>OZ026530.1:67660775-68020775 GCA_964019695.1 Loripinus fragilis
ATTTAAAAAGTGCAACGTCATCATGACCTGATAAAGGTAACATGCCGTGAGATAAGAAACGTTTATTAGGTTATGTTGAAACAACTCCGTTAATATTAGGGCGACTGATAATATTATTCACATGGCATTTACACCTTTTTTGTCACCAAAGGATGAATATATATGATACTTTCTTTAAATTGATGTTTCACATCCTGCTCAATGTCTTGTTTGGAAGTTTTCTGGGTTTTACCTATGACTAAGCGAAAGATATAGGGTGATGCTCCGGGCATCCAGGCTAATAATTTTAAGTCATGGCCGGATGTTTTCTGGGTTTTACCTTGCACTAAGCTGAGGATATAGTGTCATGCTCAATGACACAAAACTGGGCATCTGGTCAGGCTGTAACTAAGCAGAGGATGTAGTGTCAAGGTCAAGGACACCGCACAGGGCATCTGGTCAGGCTGTAACTAAGCAGAGGATGTAATGTCATGCTCAATGACACAAAACTGGGCATCTGGTCAGGCTGGTACTAAGCAGAGGCTGTAGTGTCATGCTCAAGGACACAGAACAGGGCATTTAATCAGGCTGGTACTAAAGAGAGGATATAGTGTCATTCTCGTGGATGCAGAACAGCGATTCTGGGCAGGCTGGAACCAGCAAATCCTGAATATCAAGCCAAGCACTCTACCACTGAGTCGGACTCACAAAACTTTAAAGTGTCCTCTGCAGATAAGATTGGTGTTTAGGAAAAGTCAACAAATTAAATACAGTAAATGCTAGTTTATTTCTTATCCTATCTAGTGGCCTACTGATCACTTTCAAACAGTTTAGATCAAGATCAGTTTGTCTGCTGATAACCTTTGAAGTCAGTTTAGGTCCAGATCAAGGCTGACAGTCACTATCTGGATCCAAACTGTTACTAAAGGTATTTCAGGAAACAAACATTAACCCATAATGCCCCACCTACAATATGCAGCAGACAACAATTTCAAATTTTGAGTTTTTTTTTTTTTTTTCAAAAATAACAAATAAGGCATATTTCTTAAGAATTGTCTGCTGGCAGACGATTCTCATGAAATATCATAACTTATTTTTTTCAAAAAATAGGACGGATGTCACAAAATTTGCTGTCTGCTGCTGTAGTGATTGGTGCTTTTTAAGAAATAAACTCAATTTTTGGAAGGTTCATGGAATCATGAATACTTCGGTCTCTTGCAAAGTTAATGAATGTGAAGCCCGAAGTAAGTGAAGCCATGAATCTTCCAAAAATTGAATTTATTACTTATATTTACATTTTATATTATCAGTCAAGTATCAGTTTTCAACTTTCACCTAACTTGACTGGTTTTTCAGAAATTTTGAATTAAATCAGACATAACGGAGGGTTTGGAATAGCCCAAACGAAAAAAATCCACGCTTAACGTCATGGCGATATGTGTTCAACATTAGGCAAGCGTTAGTAAACTAGCAACGTTATTGGATGGCATTGACGTTGGTCTGCTCAAATGGCGCGTAAGTGGGTGTGGCTTAAATTGATTTGTTCATGAAGGTATGAACTACATCTCAAATGTAAAGGTTCATTTAAAGACTAGAAGTGGAAATGTAAATATAAGGTTTTATTTTGAAAATAATCAGCATACAAAACAAAAAATATGAAAAAAATTCCCAGCATGCAGAGAGTAAGGTTTGAACTAAGAATAAGAAATGGAGAGACATTTAGTATCATTTTGTCTTGCAAGTGTACTGTCTTACATCTGCTGCATATATTCAAGCGCATTCCAGACTAGATTTTTTCATGGAAGCAACAATATCAATCCTGATCAAACTGCTCCTGATCTTGGTCCATTTTGTTAACAATTGAGCAGGGCTAACTTAAAAGTTGGTGTAGTCAGCACTTAAGCCAAATGGAAAAAGTTTGGTGCTGAACGAATAATAAAAAAGTCTTTTTTGGAAAATCCAAAGGCTGATCAAATGAAAAAAGTCAATAAGCAATTCTTATTAGATATCCCCTGCACAGTAAAGGTCAGTGAAAAAAATTAGTTTTGACAAGTGATAGTTCAACAGCAGCCCTTAGTTTTGAAAAAAAGATTTCAGTAGAATCTGTGCAAATGTCTTTAAACTTGCAATCTGGTACTTTTGTTAAGATCAAATACATAAAAAATATTCACACCTTAAAAATCTATATATCAAAAAGCTTATATCGAAAAATTACCTAAGTTTTCATTGCTGTCATTTTGTTCAAAAAAAATTTTTTTGAACCCAACACCTTTGTGTATATGTTCAATGTGTCTATTTTGTGAAGACAAGTATCAAATTGCTGAATCAAAAGCTGTGGTAGGAGTTGATCTGCCCATGAAGGCACTATCTAAGCATATACAAAAGCCATATTAGGGAAAAGTTGTCTAAGTTCTCATAGCTGTAATTTTGTCAAAATTATCTTAAAACCAAACTCCTTCATGCATATATTCAATGAGTCTACATTGTTTAGACAAAGTATCATATTGCTCCAACAAAATCTGTGGTAGGAATTGATCAGCCCGTGTATGGACTATAATAACATAAGCATAAACCCCTTTATAAAAAGCCATTTAAAACTACAAAGGGACATAACTCTTATAGAATTAGCCCCTAGCCCTTACCTTTTTGTTAAAAGTATTTGTCTTGTATATATAAATATGTTTAATTTCCAGCAATGACTCTTCAAGATATTAAAGAAACAAAATGTTACTGACAGACGGACACACAATGTGAAAACAGTACATGGTGGGTGTGGTATAAATACACTTAGTTAATAGGTAGTTTTTAAACACTTAGAATGTACTTCTAGCCGATGAGATGAGTCCTGAATTAAGGCTTCTTAAGAAAATAAAGTTACGCCATAAGTTAAGTATGCTTACTGTCAACGTATCATTCCAGTATTTACACTAAATAGTCAGAGACATAATTCTGCTTACTGTCAAAGTATCATACCAGTATTTACACTAAATAGTCAGAGACATAATTCTGCTTACTGTCAAAGTATCATACCAGTATTTACACTAAATAGTCAGAGACATAACTCTGCTTACTGTCAAAGTATCATACCAGTATTTACACTAAATAGTCAGACACATAATTCTGCTTACTGTCAAAGTATCATACCAGTATTTACACTCAATAGTCAGAGACATAATTCTTTGCATGCATGCCGAGTAGTTTTTCATCTTTTTTGTCACCTGCTGACTTTTCAATTAACTTTTCAAAACATTCTTTTCTGAATATTATCAGTGTCAAACAGTTTGGATCCTGATCGGGACTGCCAACCCTGACCTTTGTCTAAACTTAAGTTATCAGCAGATGACAGAAGTCTTTGCTAGCATTTAGATAAAAAATGCAGTCAAAATTGTGAAGATTTTCTTACCCTTCATTTTCAGCATATGCCTTTTGAGCTTAAAAGAACCATCTCATTGAGACAGTTCTTTTGAGTACCAACAACAAATTCTTTAGTTGAGAAATAAGAAACTTATTTTTCTCTTTAAGTCCTGTAATCAGGTATATTTTGTTTTCTCCAGTAATACATTGGTATTAGGGTCATCAACTGGAAGATTCCATTTGCTAAATTCATTTAAATTAACTCTTTGCATGCTGATATCTAACTTTTTAAAAATTAAATTTTTTCACAAAAAATCTTTCAGAACACTAACATAATGTTTAACAGTTTGAATCTAGATCAAGACTGACATTCTGTCAGTCCTGATCTAGGTCTAAACTGTTTTGATAATAAAAAAGTAGCTGCTAGCAAGGAGAGTTAAATCAAAATGTTGTCACTTTTAGCTTTAAGTGACAATATTTTGAGAAAAACAGTTTTAAGTGACAATATTTTGAGTAAAATAGGTTTTTGTTTTTCTCAAAATATTGTCACTTAAAACTGTTTCTCAAAATATTGTCACTTAAAACTGTTTCTCTAAATATTGTCACTTAAAACTGTTTCTCAAAATATTGTCACTTAAAACTCTCCAATTTTCTCCAACGACTAGGAAAAGTTCACAGATCCATCATGTCTATTGTCTAAATGTTTATTAATGTATCTCCAAAACTTGTGAACAGCAAAGGTACCTGACCTGAAATAGAAACTAGAGGACCTGAAGGTCCTGAGGCGCTCACCTGATCTCCTAAATAATGTTAAAATATGTCAAGGTCAACTACAGCTTATAATGGAACAAATTTTGTTTTTACCATATACTACATTTTGGTCAAGTGACCTAAACAATCTAATGAATAATACATCAAACAGCCCAGTGATTTCTGACAAAAAGATGTTTAGATAGGTATGTGGCAGTTCAAATGAGTGGCCTTGGATAAAAGGTCACAGGTCAGCTTGACATTTGGTACTTAATAAACCATTGTCTCAATAGGTTTAACTATAGAAAATTAACATTTTAAGATTTTCTCCATATAAATGCATTAGGAATAAAATTTGACCTTGCCATAAAGTAGGTCAAGGTCAACCTAGATTCATCATTTGAGTTAAACTGGTAGGGCCCACATCCCCGTTGCTACATACTAAGTCCCAAACCCAATGGCTTTTTGGTTCCAGAGAAGAAGAGATTTAAAGAGTTTTTACCATACATGGGCATGGTGGCCATGTTAGTCATGTGACCATAAAAATTTGTATAAGCTTTGGCTAACCAATAATAAGGAGTTGTCATATGAAATTTGGTTTCAACTGGCCGATAATTGTCTGAGAAAACTATGTTGATGGGACTCCAATATAAGTGACCTTGGCTGAAAGGTCAAAGATCAACCTTGACCTTTGAAACTTATTTATAGACACTAGATTGAACATATCAAGTGAGGAAAGTGACTTTGGCTTCCACAGTATTCAAAAAATCAACTTTTCAAAAAAATTCCCATTCAAATGCATTAGGAAGCTAACTTGACCTTGACGTTAAGTAGTTCAAGGTCACCCTAGGATAATCATTTGTACAAACTTGGTAGGCCCCACATCCCCAATACTACATACCAAGTTTCATGGTCACTGGTCTTCTGGTTCTGGAGAAGAAGATTTTTAAAAGTTCATTACCATAATTGGGCGTGGCGGCCATCTTTGTCATGTGACCAAAATATTTTGTATAAATTTTGGCTGACTTATCATAAGGAGTCTTCACATGAAATTTGAGCTCAATTGGGCCAATGGTTTGTGAGAAATCTATGTTTTAATATGTTGATGGGACCACAATATGAGCAACCTTGGCTGAAAGGGCAAAGGTCAACCTTGACCTTTGAAACTTATTTATAGCCATTGTTTCATTAGTGACAACATATCAAGTAAGAATAATCACTTTGGCTTTAACAGTATTCAAAAAATCAACTTTTCAAAAAAATTCCCATTTAAATCTATTAGGAAGCAAATTTGACCTTGACGTTAAGTAGGTCAAGGTCAAGGTCAACCTAGGATCATTATTTGAACAAACTTGGTAGGCCCCACATCCCAGATGCTACATACCAAGTCCCAGGGTCATCGGCCTTCTGGTTCTGGAGAAGAAGATTTTTAAAGGGTTTTTACCATATATGGGCATGGCGGCCATCTTGGTCATGTGACCAGGAACATTTGAACAAACTTTCGTTCCCCCATCCTAAGGAGTCAATTTGAGTTCAATTGGCCCAGTGGTTTCAGAGGAGAAGATGTTTGAAAATGTTGACGGACGACGGACGGACGGACGACGGACGCCGGAGTCACTGGTATACTAATAGCTCACCTCAGAGCCTTAGGCTCAGGTGAGCTAAAAAACATAAGTAAAAAAATTATATAAGACAAGTAAGGAATGCAATTCACTATAGCTATACTGCAAACAAGTGGACATTCATTTGTTAATAAAAAGGATGGTAAATGTTTTAAAATTTTGAATAGTAGTTGCCTACTTTCTACTGTCCTACTAGCAAAGAGTGATGGTGACTACATGTTTTGTTAACAAAGTTATCAGGACTTATAATCAATAGATCACTTGTGTATTAATCCTATCCTCAGGATAGGATTAATACACAAGTGATCTAGCGATTCATGTTAGCTCAAGTGAAGTGAACATGTTAGTTTTTTACTTAGCAATTGTAAACAAAGTATTAGGTCACTGTCACTTTTGGTTGGCATGACAGTAGTTGCCTACTTTCAAGTTGCCGGTCACAAAAGCCAAAACAAACAGGACATGCCCAGATCAAACTGCAGAAGAAGCAGTCTGATAAGGATCTTATGTTATTTCTAACAAACGCTTTGGGAGTTCCATCAGTAGTTGACTTGTATCAATTAATTTTTCACAAAATTCTACAAATTTCTACACAGGGTGTAGAAGCAGTCTGATCAGGTCTACCCGGTTTGCTTTTCAGACTAACATTTTTAGAGTTCCAGCCCTAAAAACCAACTTTCTGTTTGAGAACAGAAATTCAGAATTTAAGTTCATTTATAGTATACATAGTTCAGTTTATAGTTCAGTTTATAGTTCAGTTTATAGTTAAGTTTAACAAAAGACAGGTTAAATACTTCACTAAACCATCCTATGAAAAAAGGTGGTAAAGAAAAGCCTAATGCAGATGCTTATCTGGCTAAAAGTCTGAGCTCTAACCATATTAAATTAATATTCTCCATTCCCTTAACTAATTAGCTTAATCTCTTCTGTATTTATATATGAGCCGCAACCTGTGATTTCCAACAATGTGGCATTTTGACAGGTGTAGACTCAACCCTTGCAGTCTCCTTTTTAAGCCTTGAAACTCCAATGCTCTTTGGTCAGTAGCTTAACAGTCATAAAACATTCAAACAGCTAGAAAAGGCTCTGATCAGAATGTGCATATGCGCAGGTTGGTCTGAGCCTTTGCTGGTTGCACATACCACATTGTTGTTAATCTCATGTCCCAGCTCATATATGGAGTAGAAAACTGTGTTGATCTTTTATGAACCATGGGTTCAGATCAGAATTTTACTAGATTTACCGTTTTTACTTAAAGAAGTTTTATAAAAATTTCTCAACAAAAAAATCTTATTTATCATCTTTTCTCATGCAAAAGATCTAACCATACATATTGTATTTCTAATTCAGATGAGCAGGTCTGAAAGAGCAGGCTTAATCGGGCTGCTCTAAAAGTGCAGTCAGATCTGGATCACCACTGTGTGTCATTCAAGATGCTACTTTATCCAGGAGAATGTCATAGTTTCAGATCAGCTGAAATATATTTTTTATTCAAATCCAACTTTTTCCAAAAAACTATTTCAGGATTGCCTGAGTGTCAAACCATTTGGATCCAGATCAAGCCTAAGGTTTTGTCAAACCTGATCTTGACTCAAACTGTTTGCAAAGGTTATCAGCAGAGGACACCAGAAGGCAAAGAGTTGAGGTTTCTATGAGTACTCATGTATTTTCAAACTTATTAAACAAGCTGACGACAAAGAGAAAAAATGCAAAATTTGATGAGCACTATCAGTTTTGCAAAATTCACTAATACAGGAACATGAACGTAAGATTCCATTTCATCATATGACAAAGCGTCTGGGAGGGATATGACGTCATGCATTAAAATCGATAAACCATTAGTGGTTTACAGATTTTTGGGAAATGTTATGATGTCCATAAAAATGTTGCGGTACGTAATGACAAAATAAATACGTTTTTACGCAAGACAAGATATTTCAAAGTAATCTTTATGTCATACGATAAATAGAATCTTATATTCCTGCTCTTGTATTATTGAATTTATTTAAACTTGTTGCAAAAAAGTGATAAAATGCTCAGCAAGCCTCACATTTTATCCCTTTTCCACATCTTGTTTAATAAATTCAATAAAACATGAACACTCATGTAAGATCATCTATTTATATGACATTGAATTTGATTTGAAATCCCATATTCGCTGTGAAAATGTTAACATACTGGTATTTTAATATAAAATTAGACAACATTATGATAAGACTTCATTATATTGTTACTAAATATTTAAACCACTCGTGTCTAATGGAGTTTAATACAGGACATCGTTTCACTCCTAAGTGCAACACTTCTGATAAAGTTAGGGTAAATAATATGGTACTTACGTTTCCCAATTCTCAAATTTAGCAATTTTATAATGGCCTCCACCATCCCCTTATAGCCATCCTTACACCACCTGATCTTGATATACTAAGCTAGCACTGCAAAATAAAATGCATTGTAGTACGAAACAATTCTGCTGGTGCCTAACTTTCTACATGGTAGTGGCAACTTTTGCCATCTGCAGAATACTTAAGTAAACAGTTTGGGACCAGATCAGGCTCGGCAAAATTACTACATAAATTATGATACAAATATTTCTTGAAACTCTGATGGTATTCATGAAAGAATAATCCTACAAAATTGGTTTAGAAAAAACTCAGCAGATGACAAGAAAGCAGCAGGCAAAAATTGAATGTTAGCCTTTGATATTACCTCTATAACTCTAGTGTCGTCTGCTGATAAACTTTGAGAACAGATTGGACCAAGATGATGCCCAAAAGAATATCGGGCCTGATCTGGATCCAATCTGTTTGACACTCAGATGGTTTTCCTATAATTTTTTTTGAGAAAGATGATTTGAAAAAATCAGCAGTTGAGAAAAAAATCATGAAAAATTGTCCAGGGTGCAAGGAGTTAACCATTTACTTCATAAGAAATTCTTTGACCCCTTTGAAATATAATGTATATGATAATATTATGGAGATTAGAGCATTTGCTCTTTTGGAGCAAATGCTCCATTTTCCATAATGTTTTCAAAAGTATCCAAAACTTGATTTTTTTCAATGTGGTCTAAAAATAGAAAAATGATGTCATGATTTAAAAATAGCAAATGGAGTAAAGAGTTAAGCAGCACAAGAGCTCACCTGTGACACTGTCTATTCATAATATAGTGGTATATTGCTATTTAATATTGCTTTCTAAAATTTTCAATCCTTGATCTACAGAATATATATGTGACCGGTCGGTTTATAATAAAGTGGTATATTGCTATATACATTGCTTTCTAAAATTTTCAATCCTTGATCTACCAAATATATATTAATGATACCAGATGGTGGCTGTGGTGTGATGGTGGTGGTGGTTTGGGGGGGCGGGGGCCAGCGTTATTACAACAAAGCTAACAACCAAACATACTTGCAACGGTTTTCTTGAACATTTAACCATGGAAATATACGCTATGAACCCAGATCAGGCTGCATTGTAGTCTGATCTTGGGCCATTTTGTTTGAAATATAAGCCATCAAAGTATATAAGCAGATGATAGAGTAGACAGCCAGCTATCACTAGTTTTAGCTCTAAGGCCAGAATTTTTTTATTAGTTGATTTACGGGATTTTTTTTTCAGATTTAGGGTCGCGGGGACGAAAAAAAATAAATAAAAAAGCTATGAAAATGACCAGTTAACTGGTCATTTTCAGAGCTTTTTTTTTTTTTTTTTTTTTTTTTCAGAGATTTTTTGTTGTTTTTTTTAATATCTCCAGAAAAAAACAGTAAAACCAACAGTCTGTATTAAATTTTTTAAATATTATATCATTTTCCTAAAAATCTGGCCAGGACAATCACTTTTTACAGTGTCACTCTCAAAAATACACAGACAGAACCTCAAAAAAATATTATTTTTTTCAACGAAACAAATAATATTTAGAGTCGGCAGATAAAATAAAAAAAAAATTTTTAGAAATTAGATTTTATTTTTTTCCTACTTTCCGGAAAATTACAGTAGGAGGGTTCGTAAATCAACTAATAAAAAAATTCTGGCCTAAGCCAACCAGTAGTAATTTGTTGGGAGCAGCTCTCATCTGCTTAAGTTCTAAAGTAGTTTATATTGAAATGAATATGGACCCACATCAGACTGCTCCTTTAGTCTGATCAAGGGTTCATATTGTTTGCTATCATTTACAGGCCCCAGATAAGAAAGTGTAACAGAATTTTTTTTCTTATTTCTCAACCAAAACATGTTATGGGTACTCAAAAGAACCATCTCAATGAGACCGTTCTTTTGAGTACCCAAACATGTTTAAACTAATCGGTAAGAAAATAATCATAATTTACGCTAAAAAAATTGCTTAACTGGCCCTATGCCATTTATATATCTAGTCTGAAGTGCAATTGCAGTAAATAGCAGACATCTCTTAGACATAAAAAGGAACGTGACCGAGTTAAAATATTTCACTGAATGTTAGCTTAACCCTTAAAATGTAAACCTCAACTGCAGCAGACGACATATTTCGACATCTTTCCCAATTTTCGAAAAAAATAATTTATGAGATTCCATGAGAATCATCTGCTGGCAGATGATTCTCATGAAATATCATATCTTTTTTGCTATTTTGGTGCAAAATATAGGTGGCACTTTATGGATTAAGTATAAATTGGTATACATACTATTTAAAATGTGATTGTTTCCATATTTGCCAACACTGTAGGACTATGAGACTTGGACCTGTAAAAAGAATGATCAAATTTGTAAGCTATTTGCATGCTTAGTAATATTTAAAGCTAACTTCTAAAAATAATAGGATTCAACTCTGGACTGAGGTTCTGTTGGTCCTGATCAGAGTCCAAACTGTTTGCAAAGATTATCAGCAGACTCCAAGTTGCCCCCATACAACATTAAAATTAATTCTTACCCTACTGTTAATTGGAAAATGACAAAAATTAGCAAAAATTTGTAGGAAACAGTTTGACGTCTTAATTATGCAACATTTTGATGTATGGCATGTTGCATCATGCGGCATGCAACCCTCCAATTTAAGACGAAACTGCAGAAGTGCATTAGAATGGGGAAACCATATTCAAAGTTTTCATTTGGGGAGGTATATCGTCTGATATATGCTTGGGAATCACATTTTACGGCTCCGCTCCCGCAACACCGTAAAACTAAATATCCAACTGTATATCTGACAAATATACCTCCCCAAATGAAAATTTTGAATATGGTTATCCCCTTTGAATGTTTTAACCTTTTTCTGGATTCTTCTTCCTCTGCTCTATGATCTGCTCATGTTCTAAGCATGCCTTTATTGCAAACAATATGGACCCTGAACTGAAATCAGACTGCTTCCTGTTTGATCAGAGTTTATAGGGTTTGCTATCTGCAGCAGACATAAAATGCAGATAACATTTTCAGGTAGGATATGTATTAAGTGATGTGTTAGCTGCTTAAAAGTTTTAGAGGATCAAGAATTAATAAATAAACTATCCCCAGAAAATCATGAATACTTCGGGTCTCTTGCAAAGTCCTTCGGGCTTCACTTACTTTGCAAGAGACTCTTGCATTCATGATTCCATGAACAGACCAAAAACTGAATTTATTGCTTATATTTACATTTTATTATGAATATCTAAAATTTAAAAATGATTTATAATTTAGGAAACAAAATAGTTTTGTATTTAATATGAAATCTTATTAACGGTTTTGTTAGTGTATTAAATGGAAAAGGGACACAGCCAGCGTTAACACAGGCCGGCAATGGAGCAAACAACAGGCTTGTTTTGCATGTGCGACTCGGTGCGGCACGCTGTCAATCACAACATCAATGTCACTTCTGGCAAATGAGATCATTGTTCGAAGTGTGTTGCACAGGCAAGTGAGCTTGGAAGCTGTGAATCATATTTATATCATTCATGAGGCTATGACTGGTTGCAAAAACCTGAAGGTTCGTTGAAGGATTGCTTCGAAAATGTAAATATGTATTACTAACCTACAGAACTGCTGGCACTCATCCAGAGAAAGTATTAACGCTGGTTTCCCAGGGGTAATTCCTTAGACATCTTAGCAAAGCACTGCAAACACAGGACAAGGTGCCGGATTGCTGAAACATCTGAGGCTTCTAAAAACATTTATTTATAATTTTACATACATAATTTTACAATCTTATTATTTTAAAAACATAATAAAAACATTTTAAAATGAACAAGCTCACTAGAATTAAGTAATTATCACAATTATGACCAGTGTAGACTCCAATGAGCTTGTGCATAAGCACAGTCTTGTCAGAGCCTTTGCTGTTCACACACTCTAAATATACAAGTAGGATAAGTTAGACTAAAACATTGACAAAAAGGCTACCCTTGATCTACATGTTTAAGGAATTATACTTTATACCTATGCAATAACTACTATCATCTTATGAGCTGGTTCAAATGATGATGATGATGATGATGATGATGATGATTAAAATGATATGAACAAAATAATATTCCAAATATGCGAAATACTTTTAACAGGCATCTGTTTAATTACAGCAACATTTCATTATGTTTGGTCCAAAAGCAAGTGTTTAGTTTTAAAAATCTGAAAAACAATAACTGGGACATTATCAACTAGGTGTAATGAATAAACCATTTTTACCCATAAATGGCGTGCTAAAAGCTATAGCAAGAACACATTTCATGGTACTATAGCTAGAAATAGGGAGTATGAGAACACATCTATATTTTAATGATTTTTGTGTGTATCTTTTTTATTGTTTTATTTTTATTTTAATCAAATTGTCAACCAATTGTACCCACAGATGTTCGTCACCACCATAGAAAAGTTTTTTGGTCTCAAAACATTTCATTTTTGGAAAAAAAACAGTTTCATTTGAAGTAAATAAGGAAAAGTATACAATTTTGATGTGAATGAGGTATTCATGTAAAGCCACTAAAAGTTTCACATTTATTTAAAAATAAAGTATAAGAAAATACTAAGAAATTAGGAACACTGTACCAAATCATAACCAACGAACCAAGAACGAAATACAAAAAGCAAAACCATAACTAACAAATCAGGAACTAACTCAAAACAAGAACACAAACCAATCCCAAAGAAATCAAAACTTAAATCTAGACAAACGAAAGTAAAACAAAACCAAACCTAAAAAAATATAAATCAATATACTACCATAACAGCGGAATAAATCAATTATTTACCCAACACAACTAAAACAGAATACCTCTGCCACAATCAAAATCTACACCAGAAAACCTATAAAGTGTTCAAAAAATCCTCAAAACCACTACAGAATAAAGCCAATCACATTGTCAAGGAAAACCACTTAGCTGGGAAACAGTCAATCATGAAACTAGAACTTCTAGATGTACAAGAGAACAAAACTAAGAGCAAAAACAGTGTTGTTTCCAATTTCTTAAGAGCCTTAATAAATTTTGTTTACTTCAAATTTGATGACAAAAATACCTCATTATAATAAAAGGGTGCTTTGATCCAAAATTTCCTTAAAAAATCAAATATAAATACTTGAGTTGACTTTTCTCAAAAATTTAGGCAGCTAGAAATTTAGATAAAAAAATCACATATCAATTTGAGTAATAGGTGGATTAAACAAGAAGATAGTTATAAAGACGCATAAAATTGACCTGTATTCTTTTTTTAATTTTTAGCATTTTTTTCAGTTTCCCTCCCACCTCCAAACACTAATAGATTAAAGTCTGAAATAGTGAAACATTCAAATGATATTGTTAAACTAAATAATGCTGCAACAACAGAGTTCTAAGATGAATTTTCAGTTACTTTAGATTTTTGTATCTATTTGTGTTCCTTGCTAACCTAATCATATCACTAAATATTACACAGCAGACATTTGTTGAGCATATAAGTTAACAAATTCTTAACATCCCAGTCAACAATTTTTCAGTTATGTTGGAATGGGTCTTCCTGGGTCGAACCAGTACAAACCAAGGATTAATGTGTTGCTCAAGGACACAAGGCAGTGATGCCTGTGAGGCTCAAAACCACAACCCTTTGATCTCGAGACGAGCACTCTGCCACTGAGCCACTGCACTCCCTAGTTAACAAAATGTAGAACAATTCCAATGTAGATCTTTAACCTGTATTTTTAGATTAGCCTAGTGCTTAGTTATGTAAGGTAGATCAGCTAGGCATTTGCTGAAGTGATCTTAATTAATCATTGTTTAAGACTCAAAATAAAGTTTACTTGAGTGATACCCAAACATGCCTCAAAGTGTCTATGCCTTAAGTGTGTAATTTGTTTGCTTTGATGCTTTGTGCCCCCAGTGAACAAATTTTAGTCATGCTGGGACATTTTCCTATCTTCCTTGGGTTGAGCCAGTACTAAGCAGAGGATAGTGTCTTGCTCAACTAGGACCCTTTGACCTCCAGTCTAACACTCTACCAGCTGAGCCAGGTTTTCCTAAAGATGACAAATAATGATGAATAAAGTATGTTTGTTTTTAACAAACCAAAGCAAAATTACTGTTGATGGTTCATCAGCTTAAGCTCATACAAAAGATTAGAGCCCAGGATCCTACCTGAAACACCTGAGTAAATATATGGTTGATTTGAAGGTTGATCTCATAATACAACTTGATTATTTCTGATGACGACTTAATACTGTAAATGTTCTGTGGCTCTTTCTCACTGTAGGTTGGTCTGCAGTGTGTGATTGTGCATTTCCTGATCAAACCTACTTTTTAATAAATTGCTATTAAAATTACAAACTTCTTTTATTTAAATGAATTTAATTACTTTTCTTACTGGCCGCTCCAAGGCGGTGCTTCTTTTCTGAATCTTTTTTTTTTGCATTTGTATTTTGTGCTTGTCTACCTGTTTCTTGCAGCCTTGTGGTCACCTGCTGGGAAAGGGCTGACCTCTTGGCTGTCTTGTATGTGATGTTTTCTTGTGTTTTTGTCACTTTCCCACATGGTGTCCTGGATCAGGTGTGGTATTTGATTGTATCAATTCCTGATATTTTCTGTCTTCCTTGAAATTTTAATGAGGCTACTTTGTTAATTAGGAAAACTGGATCAGGTGTGGTATTTGATTTTATCATATGACGTCGCGTCTTGGAGTGAAATAACGCCATGCAATCAAATTGATAAACCATAGATTTAGGGGAAATTTATGAGGTCCATAACAATGTTGCCATCATAATGACAAAATTATAACGTTTTTACGCCAGAGATGGGATTTCAAAGTATTTGTCATATGATAAATAGAATCTAACATTCGTGCTCTTGTATTATTGAATTTATTAAACTCGTTGCGAAAAAAAGATAAAATGCTCGGCAAGCCTCGCATTTTATCTCTTTTCCGCAACTTGTTTAATAAATTCAATAAAACATGAGCACTCATGTAAGATCCTCTATGTATCAATTTCCTTTAATTCCTGTCTTCCTTACTTTGATGAAATTTTCATAAAGCTACTTTGTTAATTAAGAAAACTTGAAAGTTTTTGTCCATTCTAAGGTGATGATTCTGTTGTATATTCATCCTTGACTATTGCTCCCATAGTGTGTCTGTTTTTTTTATGATCAGCCGTTTTGTAGTGTGGTTCTTGGTGCTCTTTCTTGTTTTGGAATCATCTTGCTGAAGGGCAGAGGTCTGGTTGCTTTAATTGTGGCTGTCTGTGTTGTATGTCTCTGTCTGTTAATGCCATGGGTTTTTGTTTGCAGTCTGTTTACACCTGTATAAAAACTTACAATATTAAAAGAATGAAATCCAATTTGATTTAAATTTTTGTTTCACCTTTAAACTCTGCTTAGATTGCACAAACTGTTGCTTAAGAAACTATGACCTGCATCTGAGCTTGTAGATAGATCCACAATATATTAGGTATTCACAAAGGACATTTTTGATTGATGAATTTGGGGCTTATATCTGTAAAAAAAAATTAACAGCATTAACTTATAAATCACATTGCTAGTATAAAAGTGAAAACCTACTAAAGTGGTCAAAAGAAAAGGAACATTTTGATTAAAGAATTTGGGGCCTATTTTGCAAAAAAAAAATCTATTTCACAGTATTAATTTATAAATCACATTGCTAGTATCAAAGCGAAAACCTACTACAGTGTTCAAAAGAAAAGGGAGGTATAAGTGGTCATATAATCCAATTAAGTCCTTTTTACAGTTTTGATATGACCATAGATTAATTATTCAGTTCGTTCAAGGATTGCAGCAAGAGAGCTGCAATTTATTTTTGTTGATACCACTTGCCAAATAAACCGATTTACAAAACAAAAAGTCAATAAATTCCAAAGATTTGTATGACAAGCAGAGCCAAGGGCGAGATGAAGCCATCAACCCAGCACCAAGATTTATCCTGGCGACCTCCACATCACCAAAAGAAATCATTGACCCTGCTTTATCTGGGTGACTGAATTCAGTCTGAAAAAAAAATATTTTGGATTTTATTTTAGAATAATCATGCATAGCATGAATTACCATTTCAGCAAGTGGCAATAAATGAGTTAAGTCCCCAGAAATATAGGGTTTTCCTAGCCTTTCTAGAATATTACAATGTAAAGGGACTTTCTAGAATTTAATGATATATAGAGCTTTCTGTAATGCAATAATCAGTGTAGATTTTTGACAATTTACAAATGTATCGGATGACTACAATAACCACCCATATAAGTAGAGCACCCATGAAGAACCGAGAACTTCTGTAATACTACAGTTTAATTATGAGTAAAGCCCCCCCTTGCTAAGTGGGGACCTTCTGTAAAATTAGAATTTACTTATGAAAAAAGCCCCTTAGCCCTCCAGTTGAATTACAATTAACTTTCGAAAAAAGCCCTTGGACTTTGTTATCCACTACACCACAGCGGCTCCTATCTTCTGTAAAGTCCATTAACTTATGAAAAAAATCTTAGATGAGATGTAAGCTTCTGTAAAATTACAATTTACTTATGAAAAAAAGCCCCTTAGATGAGATAAGACCTTCTGTAAAAAGGAAAAGGCCCCTGTGATGAGATGACCCATTTATTTTGAGTAAAGGCTCCTGGATGAGAAGAGCCTTTCTGTAAAATTACAAGTTACTAATGAAAAAGCCCCTTAGACTTTCTGTAAGATTACCATTTGCTTATTAAAAGTCCCGTAGAGGAGATGTGTCCATTTTACTTGAGTTAAGGCCCCAGGATGAGCAGACCTGATGTTAAATTAAAAATTACATGCAAGTAAAAGTACTTTTAACTTTTACTAGGAATAAAGTGTGTTAATTGCTCAGGATGTGATGCACAATTTCGCTTGCTAAGAATGCTAGGAAAAAATCATTACTGTTCAAGCCAAGCTTCTACTGCATATGATCTAGAATGCCACTCCACTACCTTACAAAAAAGAGGAATTTTTCGAGATGAGGTGTAAATGCATATGGTCTTGGATGCAATAATACCAATACTTTTCCGTAGTAAACTGTTAAAAGGCAGTCAAGATGAATTTATACCTTTACATTGTACCTATACTAATTATTTACTTACAGTAAAAGTAATCCACCAATCAGAGAGAAGATCAGAGGTAATATCACTACATACCGCACATGGCAAGCGAACTCTGAATAGGCAAAGACAGTCTTGGTAATCATACCAATACCACTATCTTCTTTAGAGTCCATAGACATAACACACTACACTTCAATGGAAGGAAATATGTTCAGACCTCCAGATAAGAGACTGGAGTAATAAAAATCTTTTCAATCAAACAAAACATATGTTGTGGGTGCTTGAAAGAACTGTCCCATTGAGATGGCTCTTTTTAGCACCCAAATCTCATGTTTCAACTGATGGAAAAGATATCAATTTTATGTTCATTTTGTTGTTGTTTATCTTGGCCTAATTTAATATCTGTGTTGCAATGTAAACTTATTATATGTAATGTAATGTTATTGTTAAACTGTAAAGGTGGACTTTTGTTGTTTTAATTGTTGTTGGTTGTTACTCCCATTGCGGAATTCTGTAATTTTTCTTTGTTTTGTTGTGCGTTACTTTGTGTCCATTCTAGCTTTGCAATCATCTCTGGTTGCTTTGCTCTGTTTGTCTTGCTGGTGTCTCATTATTGTTGTGTGGCTTTTCCTCACAGTGCCATCGGTTTGTCTGCAGTTTGTGATTGTGGTATTTCCTGATCATACTCACTATTTTTGGTGAAACAGCAAACTGGTTTCCAATATCTTATTGCTTGTAGCCTATGTATTAAATATATCATTTACAGCAGACTCAACAAAGGAGTCTTATTTTTGTGTGATGACTAGTTTTTTTAGCTTACCATACCCTTCTAAGGTGGTGGTTCTGTTGTTGTTGATTTGTTGCGTATTAGCGCTCCCATTGTTTATATGGATTTTGCATTTGGTCCTTATTTTGAAAAACAGTACTTAGTGTCGTTTCTAAATTCCAGCTATTTGTTGTGTGAATTCTTAAGCCTCAGAAAGATGAGGTCATCTAGTTTAAAGTCTTTTACAACTGAAGCATTTTAACTTACATTAAGCATACCAAAAAGAATATTCCTAAGAATATTAAGAACATTGAGTAATCAAGTCGACCAAAATTAGTTCCTTCTTTACCAAGGATGTACCATAAGTTTTAGGCTCAAGCTCATTATAAAGACCATCACCAAGTAATTTGTTATACATTAAATGTTTTGTTTTGATTCTTTATGTTCCAGTCAACAATTTTTCAGTCCTGATATGACTGGCCTTCCTGGGTCGAACCAGTACTAAGTAGATTAAGCTGAGGTCATACTGAAGTAAAATGAAACAATTAATACAGGAAAAGTACAATAACATCTGTAGATCTTCATAGAACATCCACATCAAGCTACAGCTAGGCCAGGGGAGGAGCGCCAGCCCTCTAAGGAACACAAATTGAGGCAATCTAAAAATTGTACGATATGCATTTAATGTTTGCTTGTTTGATTCTTTATGTCCCATTACACTTTTTTTCAGTCATGTCGGGACTGGCCTTCCTGGGTTGAACCAGTACTAAGCCCAATAAGCTGAGGTCATATCTGTAGTAAATGAAAAAATTAATACAAGACAAGTACAATAACATCTGTAGATCTTCATAGAACATCCACATCAAGCCACAACTAGGCCAGGGGAACACTACAGACTCTGACGCCAGCCCTCTAAGGAACACAAATTGAGGTAATCTAAAAATTGTATGATACACATTTAATGTTTAATTGTTTGATTCTTTGTGTCCAAGTAAACTACTTTTCAGTCATGTCGGGACTGGCCTTCCTGGGTTGAACCAGTACTCAGTAGATTAAGCTGAGGTCATATCTGTAATAAAATGAAAAAATTAATACAAGACAAGTACAATAACATCTGTAGATGTTCATAGAACATCCACACCAAGCTACAGCTAGGCCAGGGGAGGGGTGCCAGCCCTCTAAGGAACACAAATTGAGTTAATCTAAAAATTGTATGATATGCATTTAATTTTTGCCTGTTTGTTTGATTGATTCTTTACATCCCAGTCAACAATTTTCAGTTATGTTGGGACTGGTCTTCCTGGATGTAACCAGTATTAAGCAAAATGAGCTGAGGTCATATAGGAATGCAGCCCTGACACACTACCACTGAGCCATGTTACTCCTAACATTGTACAGACTCTGACTATAGGCATAATTTAAAGTGGTATCTTTATTTTCAAATTAGCTTAAGACTCTTATTATTAACAGACATCTGTGTTTAAATGCAGCATCAATTCATAAAGCTCTGTCCAATAGTAAGGATTTAGTTCTGAAAATATGAAAAACAAGGTGACATGAGTAAAACATTTTTTACCCAAGTTTAAGGGGTGTTGATTGCTTATTGACAGCAAGAACACTAAAGAATTACAGCATGAATAGGGAAGGTATGTATTATAGCAGGAAATGAAGGGAAGGTATGATAACTAAATTTGGATTTTTTTTGTTTATTTTCATTTTTATTTCTATCAAGTTCCTATAGATGTTCTTCACCAATACAGACCATTTTTTTTATCTCAAATAAAATATTGCATTTTAAGAAAACAATGTACAATTTCTGTAGAAGAAATTTATTAAAAGTCAACAATTTTGAGGTAAATGAGCTATTTATGGAAAAGCACTTAAATTTTCACATTTCAATTTCATTAAAATTTGAGTTTTTTGTTTGATAAAGTACATAATATACTAAGAAATTAGAAACACTGTACCCAAACAAAATCTACAATCCAAAAACTACAATCAAAAAGCAACACAACTTACAAAGCAGAAATTAACTTGAAACTATAACAGAAACAAAACCAATCCAACAAAACTAAACTCAAAACTTGACAAACTAAAGCAAAAACAAACCTAAACATGCAAAAACTGAACAAAATTAATCTACACTAAACAATACAGCCAACAACAAAACCATTACTGACGGAATAGGGCTGAATCAATACCTAAGCCACAATAGAATAAAAACTAGACTAGAAATCTAAAGTGTTCAAAAAATCCTCAAAACCCCTACAGAATAATGCCAATCACCTAATCAAGGAAACCAATTAGCTTAGAAACAGTCAATCGTGAATCTATAACACCGAGATGTATGTGCAAGTGTTTAAAACTAAGATCAAAACACAGTGTTGTTTTCCAATTTCTTAAGAACCCAAATAATTTATGTTAACTCCAAATTTTGAAGACAAAAATACTACATAAAAATAAGTTATTTTGATGATTTAACCAAAGAACTTCCACTTATTTTTTTCTCAAGTTTAAATAATTTGCCAAAAATGTTAAGTTTAAAAAAAAAATAATGATAAATGCCTGAATTGGCTAGTTTAATGAGTAATATGCATAAATTTAGGTGGCTAGAAATTTACATAACAAAATAATCAAGATTTCAATTTATTTACCTGGGTGGGTCCCCCTCCAAACCATAATAGATGAAAGTCATAAAAAGTGTTTCAGTAGCAATTTAGTAACTTAACCAACTTCAACAACAGTGAAATACTCCCTTAAGCTGAATAATGCTGCGACAACAGAGGTCAGAGATAAATTTACAGTAACTTAAAATTTTTGTATTTGTGTTCCTTGCTTACCCGATCTTATCACTAAATATATACAGCAGGCATTTGTCAAGCATTTTATCAATTAATACACATAAGTTCAATACAAATTTAGATTAGTCTAATATTTAGAAGAGGTGGGTCAGCTAGTGAAGTGATCCACTTAAATTAACCAATCAGTGTTTAAGCCTCAAAACAAAATAAAGTTTCCTTCAGTGGTACCCAAACATGAATCTTTGATGTACTGTTTGTTTGTGTTGATGCTCTTCCTGGCTTTAACCAGTATTAACCAATGGATTTAGTGACTTGCTCAAGGATGCAACACAGTGCCAACGGTGAGACTTAATCTGGCATCCCTAAAGTCCCAAGTCCAACACTCTCCAATAAGATGTGCTATTCTATGCTCAAATTTAGGTAACTTAACAATGAACAATTGTAACATGCTCAACTTTATGCCTTCAGTATTGAGAGAGCTTTTTGTTATGGCAATCAGAATCCCAAGACTCAAATATTCTACTCAGCAATGTTTTGCACCAATCTTCATAAACTTCATTTATTTCTTTAGTAAACTTTATAAATTCTGAATTTTATTAGATAATTTCACAGAACAAAGCGATTCTTACCAAAATACAATCTGTAACTCTGGTATTTCCTGATTGTATTAATTAAACTTTAATCTGCCAATGTTCTTATGTCAAGAAAATGTCTGCTTTGCATGGCTGCTGCATATTTTCAAACACTATGAACCCTGATCAGACTGTAGACTACAGTGCATAAGATTAAGAGAGCATATGACAAGCGTCAAAAATGGCAGATAAAGGTTTAATTAATGATAGTTTCACCATCTTTCTCTTGTTTCCATAGGTAGGCTAGGTTGAATCTGTGATTGTGTTATTTCCTGGTCATATCATAATGAAGAACCTGTATATGTTTTCCTATATGAATCCTAAAACTTTTTTTTTAAATGTGTATTGATGCTTTAGATCCCATCAGCAGGTTTTCAGTCATGTTGGGACATTTTCCCTTTACCTGGGTTGAACCAGTACTTAGAAGAGGATAAAGCGATTTGCTCAATGACACAACACATTGCATCTGGTGCATCTAGAACTAGCAACCCTTTGCCCTCTTGTTTTTAAATGTGTATGCCTTTGAGATGATTCAGTACAGTATGCTTATGCATCTTAACGCACATTTTCCTCAGACAATGTATGATGCAGCTTTCAAACTCTACCATCTACGCTACATAGACTTTCAACAGATGCAAAACATGTTTGAGTAGAATATTTTATACATTTCAGAACTCCATTACAGAGTTCCTTATCAGCAGGTACTGGTGGGTGCAACTTTGATGGATTAGGCAAGTTGGAGGCAAGATCGGCTGACAGTAATAAATGAGTAGATAACTAACATCGAAGTTACCTTGGATTGAAGTAGGGAATAGATAACTAACAAGTTACCTTGGAAAGAAGCAGATAATGAAATGTGTAACTCTACCTTAAATGAATCCCCTCAGGAGAAAACCTTTATGGTCTGTGAGCAACATTGGTGCAACTCAGTCTACAGATCTGTGCAGTCTGATCAGCACCTTTGTGTTTCACTTTTTGCAAAGCATAATAGCTATACCTGATTACCAAAATTACAAGATTCTTGCCAGTCTCTTAGCAGAACAGGCAAGTGTGAGTCTTATCTGGCTGCAAACCTAGAAGACAGGTTTTCTCTTATTCAGTTTTAACCTATAAAAACTCCCAATACAGACCTTCCCATTCTAAATGGTAGAGTTGCAGCCCTTATCCCTATACGAATCGGTAAAGTTACCATATAGCCGGTGGCGGAAAGCATGCCACCAGCAACCCTCCCGATGACGAATGAGGAAGCAGGGGGTACTGGTACGACCGGTTCCACACGCACAGGCTCTGGGATGATCGCTTCCTCTGGCACTGCTTGAGGGACTACCGGTTCCACAACGTCTGGCTCCCTTACTCTAATTGGCTGAGCTTCCTCATCTGAAAATACAGAGAACAATACTTAAACATTGTCTTGCTGAATACATTTATCCTTTACTTCATAGGCTATTTTTAGATCATGACATCATTTTCTATATTTAGACAACATTGAAAAAAATCAAGAAGAATTTAAGTAAAGATTTGAATACTTTTGAAAATACTATGGAAACTGGAGCATTTGCTCCAATGGAGCAAATGCTCTTTTTCCATGATATTTTCAAATACATAGTATTTCAAAGGTGTCAAAAGGCACTTTCATGGGGTAATGGGTTAACCAGTCATCAAGCATATTTGAGCCACGACGTGATTTCCAACAATGTGGCATTTTGAGAAGTGTGGACTCAGGACCAGCATAAAATTGTAAATATTTTCTTACACGTGATTTTTAGCATATGTTTTGGGTGCTCAAAAGAACCGTCTGATTGAGATGGTTCTTTTGAGTACCCACAACATATGTTTTGGTTGAAGAGGAAAATTATCTTTCTGTTACGCACTCTTAACTAAAGTCCTGCTGATCAGAATCTTAGGCATGGGCTTAGTGGATAGCCATATGAATCTAAGCTTTATTCATGTGGCAGCAAAGACTGATCAGATCCAAGTTAATGTATACTAGTCTGATCGGAGTCTTCAACAGTTTTTCTGTTGTCGTTGAATATTTTTTCTCTAAAACCAATTAAATGAAATAAACAACATTGTTGAGTGTCCGTTTCATTTGTCAGCAGACACTTCACATGCAGTATCAAATTTTATTTGCCTCAAATGATCTTTGCCTCCTGTGTAATTTTCATGCTTTTCGTGACCTGCTGAAATTTCTTCAAAATCTGTTTTTTTCCAAATAATTCTTTGAAGAATATATACCATCAGAGGGTCAAACAGTTTGGGTCCAGATCAGGATGGACGTTCTCTTGGACCTGTTCTGGTGCCAAACTGTATGCAAAAGTTTATAGCAGAAGCAGGGATCTAGGAAGATTTGTCACGGGATCCAACTCTGATCTCTGACAATGTTTTTTTTAGCTGATGAAGGTGTGAGGATTCAAGTATCACTATAAGCTGGCCATCTTCGACCCGCCAGGGAAGCACCATTTAAAGTTCAGAGTAAAGGTTTAATTAAGCAGGCCCCCAGATAAGAGTGTGTAACTTAACTAAAAATTATTTTTATTTTTCCTCAACCAAAACATATGTTGCAGGTACTCAAAAGAACTGTCTCATCCAGACAGTTCTTTTGAGCAACCAAACACATGTGAAAGTTGGATAAGAAAATAATCGCAATTGAACAATTTTGTTTTGCTTAACTGGCTCTATGATAAAGGTTTGTTGTGATAGCTGAATAGAGGCCGGGGCAGCTTGATGAGCCTATAAAAGCAAAATGGAATTTCCTACAGTTATTAATTGGGCCAGTCCTTTCCGTTCAAAGTGGTGTTGGGTGGTAGTTTTCATTATCATTCAAATTTTAAGAGAACATTCTGTATGCAAACCGTGGAGATCTTGACCAGACGCCACCTTCTGTGGAATCTGATCTGGTTTTGCCTATGTCCAACAAAAAGGACGCTAGGCTTATGTGGGTAAACCCATTTATGCAAAATGGAATTTCATACTGATATCAATTGGACCAATCCATTTCCATTTTAAGGGTTGTTTGGTGGTAGTTTTCATCTTTATTCAAATTTTGTTAGAACATTCTGAAAGCAAACCATAGAGACCCTGATCAGATGTTGCATTCTGCAGTGTCTGGTCTGGGTCTCTACTGTTTTCCTGTGTCCCATAAAAAGGAGGCTAGGCGTATATGGGTTAGCCAGCTTCAGCAGTCAGCTGATTATCACAATTATTCAGTCTTCAAATTTGGATATATTTAGGCTCCGTGGTTTTAAATCTGAGAGTTTTAAATAACAGAATTAATTCTGTTTTTACTTGTGGCGACTTCTCTACTGCTGTTGCAAACAGCTTGGACCAAGATCAGGACTGACAGAATGTCAGACCAGCTGACTGTCTGTGCCAATCTGAATCTTAACAGTTTGACACTCTTATAGTCCTCCAAATTTTCTTATTATTAAGACCATGAACAAAACACACAGCAAAGTTTCAAAAAAAGATTGAACTTGTACTGTATGAGATCTTGCACTCACATAGTACCACCTCATTGCATCTATAGAATTGAATTGTTTTGGGATTTTTTGTTGTTGTTTTTTTCAAAATAAACTTCCTAAAATTCTTCGAGTAATGTATCAAAGAGCATTGCAAAGCTCCCATTAAGCAATTACACATGCATGTAAAAGCATGCGAGCAATAAAAATAGTAACATTCAAGGGAGGCCACCTAATGTGGTAAGTGATTTTCCATACCATAAGGAACTGCTCTTAAAGGAAAGAATTTGCTCCCTTTGGGAGCAAATTCTTTCCTTTAGGAGAAGTTTCCATTTTGAAAAGGGACATAATTGAAGAGAATCACTGCTTGATCAGGTTGTCTGTCTTTGATGTGCGTATAACTTTCAGTGTTCTGGCTACGCCCTTGAAGAGTGTCAAACCATAGGTCTAGTTTTAAAGCAAAATTTTTAAGGGTAATATTGTGATTATTTTTTATCCATCAATTAAAACGGATGTTCTGGATGCTCAACAAAACATCTCATATTGAGACAGTTCTTTTGAGTATCCACAACACGTTTTGGTTGAGAAATAAAAATCATTTTCAAGTATGTACTCTTATCTGGAAGGTTGGTCAAAAGTTTGAAGGTAGATCAAGCCTGATTTTTGTCAAGCCTGAACTGGGTCAAACTGTTTGCAACACTAGAATAGGTAAAGAATTTCAAAATGCCTCTTTTCTTATTAATTAGCTACTTACCCGGGGTGCAAGCTGCACACCTATACCCATCTAAGGCCCCCTCTGAAATAAAGAAACATAGGTGAACAGGTGAAAGAAGGAGATGGAACATATGTAACCTTATAAACCTTATACTGCCCTTGTCACAAGAAACCCTGTCTTTGCAGTTTCTAACAAGACCAAACTCTGCTCTGGACCTGCGTCGCGGGAGCAAATCGTCAATGTGTAAACAGTCGATATGCAAAGTTCAAATAAACAGGAATGAAATCAGATTACACCCAAATTTCGCAATGTAATCAACAGTAAGCATTCAGATGAAAAAAATGTCTAAGTCCAACACCCGTCAAAACTGAGAAAAAATTTATGAAACATGCACAATATAAGAGGTGCACATCTTCAATATGTGAACAATCATGATGCAAAGTTTGAATATAAAGGAATGAATACTGTTGGAGTTACAGATTACACAAACTAGGCACCCCCTAAGCATTTCAGATGGAAAAAATGTCTAAGTTCATCACCCGTCCAAAATGAGAAAAAAATTATGAAATGTGCACAGTATAGGAGGTGCACTTCTTCAATGTGTGAACAATCATTGTGTGAAGTTTGAATATAAAGGAATGAATACTGTTGGAGTTACAGATTACACAAGCTAGGCACCCCCTAAGCATTGCGGATGGAAAAAATGTCTAAGTTCAACACCCGTCAAAAATGAGAAAAAATTTAATGAAAAGATCACAAATAGGAGGTGCACACTTTCAATGTGTGAACAATCATTTTGCAAAGTTTGAATATAAAGGAATGGATACTCTTGGAGTTACAGATTACACAAACTAAACTTCAGCTGTTAAGTTTTTAGACTTAATTTTTCACAATAACTTTTTTATCTTCAATTTTAGCAAAATGTGTTCGCGATGAAAGTATTCAGGAACATCTCCGCCAACTTCTCCAAATGGTTCCAACATCCTAGATGCTGCAGGTTCGTCTGTGCTCTGATGCACTCTTTGAACATTTTAAGCAAAACGCAAATAAACCAAGTCCAAGATGTCGGTCAAAAAGTTACATTGCTCCACCCTAATTCAATTACTGACGCGATGGATGGCTTGTTCAAATATAATAGAAATCACGCTTGATTCGCTTGTGCCTTAAGCTAGTAGGGTCATCTCAAAACCGTTCATTTCATAGCACGTGCATAAGAGAAAAAAAATGCACGTAATGTGATAACCCAGCCTTTGTTCCTACAAATGAGCCTGCTTTAAGTTGATTCTGCATATGCGCGGTAAATTCTGAGTATGTTACGGTAGTTTTAGGTTATGCACAGTCTTTGA
The DNA here is from genome assembly GCA_964019695.1 of Loripinus fragilis. NCBI lineage: Eukaryota > Metazoa > Mollusca > Bivalvia > Lucinida > Lucinidae > Loripinus > Loripinus fragilis. Next base: position 67,687,654 of record OZ026530.1, read on the forward strand.
AGATTGGGGTGTGCACCGCTTCCGAATAGTTTTTGAAACTACCCCTTTCTGTCACGCCTACAGGAATTATACCTGTCATTAAAAGACTTAGAAATTAGGACGAAATCAACTTATTCCAAAATCTTCATCTATATACACAAAAATCAGTTTGCGCCACAAGCACAAGACCTTTTGGGGAAGTTGACGGAAATACTCCTCTACAACTTCCATCGCGAACACATTTTTCTAAAATTGAAGATAAAAAAGTTATTGCGAAAAAATAAGTCTAAAAACTTATCAGCTGGAGTTTAGGCATCCCCTAAGCATTTCAGATGGAAAAAATGTCTAAGTTCAACACCCCTCAAAAATGAGAAAAAAATTATGAAACATGCACAAAATAGGAGGTGCACATCTTCAATATGTGAACAATCATTAGGCAAAGTTTGAATAAAAAAGAATGAAAACTATTGGAGTTACAGATTACACAAACTTGGCACCCTAAAGTGTTTCGGACGGACGGACAGACGGACGGAGTGGACCCACTACTAGACCTGCTTTCGCTAAAGCGACGCAGGTAACAAGTAAGGCGAGGGAGACAATCTAAAATATTGGAAATTCTGCTTGTAGCAAGTGGAGAAAGTGAGTAGCAAATGAACTGATCAGACTGTGTGCATGTTCAGCCTTGACTGTGCCTTTATTTCTTACACAAAGTGAAAGACAATATCTTAAGGATATCTACCTAAATCAATAAGGGAAATAACCCAATTTTAATTATATAATATTAGCCCTGTCACTCTGGATACTGGTGATCAGATACTGTGCATTAAGTGAAGACCCAGATTAAGGCAGCATTTCATCAGGGTCTGCACTGTTTGCAAGGATGCAAATAATCTTTAGGAACATAAATACATCATTGTGTAGAAATTCTGACAAGCAACTCTTTGAAATACATAATTGATAATTTCATAGCTGTTGATTTCTGGATATTTTGAATTAAATTGGACATAACAGAGTTTACAAAATAGCAAAAATGCAAATTTCTGCGCTTAACATCATGGCCACATGTGTTACTTAAGCGTAAGTATAAAATGTCAAAATATTTAATTAGATTGAACTGATATTGGTCCATCCCTAATGTCTCATATGTAGGTGTGGCTTTATTCAATCTGTTCATGAAGGTATGAAGGACATCTCAAATGTAAAGGTTAATTTAAAGATTTGCAGTGGAAATGTAAATATTTAGACTAAAGCATAACATTGATATTACTGTCAGATAAACTCAAGCATTAACTTAGGGGATAACTGTGCTAAAATTTTCATTGGGGATGTATATCTTTGGATATATGGTCCGTCCAAAATTTAGTTTTTATTTAGGTGATGCTTCAGCGGAGCCATAAAACTCGATTTCTGAATGTATATCCTACCATAAATCTCCCCTAATGAAAATTATGAATGAGGTTATCTCCATTTTAATGAGCTAATAACATTTTTCCTTAAAAAAGGGCAGTGTAAATATAGTACACTTGCTGGGCTTCTGTCTGGCCGCCGCCAGTTGCATAAAATTGATTCTAGGTGCAAAAAACACTTGCAAGCCATTGAGAAGCCAATGACAAGCATTAGTACTCAATGACAGCAAGTTTGACTCACAAATTTATGACGTTATCTAATCAAACATCGCATTACATTTGCAAGTGCATTAGAAAACCCCAGATATGATGAATTCGAATGCACTTGCTTTTGTAATACATGTACAACATCTCATTGGATAGTGTCAGAAATTTGTGATAGTATATCCTGTATTCTAATGCACTTGATTTTGTAATGTGACGTCTGATTAGATAACATCAAAAATTTGCCACAGAATATCCTTCGATAAACTGTCAGAAATAGTTTTACATCATTATGTCACATTTCATTGGATAACATGTGACTTTATGCGGCTTGCAACACTCCAAGGAGATAACAATATTCAAAATTTTCATTTGGTGGGGGGAGGTATATTGTCAAAAATACTGTCTGAAATCACGTCTTACGGCTCTGCTCACTAATTGCCATAAAACTAAATTTCAGACCCCATATCTGACAATATACTTCCCCAAATTAAAATTTTGAATACAGTTATCCTTTAATATATCATCGGAAATAGTTTGATGTCATAAATTATGTCACATGACATGAGGCTTTCAGCTTGGCTTTCTTGTATGTGTCATTTTCCCATACTGTGTACTGGGTCAGGTGTGGTACTTGATTGTATTGATTCCTGATCTTTGCCCTCTTCCTTCCTTAGAATGGGGATATACATATTCAAATTTTCATTTAGGGAGGTAAATAGTTGGATATTTGGTCAGAAAATTCTGTTTACCTTGACACACAAGTTGAGCCATAAAACAATTTCTGACGTATAATTTTCCAACTATATACCGCCTCTGATGAAAATTTTGAATTCAGTTATCTCCCAGATAATATAATCTCAAAAGCTAAATCCAGTTTTACACAATTAAAATGTGGTCATTATCAGCCAGTATTGTTGCATGGTTTCAGTAAATGAATATAATCCATATGTATACTAGGCCAAAAAAGAAACGCAGCATATAAAACATACAGGTATATGGAGGTTTTTCACCAATCTCTCGCGAACGATTTGTCACAGTTTAAGTGATGATTCTTGGGTTATGAGGCCTTGGGGTTGTCCTAGCTATCATTGTCACCGGACGAAATTGATTGAGAAATTTACACCTACAGTTTTATCGATCTTGACGTCGCGTCATTACACGATGACGTCATGAATGTGCATGGTCTGGCATTGTTTTATTTTGTCAGAAACGTTTCCTTAGATGTTCACTCGTCCTTGCATGGTATCGAAAATGTTGACACCGATGACATCACGTTAGCTTGTAATATTCTTATCGCCTATTTGAAACCAATATGTGCCCATCTTGATGGTGAAATTAGCAAGTTTTAATCTTTAATTTTAAAGTTTTCAAATGTTTTCAAGCAAACTGGATAAATCGACCAGAGATTTCAGTTGTTAGTACATGTGTAAATCTAAATAAAATGAACTTGCATGTGAAAAACTGGAAAATAAAAAATCAGCCATGAGTACAATGGTTTAGGTTGACTGAGCTCAATAAAACGATGGGAGCAATGTGCAGCAGAAATAGCTGCAAAACATAGGTATTACATGAAATTTTGTTACTATCATTTTACCCGCAATATTTTAATGTTTATATGCGGCGTTTTTTGGACTAGTATATGTAACCTTGATGTCTATTTCACCAGATAAATGGGAGTTCCTGATCATTATCTGCCTATTTGTTGCATGCTTTCAGTAAATGCATATAATCTGTATTTATGTGACCTTGACATCTATGTCACAATCTAAGTGGGAGTTCCTGATCATAATCTTCTTCTGTGTCTGTTCTATATAAAGGGAATGTATTCTGACAATTTTTATTTGGGGTGGTATATTTTCAGTTTTGCAGTTGAAAATTCAGTTTTATGTTCAGGCCAGAATTTTTTTATTAGTTGATTTACGAACCCTCCTACTGTAATTTTCCGGAAAGTAGGAAAAAAATAAAATTTAATTTCTAAATTTTTTTTTATATTTTATCCTCCGACTCTAAATATTATTTGATTCGTTGAAAAAAATAATATTTTTTTGAGGCTCTCTCTGTGTAATTTTGAGAGTGACACTCTAAAAAGTGATTGTCCTGTCCAGATTTTTAGGAAAATTTGAAAATTTAATACAGTCTGTTGGTTTGCCTTACTAGTTTTACTGTTTTTTCTGGAGATATTAAAAAAAAAGCTCTGAAAATGACAAAAAAAAAAAAAAGCTCTGAAAATGACCAGTTAACTGGTCATTTTCAGAGCTTTTTTATTTATTTTTTTCGTCCCCTCGACCCTAAATCTGAAAAACAATTCCTGCAAATCAACTAATAAAAAAAATCTGGCCTCATGCCTGGGTTGATCAACAAACTTATATTTGCTACCTTACAACAGACAATACACCTACCTCCCAAATGAATTTTGATGATTCTCACTCCTGGTTCAAAAAAATGTTTTCAGTGAAATGTACATATGTGTTGCACCTACACCACTTATCAGCTAATTTAAAGTAACTTAGTTTTGTTGCTGCTTTATGTCCCAATCAACAATTTTACAGTCATGTCTTAATTTCCTGTCTTCCTGGGACAAACCAGTACTAATCAGAGAATAAGGACACAATGCAGTGCCTTGGAAGAGTCTGGATCTAACATCATTCAATATCTAATCTTACACTATACCATTGAGCCACTAAACTTCTCAAAACGTGACATTATAATAGGGCTCCAATGGGAGAAAGCATGTCTTCGGCGTTTCTGACATTGCCAGTTTCAAACGAGTGTACTCAGCTACAGAACTAGCTAAGAAATTGAAATTTCACTATTACCAAAGTTTAGATATGATACTTTCCAATTAGTGAATAACAAAGATGCTAATCAGACTGCATGTATGCTCAGTCTGGTCTGCGCCTTTGTTATTCGCAAATCCCTAAAGGCAAAGACTAATTTTTTTTAGTCGGGGGCCAATATAATACCAAGGCTTCTAGACATATGTATAGAGCAGCTTACATGAGTGCTCATATTTTATTGAATATATTAAATGAGTTGGTGAAAAGTCATAAAATGTGAGGCTTGACGAGCATTTTATTGCTTTTTCGTAACAAATTTAATACATTCAATAATACAAGAACACAAATGTTAGATTCTATTTATCAAATGACATAAATATTTACTTTGTTTCGTCCTAACAGTGGCATTGTCATCATGGCTAGCAGTTATAAAAGTTATATAATTATAATGTATCAGATTCTTATTATTAATTCTTTTATTTGATTTAACTCTGAATGTATACTTGTGGATTCTTCCGTCCAGATTGACACAAAGTTTTGAGGTAAATGAAAATTTCATGCTGTCTTGGGTTGAAATTGTAATTGTATTGTTGAATAACGCTTTGTCCCTGAAATCTCAACAGACAGTGCAGATCCTGAGCAGCAGAGGAACTAGCTCATCTGGGTCTACAATATCAAAATGCTTATTCATGGGTCCCAGTATAATTATACTTATTGCCAACATAAACAGGGTGTGTCGTGTTCGATCAACAAAATGAGCAACTTACCCCTCTTAAGGCGCCGGAAGTCCTCTTGTGTCATCACTGAAAAGAAACAATACATATATCAAGGATATTTCTCGTTGAAGTCTATTCTTCAATACAGGGGAACAGGTTTAGTAAAAAAAAATGTCAGCGTAAAATTGTAAATATTTTCTTACCCATAAATTTTAGCATATACTTTGGGAGCTCAAAACATACATTATTTGGTTATTGTGTCGGTGTGCCGCGGTCCCTGCGCACGAGGCATATATAGCACGCACAGGAATTCTGGCTGTATCCTGCCCATATCCTACGCCTATCTGCATTAAGTAAAGGTGTGGGGCATTAATTAGTTTGAATTTTGGAAATGCTCTAAAACAGGTTTCAATCTTGTGGGGATTGACGTGACAATTTCGTCTGCACAGTGTCACCCCCACTGTTCCTGAAAGTATAAGTTTTTATTCCGCCTGGAAGGGCAAGGAGTTTTGTTATTGTTTGTTTATGTTTTCCGCTCGTCCTAATGGTGAGCTGTATTTGGGTGCTCAAAAGAACTGTCTCATTGAGACGGTTCTTTTGAGCACCCACAACATATGTTTTGGCTGAGAAATAAGAAAATTATTTTTCTGTTAAGCACTCTTAACTAAAGTCTTGCAGGGGTGCTCTTAGCATTAGACAATATCAATTTTCTTATAGTAATACAATGCAACCATGGCCATTAACCCTTTACCTCATAGAGATGCCTTTTAACACCTTTGCAGACAGAGCAGACCCAGATCAGGCAGCTCTTGTAAGAGCTGCCTGATCAGGGTCTACTCTGTTTACTTATGGAAATATGATAAATCAGATCCTACACTAGTAGACCTTACAAGTGATCTCTTTGTTCTATGTACCAACATGAAAGTTTAATTAAATATTCATAGTGGATGGAGCCTAGCATGAATATTCATGTTGATATAAAGATATACATTTCCTTTAACATTTTATCCATCAGAGCTAGTATTATTTTACTCCAACTTTTTTTTTAATCAGGCTCCAACTTTTCCAAAAGTCTAAATAGGGAAATATGGTAAAACTCCCAACTTTTCCAAAAGACAGCAATTTTACTCCTATTTTCAAAATCCTAGTGAGATGTTATTTGGGCTTTGCCCTATCTGAGGAACTTCCCTGGATCTGTTTATCCAGTATCAATTACTCTTGCTCAAGATCAGGCCCAGCATAATTATTATGTGATCTGGCCTTGGTGAGGGCTATCCAAATTTCTAGTTACCAGAAAGGGACATAATTCAGATGTATACAGAGAAAACTGTTAAAATTAAAGTATAAGATCACTGCCAATCATTATTTTGGACTACCAATTTGAAATTTAAATCTTGCCATCTGATTATTTTTGCAAACAGTTTGCACCCAGATCAGACCAGACAAAATGCTGGGCCTAACCAGAACAAGGATGTTATCTGAAAGAATTTTTTAAAAAGTTGTTTTGAACAAATAAGCAAACCACCAAAAACAAGCTTTGCCATTTCCCAGGTTTTGAAGAGATATAAATGCTGCTTGCTATGCTAATAATCAACATAAGTTGATCCATCACAGTTGCATGCTAGAGCCCTCTGTGGTGTAGTGGATAAACTGCTTGCCTTACAAACCAGGGGCCACAGGCTTAATCCCAGGCTTCACGGGTCTGTCAGATGAGACTAAGCTGTGGCGCCCTCCCTATATGATCTTAGCTGTTGGTGGGACATTAAACACAAACACAACAACAGTTGCCTGCTAGTTTAGCATCACAGGTCATAAATGTGAATATCCATTGAAAGATGGAGGATATTTGTTTTTTCAGTGTAAGATAGAAATAAATTGAAGGATTATCAAAAAGGGTACTTTTTACAAATATCATTTTTGGTGTTCATGAGAAAAATAATGTTTGATTACAGCCTGAAAAAAACAACATCTTTTCTGTTTCTTTTTATGCTTCCAAGCTGCAATAATTTAGCTTGCAAACCATACCTCATAGAGCCAGTTAAGCAAATATTTTTAGTGTAAAATTGTGATTATTTTTTTTTTATATATCAGTTTCAACATAAGTTTTGGGTGCTCAAAATAATGGTCTCATCGAGACGGTTCTTTTGAGTACCCATAACATATGTTGAGAAATAATAAAAATAATTTTCCATTATGCACTCTTATATGGGCCTACAAATGAAGAGGAAGCTATTTTTGTTCCATATCATTTTCTTGTGTTTGTTTATTTGTTTTGATTCTTTACGTCCCATCAACAATCTTTCAGTTAAACAGGGACAGGCCTTCCTGGGTTGAACCAGTACTAAGTTAGGATAATTTTCTTGTGTAGGTCATGGTCTGTTGAAAATTGTGTAAACTTGAGTTTGCACAAAATTAATAGTTTAGAATTATAAAATTAAGAATAGTGCTTAAAAAGATAGAGAGGCAAGTTTCATAGAAGGCAAAGCTGCATTGACATTTTACACTACAGTATAATGCATGATGCCAGTGTCTTAATTGACGTCATCAGAAGTCATTACCTGTTAAAAGCAGTGGAAATTATCAGGCCTTTAGTTAAAAGTGTGAACCAAAATATAATTTTGTTGCTTCAGGGAGCTGGTTCTTTTGGGCACTCAAAACATATCCTCAAACTGATGGGTAAGAAAATATTTATACTTTTACGCTCAAAAATTTTGTTTATCTAAACCTATGATCAAAGAGTGTAAAACTTGTTTCTCTGAAACAGTGAAATTTATATTACTTCAATTTCACCGAGACATCTGTTTATTTTGATCATTAAAAGCATAGTAAACTAAAATTAAAACTTACCACTACACGTGCGATGACACAAGAGGCCACACTCCCGGCAAGTCAGCCTCTGCTGCCTCTTCCTGACCACCTCACCACAAGTGCTGCACCCATCGAACCTCCTGAAAAACACAAGGAAAAACATTAAGATGTGTTGTAGTACATAAGGCCAGAATTTTTTTATTAGTTGATTTACGAACCCTCCTACTGTAATTTTTCGGAAGTAGGAAAAAAATAAAATTCAATTTCTAAAAAAAATGTTTTATTGTATCCGCCGACTAAATATTATTTGTTTTGATGAAAAAAATAATATTTCTTTGAGGTTCTGTCTGTGTATTTTTGAGAGTGACACTGTAAAAAGTGATTGTCCTGTCCAGATTTTTAGGAAAATTTAATACAGACTGTTGGTTTGCCCTACTAGTTTTACTGTTTTTTCTGGAAATATTAAAAAAAAAAAAAAAGCTCTGAAAATGACCAAAAAAAAAAAAAAGCTCTGAAAATTAACTGGTCATTTTCAGAGCTTTTTTATTTATTTTTTTCATCCCTTTGACCCTAAATCTGAAAAACAATTCCCGTAAATCAACTAATAAAAAAAATCTAGCCTAACAGGTAAACCAATCATCCCAAAATTAAAACATCAACAAACAGTGCAGATTCTGTCAAAATGAGACTTCATGCAGCATTATCAGACTCTTGGCATGCTCGGTATTTTTCTGTTTTGCTTCTTTTTGTCGTCATCTACTGTCTGATTTCATAATAACTTTCAAAAATTCTATCAGGATCACTATCGGAGTGTCGAACAGTTTTGCAGGTCTGATTTGTGTCCAAAATGTTTGCAAAGGTTATCAGCAGTTGACCAAAGTTGGCACAAGAAAGAAAGACACCAAGCTATACAGGGATTTATGTACATGCTAGAGAGATAAGATCATCCTTGAGCTACTGATGCACTTTTCCAAAAGTTCCATGCAGCTAAATTCATAAGTTTGGATGGTCTAATTTACATTTTGGTGGGGCACAAGTAACATTTAAAATAACACTGGTAATCTTTCTAAGACTGGTTTTACCCGATAAAGATTACACATTCTGTGGCAGCTCTTCTCAGTCTACACTGTTACCCTTTGCCTGCTGTGTATGTTACTAGTGCTTGATTGTTGATAGCTGTTTTTTTGTTTTTGTTTTTTCAAATCATTTATTTTTCAAGAAATTCTTTCTGGAATACCATAAGAGAGTGGAACAGTTTAGACACAGATCAGGACCAACAGAATGTTTGAGGTGGTTACAACAGAGGACACTACATGTAGTAGGCTTAGGGAATTGGGCTATTACAGGGGTATTGGGTAAGTGCTCAAACAGGGTATATACACAGGCCTTCAGATAAGAGTGCGTAACTGAAAATATTTTTATTTCTCAGCCAAAACATATGTTGTGGGTACTCAAAACACATGTTTAAACTGACGGATAAGAAAATAATCACAATTTTACACAATTTTTGTTTATGATATACATCATGGAAATTTATCATTGTTTAGAGTAGGACATTGAGTCATGACTATTGGATGGTCTCCAGAGCACAGTGCTTTAAGCAGGCTGTAAACTATGTTAGTTAGAAGGCAAAGATCAGGAATCCATACAATCAAGTACCACACCGGCCCCAGGACACTACATGGGAAAGTGACAAAGCAAAAGAAAAGGTCTCATACAAGTAAACATCATTGTATCTGCCATTCTATGTACTGATCTACCAAAAGCTTTGAAGCGTGACTCTATTTACAATATCGACATTTTGTTCTAGAAAAAAGGGTTTCAGGCATTTATTTACATTTATTATAAAAGCTTTGCCATACACATGTTCCATCCAGACTGGCTCATTTTACGCATTCTGCATCTACCGTTTGAAATAGAAAGACCCAAAGGTCATTGGTCAGAGGTCGTGGTACATCTTTAGGTGGTAGATCGGCTGGTGTATTTAAGTAATATTAAGATTGTAGTTACATGTAATGAAAAAGAACATGTAGTGATTATTTCTACATACCTGGCATCGGTCACGGTTTTGCAGTTACGATTAGGCTGATATCTTAGTGCCATCTGAAATGAACACAAAATGGGCATGTACATTTTAAAACATCAGCATTTGGTTTTAAAGGCTGAAATTTGCATAATTTGCAAATTACTTGTCAAAATAGCAAACAGAGAAGGCCCTGATCAGATTACTTTGGAAGCAGTCTGATATACTCATTAAGTCATTACTTTAGTAACTTGATCACATGGAGTGGTTGTGCCAGGAACAATTGGATCACATGAGACAAAGTCTAGCATGATCTAGTCGTTCCTGGCTCAGCGATAAGGCGTGACCCGTCAGATCAAGGTACTAAAGTGAAGAGGTTTTTATTATACCTATATAAAAACAACACTTCAGCTCAACAAAATTTTAAAATGGGAGGTTGTAGTACCCTAGCAAATAACGTTGTGCCAAATTTAGATGAAGTCACATTGTGTAAACATGTTAAAGCCGAGAAGGAAAATACATTTATTGTGTTTAATTCCTCTTCTTAAACATGTTTATTATGGAATAAAAAAAATAAGAAAATTTCAGATAGACTTGTGATTTTAATTATTCATTTGTTATCTTTCAGATTGCGATTCAGAGTTCGCCATCAATTGTTGGATTTTATGCTTTTGAGGAGGGTAAAATATACGATGGTGTTACGGAACATATCACGTTTTAATAGTATAGCGATACAAGACTTTGTTTGTTTGATTTGATTCTTTACGTCCCATCAACAATCTTTCAGTTAAACAGGGACAAGTCTTCCTGGGTTCAACCAGTACTAAGCTAGGATAAATGTGTCTTGCTCAAGGACCACAAGGCTGTGACGCTGGTGCATATGGCTTTTTAGCGGGCAACCAGTGTTTGAAATTTAGAACATTTTTATACAGTATTATCAACGCCTGTTATCATCTGAAGCAACATAATTAACCCATAAAGCCAAACCTATAACTTGCAGAGGACTTCAAATTTTGCTGCTTTTTCAAAATAACAAAAATAAGGCATATTATTTCATGAGAATCATCTGCTGGCAGAAGATTCTCATGAAATATACCTTATCTTTTTAAAAAATTAAAAAAATTAAAAAGATGTTGCAAAATTTGTCATCTGCTGCAGTCGTGATTGGAGCTTGGTTAAACCGCTGTAAGTTACAAGTTTGATGCAATAATTCAGTAAGTGTGCTAAATGCAGAAAATAAACAAAATGCAAGTTTCATCTTTTGCAAAACTGTAAACATTATGACAAACAATTCTATACCTGAACAGCAAAACACTGCAAACAAATTGTCAACTGTCCCAAACATTTTTTTTTTCAATAAGGTAAGCTTACTTACACAAAATGAAGCAAACATGCAACATCTGCAATGACTGTACAACTGTCAAGTCATTGGTGCCATAAAAACAACCAATTTATGGGTGCCAAAAATCAATGTACATTTTAGTTTGCATACACTCATCAGGGGATCTTTCAAGATTTTAAATGTGTGCATGGCTTAAAAAAATCATGAGCATCTCCACATGAAGCAGGCAGATTATTTGTTTTGTATTTGAGATGCTTATTTGTACCAAAAGTCATGGGATTTGATAATGCAGAAAGATAGTCTGTGGTTCAGGTATAAGACAAATTTTCAGATTATTTCCAGATCTAAAAGATGAAAAGACACAACAGTAATTTCTGGGAACAGATACATGTTATGTATAGTACATAGGTTAAGATAAGCAAAATATTTGAGCATAAAATTGTAAATATGTTCTTACCCGTCAGTTTTAACATCGGTTTTGGGTGCTCAAAAAACTCATCTCATTGAGACGTTTCTTTTGAGTACCAACAACATATGTTTTGGTTGAGAAATAAGAAAATTATTTTGGGGGCATGCACTCTTAACTTAAAGGCCTGTGTATACATTTTCTATTGAAATTATTTATTATAACAGAATTTTTACCAATCCCGTGTGTCAAGACAATTTTGTGATCAGGTCAAGGTCTTTTGTATGAACAGGTTTCTGTCTCGGTTGATAAGAGGGAAGCTTTGTGCATTTTGATGGAATTTTGAACTGAACTGAACTATACATTTGGAACAATAGCATTTGAATTCATAATTTCAGTCATATGGGGACAGGTCATCCTGGATTGAACCAGGACTAACTTTGCAGTGGATAAGGAGTACTGCCCAAGGACACAACACTGACTCTGCAATCAGTTAGCCTTGAACCAGCAATCCCTAGATCCCCAGTATTTATAACCTATCAACTCAAACACTAAGGGCCATTTATATGCACCGAAACCAAACTGAAACGGAACGGTTCAGCAAATACCACAGGTTAATTTAATTACACCTGTACATACACAATCACCCACGTTGATTATATAGAGGATCTTACACGAGTGCTCATGTTTTATTGAATTTATTAAACGAGTTGGGGAAAAGAGATAAAATGCGAGGCTTGCCGAGCATTTTATCTCTTTTTCGCAACGAGTTTAATAAATTCAATAAAACAAGAGCACGAATGTTAGATTCTATTTATCATATGACATTAAGAATACTTTGAAATCTTATTTTTGCCGTAAAACGTTATGATTTTGACATTATGAACGCAACATTGTTATAGACGTCATAACGTTTCCCGAAAATCGATAAACCACTAGTGGTTTACAGATTTTATTGCATGGCGTTATTTCACTCCCAGACATGACGTCATATGATAAAACTTTGTAATCATGGAAGCCATTGATTAATTGTCCAGCCAGACAGTAGTGCAATTATTTTACAAGCACAAGACTACAGACTTTTGTGGGACAAAGCTTCGACTGACTTTAAAGACCATGACCTATTAGCAGTGATGTTGACCAATTTTAGGAAATATGTAGAATTACCAGGTTTGTGTCAAATTATACATGCATTTACTTAGATTTTGTCCGCGGATTCGGTTTATATACTTGTGAAAGGTCTGCCAAAAATAAAACCATGCAATTTGGTTGCGGTTACAATTTGGTTTCGGTTCAGGTTCGGTGTATAATGTGAAACAGCCCCAACCCTTGTTATGCTGAATACTTTTATGTACTACCTCGGACCCAATAAACATGGACTGGTAACTTACATACAGGTAAATGTATATATTGGATATACGTTGTCGTGGCATAACGTTGGCTGAGCTTTCAAAACTGGTGTATGTTGAAGATTAAATAATCATATCTCCGTTATTTCTCTGCATATCTTTGAATTTTCTTCAAAAAGCAAAGGTTCAATAATACTATGTTTAAGACTGTATTGTTGAGGCCCCCCAGGGGGGAATGTGCTCCCTAGATCCCTGAAAATAATACATTGATCTCCCCAACTCCCTGAAAATAATTTTGAAGCTATATAATAGCGCATGACTAAATGATCACTTAATTTTTTGCCTTATACATGTTAAGACAAGGCTTATAATAACCATGGAATACATGACATATAATAGCCAGGGAATACATGACATATAATTATTTCAATGAAATGCATGATATATGGCTCAATGTATGAGGTCATCTTTGAAATGTTGTTGCTGTACCTGGTAGAGTAGACTTGGAGGAATGCTAATTCGATTAGAATTTTTTAAAATTCGAGACAGACCATTTGGTTTTCTTTTGGGGGGCAGGGGCTGATTTTTTCCTACAGCTTAAACTAGATATTTTTGAGACTTTAGTGAAATTTAGTGATTTTTTAACCATAAAAAGTCATTTTTACACTTGCTAATAGTGACTATATGCTTGAACATTAATTAAGTATATATCCTATAAGCAATCTTCAAAAAATTCTATAAAAAGAGATAATAACATAGCATGTGGGTAGGTAGCCCTGTATTAATGTGTAGCTACACAGTTGCTAGGGGGGATGGGGGGCATGCTCCCACAGAAAAAAAAATTGGCAAAATGGTGCTATCTGGGCTTCCCTAAGTATGTTATTTCCGACCTAAAAATCAACATTTTTAAAGATTATAGATGAACAACAAACCTTTCTGGCACAATTTCTATTAGATAAATGTAGATGAGCATGTTAGTACGAAATGGAATAAAAACATAATTCAAAAGGGGGGTCTGGGGGGCTAGCCCCCCAGGAAGCAGAAGAAATTTTTAAAAAATCAAACAAAATGGAGGCTTTTCCTTTATTTTTTTTACTTTTTGGCAGGGCTCCCTAGATCCCCAAAATTATGTGCTTGCTCCCTAGATCCCCTAAAATAATTACCAGTGCTCCCCAGCTCCCTGAAAATAAATAGCCATTCTCCCCAGATCCCCAAAACCCCTGGGGGCCCCATTGTTATATTTATTGAAAGTTTATCAGTCTCTATGAGCATCAGCAAGAAACCTAGGTAACCTTTTTAGCTATTTTCGGCACTTTAAGCCGAAAATCCTCAGAAATCAACAAAAAAGATCAGAAAACTTTAATTCTTTTTACCCTAACTCGTAATATTTCAGCTTCCAATACCGGGAGTAACCTCTTATAAACTGGTGTATGTACAGAATCAATTTTATTGGCTGTAGTATTTTGAAATAGCGCTAAAATAAAGCCTTGACAACATAACTTTGTATTTCCTTCAGTGCCCAGTCCGTTTATACTGGGTCCGAGGTATCTATCTATCTTCCAAGAAAATATTTTGATTCTACTACAATCCTAGAAATAAAATCACTATCTTAGCCTTCTATATTATTATATAAAGCATTATTAATGAACCTGTATAATATCCTTTCTACAGTGTTGCTTTTAGTGGTCACATGAACCCCCTTTGAGACAAACTTATTTCACTTTCATTTACAATTTTTGGGAAATTAGGAAAAAATTAACAAATAATCAGGTAAAATTAACAAATCGAAACTCCCTTTGTAAATTTGAACCCCTTTCTTGAAAGTCTGGATTCGCCCCTTTTTCTTCTGCCCAATTTAATTATTATCCAGTCATTATCTGTGATCCTGCTTCGTTTGAAGCCAGCTGATCCGGATAAATGGGAATGATAATGCAAAGGGTAACTCCGTCAAGTGGAATATACTATATATGCAACTGCAGTAAACAGTATACAGCGTGTTAAGGCCTATCGTGTAGTAAATTTGGTCGATTTTAATTTATTTGATATTTTGCACGAAGCCAGGTCCAATAAGCATGATAAGCGAATAACCAAAGCGCTGATCAGATTGAGGATTCAGACCAGGCTCCGGAGGCACTATATTTTGTCAGACCGAATGGACCCAAACTGTTTGCAAAGGCTGTCAGCAGACGACAAAACTAAAAGGCATTTTGTCTTGAAAGGCATAGTAATGTAAGGGATTAGCCTAATAAACCCAACATACAGTAAAATATTTAAAAAAAACACACACACAAAGGTTTCGCATATTTTGCACGTTTATTTTTTGTTTCTTTTTTATTTATCAATCTTATTAATGAGCCGCGGCATGAGATTTCCAACAATTTGACATTTTGACAAGTGTAGACTCGGACGAGCCTGTGCAGCCTCCTTATAAGCTTAGAAATACCAAACGGTATTCAGTCAGTAGCTTAACAATCATAGAATACTCAAGCGACAAGCAAAGGCTCTGATCAGACTGCGCGTATGCGCAGACTGATCTGAGGCTTTGCTGGTCGCATGTACCACATTGTTGGAAATCACATGCACTGGCTCATTTTATTTAATTGGAGCTTTTCTTCATTTCGGGAATCTTGATATTATACCCTGGGACTATGCCAAATGTCCCCACACTGCAGTGTTTACTAAGCTTTGCAAATGGAAAACACATAGCAGATAAAAATGATGAACATTTACTGCCATTTGCCTTCACGGACTTTCCAGGCAGGTTCAAGCCAGTTCTAGTGTTTGAATGCGTCAATAACTATAGAATGGTGCAGTGCTGATTCTGATCAATTCGCTTCTGTAGAAGCAAACTGTTCAGAACCTACACTGTATTATATATTCAGGCTCAGAACAAAGGATTAAGAGGTAAAAATGCATGTACTTACAGTGTCTGTTTTTAGCTGAACAGGAAGAAAACAGTGCTCACTCGCAGCTTTTATAGTGAACTCGTTTGAATACACCATGGGGAAAATGGACCTGGCCGTCAAAACACAGATTAATCCTACATCATTTTTAGGGAGCGCAGTAGCTCAGCGGCACAGTGGATGACCGAAGGGTCGCGTGTTCGAGCCTCACCGGCGTCACTGCGTTGTGTCATTAAGCAAGACACATTAATCATAGCTTAGTACTGGTTCAACGCAGGAAAACATGTCCCTACATTGCTGAAAGGTTATTGATGGGACGTTAAGAATCAAATCAAACAAACACTACATCATTTTATCTACTAAGTTGTCTTCGGAGTACATTTGTATCTATAACTTGGGTCCCTTATTTAGAACCTATTTATACTACCCGAGAACACGAAACACAGGCAGCATTTTGAATGACACGAGTGCATGCTATAGTTGGGACGCCTCGCGAATGATTTTGTTAGGTGATTGCTAATCGGGATCCACATTGGGTTCGGTATTAGAATGGTCAATTTGGTGGTGTTTTCGTTAGAGCCACGCATTGCGCAAACGCCCTTCATTGATCGGTTGAAAATGACATCGAATTTTTGGAGTAGAAGTTGATCGAATTTATAGATTATGTTGTGGGCTAAGTGTTCATATCTTTATGCAGAACACCCCAACTAAAATAAATAAATAAGCAAACAAAACGATAAATAGAGCAGCAGTCGACGGTCCGCCATCGCGAATATCCGCTTTTTTACCTTTGACCTTTACCTTGGTGTCAAGGTCACACAAAATGATGCCCAATACCCTCTTCATCATGTCACATATGCACCTGCAAAGTTTGAAGTTGCTACGTTCAACTGTTTAAGAAATGCATTTACAAGACAATGCATTAAATGACCTTGACCTTGGGATCAAGGTGACATAATGTGCTGCCCAGTACCTTCCACATCATGTGACATATGCACCTCTGAAGTTTGTAGTTGCCACGTCTACCAGTTTAGGAGGAAATGCATTTAAAAAGAAAATATATTATATGAACTTGACCCTAGGATCAAGGTCACATAAAATGTTGCCAGTACTTTCCACTTCAAGTGACCTATGCATCTGTGTCGGGTTTGAAGTTGCTATGACCAACGGTTTAGGAGAATATGCATTTACATGAAACTTCATTATTGTAGTCAATGTCACATAAAATAGAACCCAGTACACTTTTTATCATGTTTTCAATGTACATGCAAAGTTTGAAGCTACTACCTCCAATAGTTTAGGAGGAGATGTATTTACAAGAGAAAACATTATTTGAGTTTGACATTGGGATCAAGTTCACAGATACTGCTGCCCAGTACCTTCCACATCATGTGACATAATGTTTGTAAATGGGGTCAAGGTCACACAAAATGTAGACCAGTACTCTCTACATCATGTGACCTATGTGCATGCAAAGTTTGAAGTTGTTGCATCAAAGTTTAGGAGGAGATGCATTTACAAGAAAACATATGAAACTTGTTGCCCAGTACCCTCTACATCATGTGACATGTGCACCTGCAAAGTTTGAAGGCTTTAGATGTAGATGCATTTGCAAGAAAATACCTAATTTGACCTTTAACCTTGACCTTGAGGTCAATGTCACACAAAACGTCGCCTAGTACCCTCTACGTCATGTGATCTAAGCATCTGCAAAGTTTAAAGTTGTTAGGTCCAACGGTCTCGGAGAAGATACAATTACAAGAAACGTGACGGACGGACATACGTACGGACGCACGATGGGCCGACGTTGGTACGAAATTAATATGCCCGTTTTTTTTCTAACGAAAAAGCGGGTATAATAATAATACAACAATGTCACCAGGCCTTGGTCAATTATTAGTCCTTGCCTTGCAGAACAACTTTATGCTGCTCAACACTCCCACCCCCACCTTTATATACTGTTACCAGCAGCTTTACAGTTGTAAGCATTTATTTTCAATCTCAGAGTGGACAACAGTGTGGACCATGATCACGTGCAGATAATGCGTTGAGCACCTACTCAGAGTTCAGGAAGCAGTTTTAGAACACTGCGCATATCTTTAAACACGGGGATTACATGTGGATACTATTGAAAAAAGCGGTGGCAACTGAGCTGCCGCCCCTATTCTTTCATACCTTAGATGGCAAATGAGCTGCCACCCTTACTCTTTCTTACCTTTGGTGACAACTGAGCTGCCACCCTTACTCTTTCTTACCTTTGGTGGCAACTGAGCTGCCACCCTTACTCTTTCTTACCCTAGATGGCAACTGAGCTGCCACCCTTACTCTTTCTTAGCTTTGGTGGCAACTGAGCTGCCACCTTTACTCTTTCTTACCTTAGGTGGCAACTGAGCTGTCACCCGTACTCTTTCTAACCTTAGGTGGCAACTGAGCTACCACGCCTACTCTTTCTTACCTTAGGTGGCAACTGAGCTGCCACCCTTTGTCTTTCTTACCTTAGGTGGCAACTGAGCTACCACCCTTACTCTTTCTAACCTTAGGTGGCAACTGAGCTGTCACCCCTACTCTTTCTTACCTTAGGTGGCAACTGAGCTGTCACCCCTACTCTTTCTTACCTTTGGTGGCAACTGAGCTGTCACTCCTACTCTTTCTTACCTTTGGTGGCAACTGAGCTGTCACCCTTACTCTGTCTTACCTTAGGTGGCAACTGGGCTGTCACCCCTACTCTTTCTTACCTTTGGTGGCAACTGAGCTATCACCCCTACTCTTTCTTACCTCAGGTGGCAACTGAGCTACCACCCTTACTCTTTTTTTACCTTAGGTGGCAACTGAGCTACCACCCTTGCTCTTTTTTTACCTAAGATGGCAACTGAGCTGCCACCCCTACTCTTTCTTACCTCACAGCAACCTGAGGTCAACATTTTCCTAGTGATCAATGTATTAAATCAGTTTACGGAAGTATCTTATGACATATTTATATATAAGCCGCAACATGCAATTTCCAACAATGTGGTATATGCGACCAGCAAAGCCTGAGATAAGCCTGCGCCTACGCGAAGTCTGATCAAAGCATTTGCTAGTCGCCTGAATATTCTATGAGTTTTAAGCTACTGACGAAACAGAATTCGGAGTTTCTGTGCTTAAAGGGAAGCTATACATTCAAAATGCAATGTTGGAAATCACATGTCGAAGTTCATATGTATGTTTTACAATACATGCATGTATATACTGTAAATATTGATGACACTTTATACTTACAACTCGTACTACTAAAGTTAAACATTTCTACCTGTTATTGGTGTAGTTTTCTCCGAATAAATATTTTGGGCCAAAGCATGCCTTACAAAGCAGTGACAGTTCAGCTGCCACCGAATTTCGTTTTAAGTCTCAGTTTTACAGTACATTATCAAATGCAGCCCACTGTATGCGTCCAGGAACTCAAGACACAAACGTCGAATTGATCAACGTTGACGCAGTATCGAAGCTGATTTGGTATCGTTTCATTGGGAATAGGGTAAGGGATATTTTCTTGGTATACACGAACATGGTTTACCCATGCTTTCAACAACAATCGCATGAATTTCGCTCACATAAAATACATGCAATATCCTTATAATGAATACTATAGCGCGCTGCGTTAAATAGCCCTTATAGCAATAGTCCAGTCAACATTTTTTTTGGTCATGTCGGGGCGGGTCATCCTGGGTTGAACCGCTACTAAGAAACGGATAAATCGTCTTGCCCAAGGACATAACACTGTGACTTCTTAGTGTTTTACAGCCTTGTAGACTTTATTTCTTTTAACTGTATGCAAGTGAATCCCGAAAAGTTTCAAGCAATTGCTGTTGGCAAAACACACACACACACACACACACACACACACACACACACACACACACACACACACACACACACACACACACTTGAAATGCTCCTAACTTTGGGTCTGTGAACATCACATGCGAAGAAGTTGTCAAATATAGATTCACACTTTTGTTTTGTCCAATTTTTAATTTATGTCAATTGGCATGACATTTCTGCTCTCAAAATAATACTAACAAGAAATATCTTTAAAAAAGATATTCGGCGGCTCTCAAATACTTACAATTTTAACACAACTAAATGACGAAATCCCCTTGTACCCCCTGTCTTTGCATGCTGGAAAAGGATGTTCCATCTAAAACCGGCTAATTTGGAAGTTGTGGTTATGTTTCTGGTCTCTCTTTTGCTTGGTGCTCTTTTCGCTGAGCGATATGCATCTGAATCGTTCCAAATTTTAGGCATATCACCAGCAAAGGCTAGGGAACAACGTTATTAGTCCTAAAGTTTTTAAGAAAACGGGAGATTTTGACGATAAATGCATGTACTGAAACAAACTGAAAACCCAGAAAAACCATGCCATATTGTTGTTGTTGTTGTTATCACATAGGCTAGATTCTACCCGTCTCGGATCACAACTTGGAGTAGTTTTTAAGTCTTTAAAAATGGTTTACACTTCCACCACTCTATTTATATTTTATGAATGTCTCTATTTACAGAAAAATGCTGATATACCAAATCGCTTTTGTGTGGGACTAACTCCCATAACCTTTCTCTTTCCTGTGGCACCTCGCCATAGCCGGGATTCGGGGAATAAATGCATGTAGACTCAAAAACTGATCAACTAGCTCCCAGTAAGCACGTAAAATCGGGCCACTCTCGGCCCGCCAGAAAAACACCATCCGAAAAGTGCTTTGCTGGCGGGCCCATAGTGGCCCGAGATTTGGTGATAATGTTCGTCTGACATACATGTAGTTAAAGAAACTAGAGCTTGTGCTTGTCATCTTCCTACAGGAAATAGCAAAATACGCTGATACATGTACAGCTGCGCAGGTTGATCTGAGTCTAAGTGTAGGATTGTGGGTTGCGGGCACATTCAAATTGTAGGAAATTATGTGCCATTATTTACATTAAATATCCATCCCCATTATAACCTCTTTTTAAGATACATCTTTTTTTAAGATACATCTTTTTTTAAAAAGATGTATCTTGTTAAGCACTATTAATAGACATTACATCGTGGGTTTTTTTTGGCTGTCTATTTATAACGCACCATAACTATTTATAACTATAATCGTGTAACGCATTTGATATGGGAAACCATTATTGCTTAAATAAAAAATACAAAGATTTGCTTTATATAATGCTGTTAAAGTCCTATAGGATTTAGTGAGTTATTTTATATTTCACTTATTTACTATGTGCAATTAAGCAAGGCATGCAAAGAATGGTAATAAAGCAAATTAGAAATGGTTTACAACGGGAGTTGACCTATATTCCAGATCAAGGACTAGTGCACAGACTGGTTCTCGGTCATTTACATGGAAATTTTCAAGATAAATTGCATCTATAATAAGATCGTGTGGTCAGTCTGAGTAATAACCAATGAGGGCATAGTTTTCTAGCTGGTGTGATGAATATTACAATTTAAGAATACTTCTGATTGGCGAAAATTTGCATAAAATTTAGGTTCAAAGCGATAATAGAGCGTCGGCGAAGCCGCCGCAAAAAGATGGAGAAATAATAAGAAATGGGACTAAGGTTTGTCTATGATGATTGTTCTCAAAACTCTCAACCATAGTTTTTAAGTATGTGGAAGGACAATACATTTTTGGGAGAATTGGCTTATATTTTGGGGGATTTGGGGGAGAATCTGAATTAATGTTAAAGATTTGGGGAGCAAAGAAAGAATACTTTCAGGGAGCTGAGGAATTTTCTTTCAGGGATTTGGGGAGATCAATGCATTATTTTCAGGGATCAAGGGAGCACAGACCCCCCAGGGGGGAGGGCTCACTTTGGCACGCCCAAGCATTGAATACTCATACATTTTCTGGAAGCCACGTCACAACAGAACCTGGAAGAACAAGTACAGCACAGAGCTGCTAGATTCGTCAACCGAGACGTACACCCGTATGACCAACATCATGGGCGGATCCAGAGGTGGGGACAGGGGGTCCGGACCCCCCCGGTAAATCACAAAAATATAGGGTTTCTTAGCAATACTGGCCCGGATCCCCTTAAAAATCACAAAGCTACCAATCCAGATTCAATGTAGGGCCATCATCGGCACGCCAGAGAAACGCCATTTCAATGGTCTTTCGCTGGCGGGCCGATGATGGCTCGCTTATAGTGGTATTTTGATCCTATTTCCACTCATCAAAAAAAAAAAAAAAAAAAAAAAAAACGTTATCAAATTTGGACCCCCTCTGATAAGTTGAGTTGCCAGCTCAAAACTTTCTGGATCCGCGCATGAATATGATTCAGAGCTCCTTCAACACAGGCGCTATGACCCATTCTTATGATCGAATATATACTGAGCAAAAAAAGTAATTTCATATACATTGTCCCTAAACTTTTAACTCCAAAACGATACATTAGAGCAATAATATGCGTTTTTTATTGCGTGGCAGACATCAGAAAGCCATTTACACAAGGGGATTTTCTTGTTCCATCATTCAGGACAGAAATATCATTCAAGCACTGACTGAAAATATATCAAACAGGGGAAAAATGCAACACGCATGCGCAACGACATTAATTTTCATTTTTTCAAAATCTACGAATATTCATCAATCAAAAAATGGTATATACAGTAGGCCATAAAGAAATTAAAGGTCAAACAGTTTATTTTGAAATCATCTCCCTTGCAGTTAGTATTGCAGTTCTTTACCTCTTAATTTCCTGCACATTTCGGAGAGTGCTTTCAACTATAAGTTAAGGATATCACTCATCTAATTTCAGACGATGATTCAATGCCAAAGTGATATATTTCATACAGTACATCACTTTACTTTTTCTACGGGATCTTCTATGCATTCTTAAACGGACTAAAGTGCAATGTTCTAAGCCAAGACTTTCAGAGACGTTTGCATTTGAGGCGATTGTTTGAGCCAGTGCATGAGATTTCCAACAATGTGGTATGTGCGACCAGCAAGGCCTCAGATCAGCCTGCGCATATGCGCAGTCTGATCAGAGCCTTTGCTAGTCGCTTGGATATTCTATGATTGTTAAGCTACTGACTGAACACCATTTGGAGTTTCTAAGCATAAAAGGAAGCTGCAGAGGCTCGTCCGAGTCTACACATGTCAGAATGCCACATTGTTGGAAATCTCATGCCATGGCTCAATTTTTAACGTCGCTGTGGTAAACAGTGTCTGATAAGTGTTCTGAGAGTGATAAGAGAGTTTTGTTTGGTCAGGTTTAAGTGAAATATATGTGTGGTTCCTGTTGCCTACCTACCCTATTTTTTTAACCCTACCCTAATCATTAAAATGGTCTTTGGAGAAAAAATACCTAAAATGGGCACTTTTTCAGATTTTGTCACTATTTTCTTTGTTAAATGTTACAACAAAATTTAATAATTTCCATACCTACCTACCCTAAATTTTGTTGGTATGCAACAGGAACCACACATATATTTCATTTAGGCCTCATTGTAAATCAAATCAAATCATTCTTTATTTCTTTCAGCCGTAGTACATTGGCAACATAAGGTACATTACATACTATTAAATGGTTACAATATATGAGGCATAAATGAAATAAGGCCTAAAAGAAATATATGTTCGGTCCCTGTTGCATGCCAACAAAATTTAGGGTAGGTAGATGCATGAAGACAAAAGTATTACTTGTTTTTAGTTATCATATAGTGTAACAAACTCATACAGATAATGACACCTTACAAATTTATAATGGAGCATTATTTATGTCCCGTCGTGCGTCCGTCCGTAAACTTTTTCTTTAAACGACATATCCTCCTGAACTACTGGTCCAAATTCCATATAACTTCACATGAAAGTTTCCCATGATACCCTCTTTCAAAATTACTAAATGATTTTGCTCCACCGAACAGGTCGGCGACCAAAGTTCCAGAAAAGAAAAAATTTAAACGACATCTACCCCTGAACCACTGGCCCAAATTCAAAATAATTTCACAGAATTGTTTCTCATAATACCCTCTACCATAATTACACAAATGGTTCCACTCTGCTGAACAAAAGAGCTGCCAGAGCTGTATATAAGAAATACCTTTAAATGACATTTCCTCCTGAACCACTAATTCTAATTCAAAATAATTTCACAGAATAGGTCCTCATGATGCATTCTACCAAAATTCTACAAATGGTTCAGGTCCGCTAAACAATTGACCACAAGAGCTCTAGATAAAGCATGTCCTTAAATGGCATCTCCTGAACCACTGGTCCAAATTCAAAATGATTTCACAGAATTATTTCCCATGACGTACTTTACCAAAATTACACAAATTGTTCCACTCTATTGAACAAATGGGCTGCCAGAGCTCTAGATAAGAAATGTCATGAAACGACATCTCCTCATGAAACACTTGTCCAAATTCAAAATTTAAAAGAATTGTTCCTCATAATGCACTCTACCAAAATTTCACAAATGGTTTCACTCCACTGATCAAAGGGGCTGCCAGAGCTCTAGATGAAAAATGTCTTTTAACAAAATCTACTACTTAACAACTAAGTCCAATTTAAAAATATTATAGATATCTTGTAAGGGAGACAAATCTTACAAATATGGCTGTATTGTTTGCAGAGAGTTTTCCCTTGATTCTGGGAAGATTGATTTTCCTCATACAGATAGCTACAATAAGGATGGGATTGTCCATTATATGTTTTAAAGGATCACAGGTAGACTTTCCTAATAAATGTGTACTTCAGTCTCTGAATATTGAATTTATCATAGCAAACAGTGCAGACACTGATGAAATGCAGCAATCTACAAAACTACCCTTTCAGGGGTTTCCAGTATACAAAGGGTTTACTCCCCATTATCGGATGAGTTCAATCAAGTAATGCCTCTGGGGCCAAAAACATAAAAAAAATCTTCTTGTCTGAAACCACTAGGCCTAGAGCCTTGATATTATCTTAAGGCCTAGAGCCTTGATATTATGTTTGTGGCATCAACTTGTGAACATCTACTAACTTTGTTCAAATTATGTATCTGGCGGCCAAAAATGACCCCGTCGTGGATGTCACAAGTTTTATTTGTTGAGGTTCTACATCCTGTTAATTTTGTCAACATAACCCATATTGAGTCTTAATGAAACTGCTGATCTATAAAAATTCAAAGCTTGACTTTCTTTCCTATACCTTTATAAACAGTCACTCTCATGTGAGCGACCAAGGGCCCAAGGGCCCTCTTGTTATCCTTAAAATTGTTGATTTTAGGCTCATAATTACCTACTTTGGAACACTCAGAATGCACCAGATCGCACCATTTTTATCATTTTTTTCCGGAGGAACATGGCCCTGCACCCCACAGAATGTTAATCCATATCCTTACCGGCCTGCCTACCACCCTGGTATATAATCTCTCTCTCTCTCTCTCTCTCTCTCTCTCTCTCTCTCTCTCTCTAGTCAATTAGATGATTTTTATTAACAGATTTTTGCATTAAACATGCGTGAAAAGGGCCTAATTGCAATTATAAAAAAATACTTTTTATGGTTTCAAAAAATAAATGCCTTCACATTGTCTGATTTTTTTTCTAGTTTTAAGCTGTTCGAAAAAACAGTTGCTCTCCCCACCAGAAAAAGAAATGGCCTGACCCTAAATGAAAAAAAAATGAAATCTAGAAAGCATTCCTCCATACCTACCAGGAACAGCAACAGCATTTTAAGAATGGTCTCATACTTTGGTCTTTATACCATGTATTTCATTCAAATAATTATATGCCATGTATTCCATGGCTAAGCCCTGTCTTTACATGTACATGTATATTGCAAAATACTAGGTGAACATTAAGTCATGCACTCATGCAAAGCATCGTAGTTTTAAGTATGTGAATTTAATCCTACGAAAAGAAAACCTTTTTAGGGAGAATTGGCTTATATTTTAGGGGATTTGGGGAGAGGCTGAACTTTTTTAAGGAATTTGGGGAGCGAAGGCAAAACACTTTTAGGGAGCAGAGGAAAATAATTTCAGGGATTTAGAGAGATCAATGCGTTATTATCAGCTATCAAGGGTGCACAGACCCCCCCGCCCGGGGGCCTCGGATATACACTTGTTATTCGTGTTCGTTCCATAATATCTGAGCCCTTTCAACAGTTTTCATGATCATCTAAATGCATATCAGAGACAATGTGCATAACTAACGACGTAGATTCAAGTTCAAAGACACTAATGAGGGTATGGATGGGGATAAAACGATTAGTGAATAATGGCCCTTTTATAATAAATAGTGAATAATGAGCCAAAGAAATAATGAATAGTGAATAATGAGGGCCTAAAAATAATGAATAATCCTATTTTTTTAAATAATTGAAGAAAAAATAATGAATAGTGAATAATCAGATTTTTTTTGCCACCTTTCTTACTGTTAATGAATAATTGGTCTTATTTTAATGAATAACCCAAAATTTTAATGAGATGAATAATGGGCTAAATTTTTAATGAATAGTGAATACCAGACCTCCTCCCCCCATCCAGACCCTCACTAATCGAGGTTATGGTAATGCCCTTTTAATTCATTTCCAATTTCTATCTCATAAACCCTTTAATCACTTTTAAGCTACTTTATGTCCATTCTAGTTTTGCCATCATCTTGGACTATTTTATACGGACGTCGATAGCACTGAGTAATCCCTTAGTCCCTAACGTAGACAGGTGAATAGTATCCCTTGGCTGATAAAAATGTATTTTTAATTGACCACGTTTATTAAAAACGCTTTATGCACATCAATGTAAGTACCCTGGTGATCATGACATCGTCTTTAATTATTTCATTGATATCACTGACAAGGGTATCAACACATGGACACAAACTACAAAGATAAATGTTAGTTTCTGGACTTTTTTCATTGAAATAGTTCAACAGCTGGTCATATTTTTCTTCAATAAGTTCATAGTCTGTCTGAACTTGCATTAGCACAATTATTACCAGCCATATATTAAATAACTATGCTAGAGAAGCACTTCAAATCGAAAATTTGAATTTTATCAATGAGAATGTCAACGGTTGCACCAGGGATAGGGTTGCAGTCAATGTTTTTGTTTAATCCCTTCCTGTTTATCCCCGCGAGAATTGAAGTACCTATCAGTAGAGTTTTTGAAGCTGCTGGTCTATGACTAATGGCAGGTTTGATTTGTTGGTCAGTAGCTTTATTTACAGGTTGAACTTGATTATTTTGATGATACTTTTGTCTATTCCTGTTTATGTTTGTTTTGTTTTTATCCACTGTCTTAATTTGATTGTGTTCACTGTTAGATGCAGCAGCTGCATTGTAAGAAAATGTTCCTGGAAATACAGGAGGCTCCTTTTCATTAAACAGGTTATACATTGATTCTGCTCCATTTTCAGTGTCTGGTATCATGATAATTGACTTCTCCTGCTCTGGAGCTTTTGTTGAGTCTTTACCCTGCTTTTTATTGTCAACTTTGTTTACTTAGTTCACTCATGAAATCTGGGATCTTACTGACCTGTTCTTGTAATGTTTTCACAACATCAGATAATGTATTTACTTGCTTGTTTAATTCCTCATAGTTCACATTTTGTATTGGTTCCAGCATTGGTATTGGAGACATTGAAATGTTCGTATGAGATTTATGTCTCAGCTGGTCAGCAGGTGTTGATGCAAGACCTTTTCTCTCATGTGAAATACTGGTTTCTTCCATATGTTCTGTTGCAAAATAGTTAAACAGTCTAAGTGATATACGTAGAAATGTAGAATCTCTCCAGAGACTACGTCTAGGTCCTGTCACTGCAATAGAAGACTGACTGGTCACAAGATCTGATACATTTTTGTCCATTGAGATGAGTCTTATATCGAGGTTTTGATTTGTTTGGTGACTTTGAATGGAGTTCCTTTTCTAAAGAGGTTTCAAATTGAGTATAAAGTCCCTTGGTTGAAAACATAACCGCAATCTGATAATATGTTGGTATAATATGATAAAGAATGCCATTTACTTTATGAGTTACATGTCTTTCCTGCTCAATAGCACTTATATGAGTAGTTCTGGAGAAACACAATGTAAGTAAGGGTGCAAAGATCAGGAATCGATACAATTAAGTACCACACCTTACCCAGGATATCAATGGGAAAGTGACAAACTCACATTTAGACACCACAAACGAGAGCCAAGGGATCAGCCCTTTCCCAGCAGGTGACCACAAGGCACATATATATAGACGCGCAAAAAGGCATAGCAAACGTAAGACTGAAAAAAACACATAAAAAATCCAAAAAAGAAGTACTGCCTTGGAATGGTCAGTTAAATGTTTTACTGGAGGGCTTAAAAATACCCGTTTTATGGTGCACCAACCTTACCCTTAATTCAGATGTGGGTCAAGACACATAGATATTTGGTTTGCATGAAAGACCCCTAACTTATCAATGCATCATCTCCTAGAACATATAAATCAAGATATAACAAGGAGATAAAGCAAAGATAAGGACTCAACAGTAAATAAAACCGAATACCGGAGCAAAAGAAATCCATCAGGTAAACCCCGGTGGGTTTAGAAGTCAGAAATCTTCACACTTTTCTGAGTCATTTTAAGATTGTTCTGAAAGGTGAGAAGACGCTTCTGAGTTTCCAGTAGAACTTTCACTGTTTTTTGTAATTTCCTCAAATTATTATTAAGATATTTAGCGTAATCCATATGTGAGATAAAGGGTCATAACTCTTGTTAAGAGTAATCAGTGGAATACACCCTTAACTCAGGAGACTATCTCCAAGAATTATCTGCTGATAACCGTTGAAAGCAGTTTGAACCCAGATCAGGCCATGCGGAATTTAGGGTTTGAATCTAAACTGTTTGACACTCTGACGGAATTCCTGAAAATAAATTTTTGAAAAAGTTTATTTTGGGAAAAAAAATCAGACGACAAACAAGCCGAAAAATTTCCTAAGGAACAAAGACATAGTGAATGGAACTAGATCTTTATTTTATGATAACTTGTGTATGATATGGACTCGTTTTTTTTTGTCCAACCCTTTTTTGTTACATCATTAATCACTAAGTGTCCAACTTTTACCTAAAAATAATAGTGTATTGGAGCGATTAATTTCTAGTGCAGCGTTAAACCTAAGTCAACTGCCTACAGCATCCGGAGGAAGAAAAAAAAACTTTCAGTAATTTTGAAGTTATTTGCAATTTTATATTCATATAAATTAGTGATGTAACGCTTGACGACACACTGAAAACAGGCTTATAAACAAAATAATTCCCCTTTTTCCATTTTTTGAACTACTGCTTCTAGAAATCCTTCTCTTGTTGTATCTAAATACTTGACATTAAATGTTTGTTTACACAAAACGAAGGTGTAATTGTATTTTAAGCACTTGTGATGTAACTGGACAATAAATTATGGAGTCTTCATTACATCTTCGCAATATATGTTTTACTTTACAAAATATTTCACTTTTTCCTGTTTGGTAACTACTGTATTTAGGAATCATTCTCTTAGAATATTTTATAATTAGACAATATATTTTTATTACCAGAAAACTAAAGGGTGAACTTAAGCATTTGTGATGTAACTGGAAACGAATCATGGAGTCTTCATTACATCTTTGCTGTAATTGTGTATTTCAATAGAACTCCAACTACAATATAACATAACTTTACTATGACTAGCTCAGTTTCAGCATTCCTTTTTTAAAGAAGAGTTTCAAAGATATAATGGAGTTATTGTCATCAATAAATAACATAAAAATGTGTAAGAGATGTAACAAGACACCTTTTAATTGCGTCTTTGTTACTCTCAATATATTTGGCTTTATTTAAAGTAACTGTAAACATACTGACCTGAAAAGACCATCAATGGATTGACTATCAGCATTAACGCAGAATCCAGCATCTCATCTTTAATGTGAATATTCTCCTGTATAAATCTGCCTGTTACGGAGACACAAGAAGATAGTGTCCACGTTACATCATTTAATATTAGTCTCGTTTTGATAAGAATTCTCCGCTATATGACATTTTTCTGTGCATGAACAACATGTACAGAGATGCAACAATTTGTATGTCAGTTCCTTTGCATGTTTTACCTTCACTGAAATCAACAACCAGACAGTTCTTCTCTGGCCAAGACGTAACGTCATGTTAAAATACCACTGGGGTATTTTCATCTCCCTCCAACCTCCAACAACACAGCCACTTATGATGCGTACAATATATTTCAGTTGTGTAAACCCACGTGACAAAAAGCGCGCCAATTTTTGATGATAAAGTGCTTAGGGTACATTTATATATCGATTTTCTCAAAAGTTGCTGACGTAACATACTGGACACTATAAATACCCCAACATTTAAGGTCGATATTTTTTATTTGTGCAATGTTCTAAGCATACTGATTGGTCCCCGCATTGTTCCCAACTCGTTAATATTCGTATTCCAACTGTTGGCACTCTTCTTACTGTCAATATAATTATGTTTAAGTACATTAGAACATGACGTAACATGGTTGGACACGAAATGTTACATCAGCAAGCAATTTTTGAAAGTGATTGTATTTACAAAATGATGTAATAAATGATATTTTCTACGTTTCAATCTAAAAGAGTGGGCTTTTAGAAAGACACTAAACACTTGTTGTATATCCTAAGTCTTCATACTAAGTTTGCATGGACGTGAATTTAAACGCGCTTCTCAAAATGCCACCTGAAATGTCCAAAATAGCCATTTATTTTTGTTTTCCCTATTTCATGCTCACACAAAACACAAGCTTTTGAGTTTTACAATTAGAAAAGATACTTTTCTTTCGCTTCTTAACAAATTTTAGAATTTTGATAATTATTGCTGATGTAACCAAAAGTGACTGGACAAAAAAAAAAGTGTCCATATATAAATCCAATACATCAATGTTTTCAAAAGATCTCACATGGAAACCATTTTTCGTACAGGACGTACTGACAAGGGTGATTCTATATTATCCCCTCCCACATTGAAAATGGTGGGTGCATAAAAAAACAAATCCGTACAGTGTGCTTAATAACATTTCGGTGCCTCTATAGAATATCATTCAAGCACGTCAGATAAGTATTTCAAATAAATACATATCTTTAGAATGCTAGAAAACCCAGAACAATCTGCACATCAACACAAAAACTTCAATTGACTGCTTCACCATTTAAATTTTCTTAATACAACTGTCGGACTGTGTACTTGTTCCGTGTGCCCAGAAATTCCTTATATCATTATGATTCTTCCTTCTGGTATGATAAAAGTTTAGCACGGTCTGTTGTACGTATTATATGTTATACTACACGGGTCACGGGTGCTAAATTCAAAATCGTATTTCCTTCTCTGAAGATTGTTAGTGCTAGCAAATCATCTGAACTCTAAAGAATTGCATAAAGTTTAGAATATTGTATTTCCACAAACCAAAATTGTAAGTTCTGCTCCCGTACGAAATATCCAGGCGTCAAATACCCGTCAAACAGATGTCGTCTGTCTGATTTAGGTTGAAATGCGAATTTTCCAGGCGTAAAAGAGACGTACACGCGTCCTTTTCAAAAACTGAAGCCTGTCGTGAGGTGTCAAAATGAAACATGACGCCCATTTGTATCAATAGACGTCATTTCAAACTTAAGGTTTTCAAGAAGGCGTCAAGTTGGCCAATTTCTGCTGGCGACAGACTGTCATATAAAACTTAAACATTTTTGAAGCGTCATTTTCATACTTATTCTATCAAAAAGGCGTCAATTTGAAAGTAAGTGAGAGATCAGGAATCGATACAATCAAGTACCACACCTGACCCAGGATACCAATGGGATAGTGACAAACTCACAGTAGGACACCACAAACGAGAGCCAAGAGGTCAGCCCTCTCCCAGCAGGTGACCACTTGGCACATATAAATTCCATATTCTGAAGGCATCAGCAACAAGCTGTTGTTTTACATCAAGTTGAGGCATCTGATTTAGTTCATGCACGGATCCAGAGGGGGGACAGGGGCCAGGTTTCTGGACCCCGGCCCCTAATGAAAAACAGCAAGTGTAAAGGTTTCTATATAAATGAGGGTGAGGATGGGGGGTCTGGTATTCACTATTCATTAAAAATTTAGCCCATTATTCATCTCATTTAAATTTTGGGTTATTCATTAAAATCAGACCAATTATTCACTTAAAGAGGACGCCAACCCTGATGATAACTATGTTTTATATGAAAGATCTTAATAAACCATGAATTTTGATATCAGTTTCATCTAAATCGGTTGAAAATGTGGAAGTTGTGGGTGTTTGAATATTTGCAAATGGACTGTAATGGAAGCGGCCATATTGTAGGCTTAGTGACGTCACTCAGCCTAATTAAATATGCGTAATCAAAATAAAAGACAAAATAATGGATTATTTCCATTAATATTTAATGAAACATTTTCCTTATGTATAAAGTGGTATATCTTCTGAAACACAGATGATGTGATAAAAGTGATAATTAAAAATTAAGCAGTTGAAACAATTCTGAAAACTAATTAAATATTCAAAAAGGCGGCTAAATGCTGGCCATATTAAATTCTTTAAATGCCCATAACTTGCCCATTTTCAACCGATTTTGATGATACTTGTATCAAAACTCATGGTTCATAGAGTTTTTTTCAGATAAAACATACTTATCATTAGGGTTGCTGTCCCCTTTTAAGTAAGAAAGGTGGCAAAGAAATCTGATTATTCACTGTTCATTAATTTTTTCTTCAATTCATTAAAAAAAATAAGATTATTCATTAATTTTTAGGCCCTTATTATTCACTATTCATTATTTTTGGCTCATTATTCAATATTCATTATAAAAAAGGGCCATTATTCACTAATCATTATACTCCATCTAGACCCTCATAAATAAAGATTAGTATTGGATAAGCAATAAAACATAATTTATTGTTTGTTGCTCAATCAATTACACTTCAACCTATGAACTACAACAGGCAACTGCCTGCCTGCCTAAAAGATCACTATACATGCTCGGATCCAAGGGGGAGGTGATCAGACACCCACCCCCTCCCCTGGAAAATCACATGTGTATAACAGTAGAAGTACCAGTTTCCATAGGAATGTTGTTGACAGACCCCTTAACAAGTAATTAGAGGATCCTCCTTTGTAAAATAAGTTGATGATCAGACCCCTCACAACATACCCCCTGGAAAAGGTTTCCATAAGGTATACTTATATGCACCTCACTTGGACCCCCCTAAAAAGGCAATAGGGCCATCTCTGTAAAATACGTAAATAGCAAAAAAAAATCATCTGAACTTTTCATTAGATCTCACCTTTCAATTGAATCTCTGGAGTTTATTGATCAATGTTAATTCCCCTCTCTGGATATTTTATATTATGTTACAGGGATTTTTGTAAAAGCCGATACTTGGATTTTTATAAAAGCTGATACTTGGTTTCATAGTAGATTTCGAGCAGAACAAAAATGTGCTCTCGGGTCTTTTAAATAGCTAGCTATTTACCTAAGTCATGATTAATCAATGGTAGAAAGCGAAAGAAAGAATGTTTCAATGGTAAGAAAAAATACTAATCGCTTTATTCGGTTGCTAATTATTTGCCATATCGCATCTAAAAAAGATCGTTACCTTTCGCCCCCAAATCAGTTCGTACAATGCCATTCCGACTCCAGTCAATTGGCGTTATTCACATCGCTACACGTTTCTGTCTGTGGCAATAAGGCGATGGCATTGAGAGTCTCTGGTCTGTCAAATTTAAATTAGAAAAGAAAGATTGGCAATTGTCTTCAACAAAGATTTTTCCCTACCCTTTGATTTCTTCTTCATCAGAATCTCGGACCCAATTAACGGACTGGTAGAATTGATTGATTGATTGATGTTTATTCGGTAAAATCAACACATACATACATATACGACAGCAAATTAAAACATATAGCACATTAAATATCACATTAATTTAGCACTATAAAATATGGAATAATTTAAGTAAAAAAAAGTTAAATAAATCTCTGATACTATTAAAACTTATAATTTAAGATGAATTTGAATAATTTAAGATGAATTTGAATGGATCTGGCACAAATATCACATTAAGATTATCACAGTGAACTAGGTTATCACATATCATCACAATTATGCATTTTATAAATTAAGAGATCACTTTTTGACTAGGCACAAAACATAAAAGGTGAAAATGACTGATAACTCATTCATATCTCACACTCCCGAATAAGAGTGCGAGAGATGAATGAAAACAAAATTTGTTATTTTAATGAAAGATGATGTAAAGGCAAAATGTATGAGTGTTGAAATAACCCAGGATAGCCCATGAAAGCCCTAAGGCTTATTTCCAATGGGGTCCTGTTGGTTAGATCCAAGAAGCAGTTAGGAGAGGAGGGGACATAAACCTAAGTTGCAAAATTGAAATGCTAAATGCATATTAATAATAAGCATAGGTATCAGATTCCATAAGTTGCAGTTGAGATCTAAGGTATTGTCTTGCAGCAGATTTGAAACCATTGAAAGTGCACTTTTGCTTGACATCCGAGGGTAGAGAATTCCAATCTTTAATTCCACTGTAATAAAAAGTTGTTGCTGTAACACCATTGACAGAAGGTACTATAAAGTTTTCAGTACTACCTCTGGTGAAATGATGATGAACATCGGAAACTTTGATGAATTGTTCAGACAAATACGACGGGCCAGTTCCATTGAAAATTTTATGCACATGACTCAGACGAAGTTGTTTTACCCTGAAATCCACATTCAACATATTAAGACTATTAAGTTCCAAGAAACCAATATGAGATCTAGGGCCAAGATTTTTAATGAACCGAACTGTTTTGTTTTGACAAATCTGAAGTTTTTTCTTAAGTTGTTTGTTCAAACCTGAGTACCACGAGGAGCATGCATAATCTATGTGATATTGGATAAGTGCAGAACATATGGATTTCCTAAGTTTTTCCTCCCAAAAGTTACATTGTCTATAGAGAAATTTAAGCCTACCATTGACTTTTTGAACAATAGAGTTAACAATAGCCTCCCCAGATAATTGACCATCTAAAGTAAGACCAAGATATTTCACCGAACGTTGTGCCTTAATTGTATGACCATTACATTCAACTGAAAAATTATTGATTTTCCTGAGTTTCCTCTTAGAGCCAAATATTATGCATTCTGTTTTCCCCGTATGCAAGGAAAGTTTATTATCAACTAACCACTTGCTGCACATCTCCATTTCTAAGCCAAGTTTATCAGATATAACCCGAGGATCCTTGTTTGAGTACAGAATTGCACTATCATCTGCATATAGTAACAATTTACACTCTGAGCTAATACTGAGTTCCATATCATTTATATAACAAAGGAAAAGAAGAGGACCTAAAATACTTCCTTGAGGGACAAGTTACAAGTGAAGGGTCAGACTCTGTATCATTCACATTGACAATCTGATTTCGATAAGAAAGATAAGACCTAAACCAATCTACAGACTTAATACCCATAGCTTTTAATTTCTTGCACAAAATGTCATGGTCAACAGTATCAAAAGCTTTTTGAAGATCCAACATGAGCATTCCAGTATATAAACCTTTAGAAGTTTGTGTTTTAATATAATCAGTCAAGTATGTTAAACATGAGTCAGTTGAGAAGTTGCTTCTAAAACCAGACTGAAAGTCAAACAGAAGTTTTTTCTTCACAAGGTAATCTTCCAATTGTGTATAAACAGCCCTTTCCAAGATTTAACTGATGAAAAAACAAAGTTATGTTGTCAAGGCTTTATTTTAGTGCTATTTTAAAGTACTGCAGCCAATAAATTTGATTCCGAAATTACACAAGATTATAAATTGTTACTTTCGGTATGCGAAGCTGAAATATTACGAGTTACAGTAAAAAGAATTGAAGTTTTCTCTTCTTTTTATGTTGATTTCTTACGATTTTCGGCTAAAAGTGACGAAAGTAGCTAAAAAGGGTACCTAGGTTTCTTGCTGATGTTCATAAAGATGGATAAACTTTCAATAAATATAACATTACAGTCTTAAAGATAGTATACCTCGTTCACTAATTACCGGTGTATACTAATTACCGATGTATTCCGTTTCCTCCAAATGACTATCGCTTGACTAATTATCATTTGGGATTTTCCACCCAACATTGTTTACAATACATTTTTCTCTTGTCATTAAAGAAAAAAATGCAGAAATGTCGTTTCTGAGGCGAAATGACTTACTTCTTGTTTGTATAGTCGAAAATCATGGTGTGGATTCGCCGTTATATATTATCAAAAATATGTTTTCAGAAAATAAATAAGAAATTGCCGTTGGAAAAGTGTGTCTTCTTGTTGAAGAAGGTTTTGGCAGCCTGGTTCCCAGCGTAAAGACTGAAAATGACGTCAGATTTTGTCTCAGCACATGGGTCACATTATGCCCAAATATGGCTGAAAGGTGTAGACATAAAAATTCCACCTCTATTTTATCCTGTTTGTCTACACTCTTTTGGTGCACTCTCTGGTCGGGCATGTCCCCAATATAGACTGTGTGATCTGTTTATGATTATGGAACATAGTAGTGATGATATGAGTGACCATGAATGAAAGACAACCAGTATTATCTTTGTAAAAACTTTGTAGTGTTGACTTATTTTTTTTTCACATACATTAAAAAAGTGGTATACCTCTCAAAAGCAGGCAAAGAAAACATAATTAACTTTCAAACATGGTCTTTACTGCTATCACTTTGAAGGCCACTATTTTTTTCAATATAGAAACCCATCACATGTAATGTTTTCTACCCAGATAATTTTCTAGAGCATTCATTTACACATACACCGGTAATTAGTAACAACGGACATTCAAAATATCGGCTAGGGTAGCCCAATATCAATTAAGTTTTCTGCAAGTTAAACGTTATTTTGAAGCATATATCGTTTTGTTTCCATTGAAATAATGAATGATCAGTTTAACAAGATGTTATTCATCGGTTTCTGTAAAATAGTTTGTTTTATAGCCTGGCTTAAACAGTTAGTACAACGGTAATTAGTAACACCAGTATATATTGAACCATTGCTTTTTGATGAAGATTCAAAGATATGCAGAGAAATAACAGAGATATGATTATTTAATCTTCAACATACATCCTTTTTGAAAGCTCAGCCCCCGTTGAGCCACGACAACGTATTTCCAATATATACATTTACCTGTATGTAAGTGACCAGTCCGTGTTTATTGAGTCTGAGTCAGAATTAAGTATTCTCGCAATGTGGTTTCAAGTTTTCTTTAAACATCTCCTGAACCACTTGTCCTATTTTATATAACTTCACATAAATGTTCCCCATGATACCCTCTTTCAAAATTGCATAAATGGTTCCGCTCCACTGTACAGGAGGGTCACCAGAGCTCCAGATAAGAAATCTTTTAAAAGATATCTCCTGGACCACTGACCCAAATTCAAAATAATTTCGCAGAATTGTTCCTTTTGATACCCTCTACCAAAATTGCACTAATGGTTATGCTCCGATGAATAAAAGAGCTGCCAGAGCTCCAAATAAGAAATACCTTTAAACAGCATTTCCTCCTGAACCATTGGTCCAAATTCAAAATAATTTCACAAGATTGTTCCTCATGATGCCTTCTTCCAATATTGCACAAATGGCTCCAGTCCACTGAACAAAGGGGCTGCCAGAGCTCCGAATCCATACTTTCGTGGAGATTGATCATGAAATGATTTCTACGGTCATTCTCCTCCCTTCCGCTGATTTATTCAAGAAGGGTTGTTGTCAGTTACAAGCGAAAGTATGTGCACAAATTACTGGTTAACCGCTTAGGAAAAAGTGTGTATAGGTGAACTGACCGTCCTGCAATGACCATAGCTGTTGACTTGGGACGTAAAGCAACAAAACAAACAAAAACAAAAGCTCGAGATAAGAAATGTCTTTAAACAACAACTCTTCCGGAACCACTGGTCCAAATTTCGTATAACTTCACATGAATGTTCCCCATGATGCCCTCTTTCAAAATTGCATAATTAGTTCTGCTCCACAGAACAGGAGGGCTG
The DNA here is from genome assembly GCA_964019695.1 of Loripinus fragilis. Lineage (NCBI taxonomy): Eukaryota > Metazoa > Mollusca > Bivalvia > Lucinida > Lucinidae > Loripinus > Loripinus fragilis. The sequence goes on from OZ026530.1 coordinate 67,725,581, forward strand.
TCAGAGCTCCAGATAAGAAATGTTTTAAATCCTGAACCACTGACCCAAATTCAAAATAATTTCACAGAATTGTTCCTCATAATACCCTCCAGCAAAATTGCACAAATAGTTACACTCTGCTGAACAAAAGGGCTGCCAGATATCCAGATAATAAATACCTTTAAATGGCATTTCCTCCTGAACCACTGGTCCAATTCAAAATTACTTCACAGAATTGTTCCTCATGATACCTTCTACCAAAATTGCACAAATGGTTCTGGTCTGCTAAACAAAGGGGCTGCCAGAGCTCTAGATAAGAAATGTCTTTAAATGACATCTCCTTTTGAACCACTGGTCCAAATTCCATATAACTTCACATGAATATTGCAATTGCCCATGATGCCCTCTTTTAAAATTGCATAAATGGTTCTGCTTTTAAAAAAAATTACCAAACAGGAGGACTGCCAAAGCTACAGATAAGAAATCTTTTAAATGACATCTGCTGAACCACTGATCCGAATTCAAAATAATTTTACTGGATTGTTCTCTACCAAAATTTCACAAATGGTTCCACTCCACTGATCAGTCATTCTCAGGTGAACGACCCAGGGCCCAAAGGCCCTCTTGTTTTTATGAATAGAAGAAAAACTAATGAATAGTGAATAATCAGATTTTAATCAACTATGGGTCTTATATTAATGAATAACCCAAAATTCTAATGATATGAATAATAGGCTAAATTTTTAATGAATAGTGAATACAAGACCCCCACCCAGACCCTCATAGATTTACACTAAAATTTTATTTTGTGAACAAACAGTGATGACCCTGGTCCTGTGTTCCATTGTCACTTTTTGTTGCATATGATCTCGCTCTGCACTGTTTGCCTGTTGTATCATGACTGACGCTAGTTTGATGGGCAGCACATTTCGTACAGGTTGCACTAACTTGATATGCTTTTTGCCTTTCTTATTTTGAGTCGAAAATTGAATTTTCGTTATTCCGAAACAAATTCATAGGACTGAAACAAATGGATTTTCTGGGTCTCCTCTTAGTATGTAAAATTTGATGCTGTTTACAAACACAAACAATAAATAAAAGGGGGCTAAGTTTTTTAGACTTTAAAGACCAATGCTCCCTCAAAGTTGTGACAGTGCAATGTCACAGATAAGTTGATCTGGTAAGGAGCATTTTGAAAGCAAAAATGTACAAAATTTAGTCATGAACTGTGCTAATAATTTCAGACAACTTTCTGATTTGACTGTTTTAACAGCCCCTTTTGGTTGCAAAATATTGTTTGGTGGTATGAGAAGAGTCCATGTGGCAATTACAGACAATAAGAGCCATGAAACAGATTTTTTAGTCTTCAGAAGTACACCTTAGTCTCAAAGGACAATCATTTTTCATCATTTAAGCCCATTCAAAATCGCCAGAGCCATATAACAGGAACACAAATATGCTGGTGTGATTTTGCAGGGCTGATTATCTTGAAACTTTGATAGAAGTCAACAAAAGGGTTTCTGTAGTTTTTTTTTGTGTGTGTGTATGTGTGTGTGTGGGGGGGGGGGGCCTCTTAGGAACAATATTCCCGCATTGTCATAGCTTCATCGACAGGAATCTGAAACGGATATTATTCCATACAAGATAGTTCCCTTTTCAATGGGCTGTAGTCTACCAATTGATGTGAGCATCCTTGTTCTTGGGCTTCTGTGGGCTGACCAATGATTAAGCTTCCAGGAAATGTTGCTTCTGTCCCTGTAGCTGTTCATTCTGGAAAGATTGAGGCTTGTCTGGGCTGACCAATGATTAAACTTCCAGGAAATATTGCTTCTGTCCCTGTAGCTGTTCATTCTTGGGCTTGTGTGGGCTGACCAATGGTTAAGCTTCCAGGAAATGTTGCTTCTGTCCCTGTAGCTGTTCATTCTTGAGCTTGTGTGGGCTGATCAATGTTTAAGCTTCTAGGAAATGTTGCTTCTGTCCCTGTAGCTGTTCATTCTTGGGCTTGTCAGGGCTGACCAATGATTAAGCTTCCAGGAAATGTTACTTCTGTCCCTGTAGCTGTTCATTCTTGGGCTTGTGTGGGCTGATCAATGTTTAAGCTTCTAGGAAATGTTGCTTCTGTCCCTGTAGCTGTTCATTCTTGTTCTTGGGCTTGTCCTGGGCTGACCAATGATTAAGCCTCCAGGAAACATTGCTTCTGTCCCTGTAGCTGTTCATTCTGGAAAGATTGAGGCTTGTCTGGGCTGACCAATGATTAAACTTCCAGGAAATGTTGCTTCTGTCCCTGTAGCTGTTCATTCTTGGGCTTGTGTGGGCTGACCAATGGTTAAGCTTCCAGGAAATGTTGCTTCTGTCCCTGTAGCTGTTCATTCTTGGGCTTGTCAGGGCTGACCAATGATTAAGCTTCCAGGATTTGCTGCTTCTGTCCCTGTTGCTGTTCATTCTTGGGCTAGTGTGGGCTGACCAATGATTAAGCTTCTAGGAAATGTTGCTTCTGTCCCTGTAGCTGTTCATTCTTGTTCTTGGACTTGTCTGGTCTGACCAATGATTAAGCTTCCAGGAAATATTACTTCTGTCCCTGTAGCTGTTCATTCTTGGGCTTGTCAGGGCTGACCAATGATTAAGCTTCTGTCTCTGTAGCTGTTTATTTTGGAAAAAATTGAGGCCTCTGTTGATGTGAGCATCCTTGTTCTTGGGCTTGTTCATTCTCGTTCTTGGGCTTGTCTGGGCTTAGCAATGATTAAGCTTCCAGAAGCTTCTCTCCCTGTAACTGTTCATATTGGAAAGATTGAGGCGTGTCTGGGCTGACCAAAGATTAAGCTTCCAGGAAATGTTACTTCTGTCCCTGTAGCTGGTCATTCTTGGGCTTGTGTGGGCTAACCAATGATTAAGCTTCCAGGAAATGTTGCTTCTGTCCCTGTAGCTGTTCGTTCTTGGGCTTGTGTGGGCTGACAAATGAATAAGCTTCCAGGAAATGTTACTTCTGTCCCTGTAGTTTTTCATTCTTGGGCTTGTGTGGCTGACCAATGATTTTGCTTCCAGGAATTGTGTCTTCTGTCCCTGTAGCTGTTCATTCTTGGGCTTGTCTGGGCAGACCAATGATTAAGCTTCCAGGAAATGTTGCATCTGTACTTGTAGTTGTTCATTCTTGGGCTTGTCTGGGCTGACCAATGATTTATTTTCCAGGAAATGTTGCCTCTGTCCCTGTAGCTGTTCATTCTTGGGCTTGTGTGGGCTGAACAATGATTAAGCTTCCAGGAAATGTTGCTTCTGTCCCTATAGCTGTTCATTCTTGGGCTTGTTTGGGCTGACCAATGATTAAGCTTCCAGGAAATGTTGCTTCTGTCTCTGTAGCTGTTCATTCTTGGGCTTGTGTGGGCTGACCAATAATTAAGCTTCCAGGATATGTTGCTTCTGTCTTTGTAGCTGTTCATTCTTGGTTTGTCTGGGCTGACCAATGATTAAGCTTCCAGGAAATGTTGCTTCTGTCCCTGTAGCTGTTCATTCTTGGGCTTGTCTGGGCTGACCAATGGTTAAGCTTCCAGGAAATGTTACTTCTGTCCCTGAAGCTGGTCATTCTTGGGCTTGTCTGGGCTGATCAATGATTAAGCTTCCAGGAAATGTTGCTTCTGTCCCTGTAGCTGTTCATTCTTGGGCTTGTGTGGGCTGACAAATGAATAAGCTTCCAGGAAATGTAACTTCTGTCCCTGTAGTTATTCATTCTTGGGCTTGTCTGGGCTGACAAATGATTAAGCTTCCATGAAATGTTGTTCTGTCCCTGTATCTGTTCATTCTTTGGCTTTTCTGGGCTGACCAATGATTAAGCTTCCAGGAAATGTTGTTTCTGTCCCTGTAGCTGTTCATTCTTGGGCTTGTTTGGGCTGACGAATGATTAAGCTTCCAGGAAATGTTGCTTCTGTCCCTGTAGCTGTTCATTCTTGGGCTTGTGTGGGCTGACCAATGATTAAGCTGCCAGGAAATGTTGCTTCTGTCCCTGTAGCTGTTCATTCTTGGGCTTGTCTGGGCTGACCAATTGCTAAGCTTCCAGGAAATGTTGCTTCTGTCTCTGTATCTGTTCATTCTTGGGCTTGTCTGGGCTAACCAATGATTAAGCTTTCAGGACTGTTACTTATGTCCCTGTAGTTTTTCATTCTCGGGCTTGTCTGGTCTGACCAATAATTAAGCTTCCAGGAAATGTTACTTCTGTTCCTGTAGCTGTTCATCATTGTTCTTGGGCCAGTCTTGGCTGACCAAAATTTAAGTTTCCAGGAAATGTTACCTCTGTCCCTTTAGCTGTTTATTCTTGGGCTTGTGTGGGCTCACCAATGATTAAGCTTCCAGCATATGTTACTTCTGTCCCTGTAGCTGTTCATTCTTGGGCTTGTCTGGGCTGACCAATGATTAAGCTTCCAGGAAATGTTGCTTCTGTCCCTGTAGCTGTTCACTCTAGTTCTTGGGCTTGTCTGGGCTGAGCAATGATTAAGCTTCAAGAAGCTTCTCTCCCTGTAACTGTTCATATTGGAAAGATTGAGGCGTGTCTGGGCTGACCAAAGATTAAGCTTCCAGGAAATGTTACTTCTGTCCCTGTAGCTGTTCATTTGTGGGCTTGCCAGGGCTGACCAATGATTAAGCTTCCAGGAAATGTTGCTTCTGTCCCTAAAGCTATTCATTCTTAAGCTTGTGTGGGCTGACCAATGATTAAGCTTCCAGGAAATAATGCTTCTGTCCCTGTAGTTTTTCATTCTTGGGCTTGTGTGGCTGACCAATGATTAAGCTTCCAGGAGTTGTGTCTTCTGTCCCTGTAGCTGTTCATTCTTGGGCTTGTCTGGGCAGACCAATGATTAAGCTTCCAGGAAATGTTGCATCTGTACTTGTAGTTGTTCATTCTTGGGCTTGTCTTGGCTGACCAATGATTAATTTTCCAGGAAATGTTGCCTCTGTCCCTGTAGCTGTTCATTCTTGGGCTTGTGTGGGCTGAACAATGATTAAGCTACCAGGAAATGTTGCTTCTGTCCCTATAGCTGTTCATTCTTGGGCTTGTTTGGGCTGACCAATGATTAAGCTTCCAGGAAATGTTGCTTCTGTCTCTGTAGCTGTTCATTCTTGGGCTTGTGTGGGCTGACCAATGATTAAGCTTCCAGGATATGTTGCTTCTGTCTTTGTAGCTGTTCATTCTTGGTTTGTCTGGGCTGACCAACGATTAAGCTTCCAGGAAATGTTGCTTCTGTCCCTGTAGCTGTTCATTCTTGGCTTTGTGTGGGCTGACCAATGGTTAAGCTTCCAGGAAATGTTACTTCTGTCCCTGAAGCTGGTCATTCTTGGGCTTGTGTGGGCTGACCAATGATTTAGCTTCCAGGAAATGTTGCTTCTGTCCCTGTAGCTGTTCATTCTTGGGCTTGTGTGGGCTGACCAGTGATTAAGCTTCCAGGAAATGTAACTTCTGTCCCTGTAGCTGTTCATTCTTGGGCTTGTGTGGGCTGACCAATGATTAAGCTTCCATAAAAATGTTGTTCTGTCCCTGTATCTGTTCATTCTTTGGCTTTTCAGGGCTGACCAAAGATTAAGCTTTCAGGAAATGTTACTTCTGTCCCTGTAGTTATTCATTCTTGGGCTTGTCTGGGCTGACCAATGATTAAGCTTCCATGAAATGTTGTTCTGTCCCTGTATCTGTTCATTCTTTGGCTTTTCAGGGCTGACCAATGATTAAGCTTCCAGGAAATGTTGTTTCTGTCCCTGTAGCTGTTCATTCTTGGGCTTGTTTGGGCTGACCAATGATTAAGCTTCCAGGAAATGTTGCTTCTGTCCCTGTAGCTGTTCATTCTTGGGCTTGTGCGGGCTGACCAATGATTAAGCTTCCAGGAAATGTTGCTTCTGTCCCTGTAGCTGTTCATTCTTGTGCTTGTCAGGGCTGACCAATGATTAAGCTTCCAGGAAATGTTGCTTCTGTCCCTGTAGCTGTTCATTCTTGGGCTTGTCTGGGCTGACCAATGATTAAGCTTCCAGGAAATGTTTCTTCTGTCCCTGTATCTGTTCATTCTTGGGCTTGTCTGGGCTAACCAATGATTAAGCTTTCAGGACTGTTACTTGTGTCCCTGTAGTTTTTCATTCTTGGGCTTGTCTGGTCTGACCAATAATTAAGCTTCCAGGAAATGTTACTTCTGTTCCTGTAGCTGTTCATCATTGTTCTTGGGCCAGTCTTGGCTGACCAAAATTTAAGTTTCCAGGAAATGTTACGTCTGTCCCTGTAGCTGTTTATTCTTGGGCTTGTGTGGGCTCACCAATGATTAAGCTTCCAGCAAATGTTACTTCTGTCCCTGTAGCTGTTCCTTCTTGGGCTTGTCTGGGCTGACCAATGATTAAGCTTCCAGGAAATGTTGCTTCTGTCCCTGTAACTGTTTATTCTTGGGCTTGTGTGGGCTGACCAGTGATTAAGCTTCCAGGAATTGTTTCTTCTGTCCCTGTTGTTGTTAATTCTTGGGCTTGTGTGGGCTGACCAATGATTAAGCTTCCAGGAATAGTGTCTTCTGCCTCTGTAGTTGTTCATTCTTAAACTTTTCTGGGGCTGACCAATGATTAAGCTTCCAGGAATTGTTTCTTCTGCCCCTGTAGCTGTTCATTCTTGGGCTTGTTTGGGCTGACCAATGATTATGCTTCCAGGAATTGTTATACCCCATGCAAACTTTGTTTGTGGTTGGTTTACTGTTTTCAGGTTGTCTCTCTGTGCGTGTGTCCATGCGTGCGTCCGTCCGTCCGTAACGTTTTGTTTCCTTAAAGGGATAATTCTCACTTTTTTAAAATGCATTTATTATAGAGTTTACAGTATGGCAAGAATAATCCCTCATTATATGTTTGTGAATGCCCTTCTATTAGCCTATAATTAATTACTTTTGCTTCTTAATGGGAGTCTGGTCATTCTCAGGTCAATGATCTCTACACACCAAAACTGGAATCACTTCCACCTGCTTACACACTACCAAAGCAGAATTATAAATCAGTCACAAGGCAAAAAATAACAATGTTTCAGAGTAATGCTTTTGCAGTGTGTGCATTGATGAGTATATTCTGATACTTGGCCCATATTTAATCATTAATTCAAAAATTTAAGTCTTAAAGCACCAATTATAACTAAAGCAGACGACATATTTTGTAACACTTTTCTTCATTTTGCTAACAAAAGACATAATAAAATCAAATGAAACTTATTGAAAAACAAAAAACTTTTCGTTTGACAGCTGTTACATTTTAATTGATTGTTATTAACATGGATTCTCTGTAAGAATCAAAAAATTCCCATAGGTGTCCGGCACGCTAGGTCTGGGATTTGTCTCATTCTTTGTGTGTGAAGCAGGTATGACCCCCAAACAGCAAAACAAGACTTAAAATTTCAAAATGACATCTGGTTGCCATGGTAACCAGGGTTATTTATGTCAAGCTGAGCTTTGTAGAAAATGCAAAGAAAAAAGTGAAAAATAGGCATACTTGGCTGATCATTCCTTCAAAATGTGTTCATCAAATTTCTAAAACTAACATACTTGTTTACTGTACCAACTTTGCTCTATATGAGAGAATAAGAAAACATAAGGTATGTTACACACATGAGTAGCATGTGACTGTTAAAATATGCAGATTTTGACAATTTCCAAAATGTGGAAAAAATGGGAATTTGACATATCTTCAGGTAATTTTTTGATAGATTTTGCAACGGGGTGCAAGAAAACCACTGATATGAATATAACAAGCAGTATGTCTTCTGTTGGAAACAATAAAAATCTGGATGGAGAAATTCTTTATTTAAGGTCAAGGTCAAGGTCATAAAAACTCCAGTTCATGATTTTTTAAAATTTGGTATTTTCACATGTTTTGGACCAATATCAGGATGGGTAAATTAAAGTAAATAAGAAAGCAAGTGTTACATTCACTAAGAACAACATATAAGTAACCAAACAGAATAATAAAATGTAGGAATTTATTTGAAGGTGAAAGTCAAGGTCAAGGTCACAAAATGTAGAATTTCAAAATACCGAAAAACTTTGTTTTCACATTTTTTTGGCACAATATTAAGATGGGTAAATGAAAGAAAGGAAGAAAGCAACTAGTCTATGCATTAAAACAACACATCAGTTATTGAAAGCAATCATCACATGGATTAAAATATTGTAATGTAAAGGTCAAAGTCAAGGTCATTAAATGTAGAAATTCAAAATGTAGAAAAACTGTGATTTTCACATGTTTTGGAATAATAAAAACATTCAGATGGGAATATGAAACCAATAAGAAAGCCACTAGTGTCCACATTAAGAACAACACATCAGTTAACAAAAGCAATACTATAATGGATGAATATATTTACATTTGAAGGTCAAGGTCATTTAATGTAAAAAGAGGGACGTGCGTTAAGAGGCTATTTTGGCCCCCTACCCCTAGGAGGCCAAAAAATAAAAAAAATGTTTTTCAGCATTTTCTTCTTATTAGTTTATTAGAACATTAGCCCAAGTATTATCATCTGGTATTAATTTGACTGTTACCTTTGCTATGGTAACCAAAATGGCCGCCAAAGTAGGCAAAAAACAGGAAATTGGCTATTTCAGAGCAAATTTGAGACATTTGACTGAGCAATTAACATAGAGCTTAAGCAAATACCAAAAATATATTTTAACAGATGATGAGAATTATCACAACACACAGCATATTTAAAGGCCTTTTAGTATTCAGCTGTGCTGATATCTAATTCTTAAAAAATCTGTCTCAAAAAGCCTTCAATTTGGTCCAAAATGGCGATATCTCTATTTTAAGCTTGTTTTGTCGGTCATTTTTGTCACCATAGCAACCATTAAAATTTAATTAAATGGCAGAATTTTAAACTTGAGTTATTCTTCTACTAAACCAATTAGAAGAAATTGGTGAAAAGCAACTTTCAGATCGTGGCTCCAGAGGGGCCAAATTAGCCCCTTAATGCACATACCTCTTTTAAATCTTGAAAAACGTAGTTTGCTGCATGTTTTAGAACAATATTTAGATCGGTAAATGAAAGAAAGTAAGAAAAAAAAGCTAGTATATGCATTACTGGTATATTGCACCTCAAATGGAACACAGTTTTTCGTTTTTAAAATTTTACATGAAGGTTTCTTCACCCTGAAAATTTGCATGCGCATAGATATAGCAAAACCCTAACTAGATTTAAATTTTGGCGGAGAATGATATCAATTTTACTGCTCTGATATCTTGTAAAAATAAATAACTTAGTTTTTGCTGGAATGAAAATACCCATTTAGTATATATATACAAAGTTAAACTGGCACTCATTAATCTTCGACATCATTCGGTCCCGTTCGGTACATCATTCGGCCACGTTCAGTATGTATTAGCTATTTTGATTGATTCATGTATGGAACAAGTATCTTTTAGCAAGGTGTTCTGACAATGCTGAGGCAGTGGTCTAGTGGTAAGACGATTAACTCATATTCCTGATTGAGAGGGTTCTATTCCCACTGGGTATAGTTATTTTAGGCATCATTTTAAAATGTATATTCTTTTTGAGCTATGATCGTATTGTTTCTTGTTTATTTTAATTTTGATGGATAGTTGACATGATGTCTGTTTTTAAGACTGATAAGAGATTATGGTCAGAAGCTGATGGCGGTGGGTTTAAAACTCCTGCACATTTTTTCTGATAACAACCTCATCAAAGTCGTCCACAGGTTTGTATTGTCCCTGTTTCGAACTTTGTTGCGATGAAAGTGTACCGTTTTCTCGAAGTTCTTTTCTACTCGGAAAACGGTTCTTCTGCTGACCCCAGTTGCCTGAACAGTATGTTGAATATATGATGAGCTGTCCCGCCCTGAGTGTTTCTCGAAATAGTTTGAAACATTAGCTATGAGAAATTCGTCTTTAGATTTTAAATGTTTTAAAGATTTCTCAGTAGACATCATAGTTCCTAACTAATATAATGCTTTAAAATGAATTCTATTACATTTACTTTTACACATAAGTCTTGTAAAAACCGTGCAAGTCATGATTTATGATAAAAAATGTAAATATTTAAAAAAAATATATTGTATGTCGTGAGACTCGAACCCACGATCTCAACCTTGACAGCTATGCCCTCTGTCCAAATGGCTAAGCGGGACAGTGATGGATATAGGATTAGAAAATCCTTCTGTCTGAAATCAATACTTTTCATAATGTTTGTAAATCTAAAATTAGTTTTACGGAGTTATACGAGTTTATACGGCATATTCATGAGTGCCAGTTTAACTTTGTAAATCTATACCCATTTTTGTACTGTCAGTGCAATACACCTTGGATAGATATCCTAGTATTTACTCAGCTATAAAATGTCCATTAGAGATTACAGCAGACGATTATTTTGTAACCTCAATGGTGTGGTTTACGATGCAATCCAAGCTGCTTATATAGTTCTACGGATAATGGGCTATTAACGCGTTTCATGCCTACCAAGTATCATCATTTTGCCTGCTTCCCTTTGGCTACCTTATTGTATGTTTTGTTCACGTGTCTGTATGTGCGAGCATACAACTAGAAATGCACAGGCCTGAAAATAAAAATAAGATCACAGATGTACGGGCACTTACATGTACTACATTTCATTTTATATTTAACTTTTACTGCTTCTTTATATGATGGAAAATATGCATGTTTTCATATGGGAGTGGTGAGATCAATAAGCAGATTCATTCGTCGATGAGCCAGGCAAATGGGCGCTTCCAACTAAGAGGGCATTTTGGGTTACAGTAGACATCTATAGATGTATCCTTTCGTTTATGTCACCGTCTTTGTGTCATGGTTATATAACTGAAATATTGTTGACTATGCTGATAAACAGCAACGTAAGCCAATATACAGCTACATTTAAAACCCACTGATGCATTGTAAATTGTCTTATATTAGTATATACATGATTTATATTCAACTGATAGTCATTGATCCATATCGGGCAAGGTACAAGAAGGGAATGTTATTTGGCATAAAACATTAAGAATGTTAAAATTCCATCCTATCCCAGCATTTATGAAAACGTATACAAACTTCAAAAAAATATTTTTGGTTAGGGTTTTTTGGTTACAATATATTTTTCAAATTAAAATTCCCATCTTAGATTTAATGTTATTGCCAAAAAAACAGTTTTCCATTTGAAGGGCTATACTCCAGTAAGAACAACACATCAGTTAAAAACATGACCAAAGGAATGAAAATATTCGAATGTGAAGGTCAATGTCAAGGTCATCAAATATAGTACGTCTGAATTACAATTTTGAAATATTTGATTTTCGCATGTTTTGGAACAATATTAAGATGGGTACATAAAATTAGGTAAGAAAGTTACCAGTCCTTCCATTAAGAACAATACATCAGTTAGAAAAACAGTACTAAAAAAAGAATTTATTTACATGTAAAGGTCAAGGTCATCAAATGATAAAATTCAAAATATGGAAAAAATGGGGTTTTTACACGTTTTGAAACACTATTTAGATTGGTAAATGAAAGAATGCAAGAAAGCAACTAAACTATTCATTAAGAATAATACATCAGTAACTAAAAGCAATAAACAAAATTGATGAATCTATTCGAATATGGAGGTCAATGCCAAGGATATCAAATGTAGTCCAAATTCAAAATGTGGAAAGACTGCAATTTTCACATGTTTGATACCATATTTAAATGAGTATATAAAATCTGTTACTTTGGGATTAGTCTTCATTTATTCTACATCCATTATTTGCAGCATATGCCCTAGGAAAACTTTGCATATGCGCAGGGTCATCTGAGCCTTGTATGCTTATTTATGCTTTTACTGCTGATATCTCAAGTATTCTTCAGGCTATACAGAACATTTCAGCTTCTTCAATGTTTTCAATAGAATCTATATTTGATTTTGTTCTCTTTTCAAAGGAGTTTGTATATGATATAGCACATTAAGAATTGATATAAGTTATCTGTTCTTTGATTCAAGTAAAAGTTTGCTATTTCCACACCCACTGAATTATGTCTTATAAATCAGTAAAATATAGCCCATAAATTTCGGTAATCAGTAAAAAGAATTGGCCCAAAAATCGCTTATTAGTAAATTTTAGGCCCCCAAATCGCTAACCATTAAATTTTAGAAAGTAAGTAAGGTTGCAAAGATCAGTAATCGATACAATCAAGTACCACACCTGACCCAGGATACCAATGGGAAAGTGACAAACTCACAGAAGACACCACAAACGAGAGCCAAGAGGTCAGCCCTTTCCCAGCAGGTGACCACGAAGCACATATAAACAGACGCGCACAAAACATAACAAACACAAGACAGAACAAAAACATAAAAGATCCACAAAAGAAGTACCGCCTTGGAACGGTCAGTAAAATATTTTACTGGAGGGCTTAAACCGGTTTAACGGCGCCAACCTCACCCTTAATTCAGATGTGGATCAAGACACATAGATATTTGGTTTGCATGAAAGACCCCTAACTTATCAATGCATCATCTCCTAAAACATATAAATCAAGATATAACAAGGAGATAAAGCAAGGATAAGGACTCAACAGTAAATTAAACTGAATACCGGAGCAAAAGAAATCCAACAGGTAAACCCCGGAGGGCCCGACAAACAGCCAAAGCATCAGGCCCCTACCATCTCATCAATAGATAAGTCTTTAAGTCGGAACCATCATAGAGTCTGAAGTCCGACCCACCGGCGTGCAATTAAAGAGGAAAGCAAAGTTGCCAACTGTGATTGGGTTGACTACCAAGCATGCAGTCTGTTGCAATACATTAATGTTATAGCCAATCTTTTTATAATAGGAAATTATTTTAATGAACTGCGCTGAAAAATTAATAGAGCCAACAATCTTCTTCAACTTATACACCAAGTCACCATAGAAATCAGGTTCCGAAAGTCCTTGGCGCAAGAGAGATTTAAGTCCAACTTGGAATTTAGAAATCAAATCAAAGTATCGTCTATAAAATTTTGAAAATGTTTTGCGAAGTTTATGATACCGATAGCCCTGTTTAAGAAGTTTCTGAGTTAACAATTTATTGCGAGTGTTGAAGTCAGTAACATAGCTAGATGCTCTAGCAAAACGAATGAGTTGAGAGATATAGACTCCATAGGATGTAGAACGAGGAACATCACCATCTAAAAATGGAAAATTGACAATTTCAAAATCAAAGTCGTCACGTTTATCATAAATTTTGGTAGAAACAATACCATTAGAAATTGACAAATGCAAGTCTAAAAATGCGGCTTTGGTATCAGAGGTATAGAGTCATAATTCGCCAATCGTTGAATTTTAGGGCCATAATTCGCTAATCACACCCTATCTCATGATTTCCAGAAAATGATCATTAAGATGATCATGACACTGACCTTCAGATTTAAATGTCTTTTTATTTATTTATTTCCTAATTAATGTATCCCCAAATATGAAAAGTTATACTTACCATTCTCCCAGTAGCCTTGATACCATGAAGGTCTTTTTTTCAAAGGGCTTACATAACAATAAGCATAAACCCACATTATCTTACAGTTGAAAAAATCCTATCTTTGACCTTGACTATCCATTCTTATATCATATGTTTATTTTTTGCTATTGCTTACATTAATTATGGTGTCCTTTATGACTGTACAAGTAGCTTTCATAGGTTTTTTTTTACCCACAAACAACTCGGGCAATCCGAGTTACAAAATGAGCGAAATCCGTTTTTTCAAGCTGAAATTGCTATGGGCCGAAATTGACATGGGCCGAAATTGACATGGGCCGATTTTGTTATGGGCCGAAATGACCCGGAACCATTGAAACGGACTATAATTTCAAGAAAATCACAGCAGTTTTCTTCGGGTCCTGTTTAAAAGAATTCCATTCTGTCTGGAATTGCCTGTTTATAAAACAAAACGCAAAACTTTTTGTTCGAAATATGTTGTGGCTATTTGTTTTGTAGTATCCGGCTCAGCCCGGGTCGCCCATTTCGCCCGGTTGTGTCTAAAAGCTGTAACCGAACCGAATTTGACCAAACCTACCGAACTTACCGAATATTCACTGTTTTAACCTATTGATTATAGGTATGTGATTTTCTTTATATCCCTTTAAGTTTTTGGCCAATATCTCTGTATCCTTAAACCCCCTTCCAGGCACTAAGAATAAAGGTGTCGTCGAGTTGTCTCATAAAGTGTCGCCGACTTGTCTCAAAATCTGTCGACGAGTTGTCTCAAAAAACGAGTCGCCTTCGGCTACATTCCGGTATATTTCGGTATGTTCTGCCACCAAGTTTCTTTGTAGTAACTATAAATAGCCTACGCATGTAGATAAATATAACGGTTTATATATAGATGCCAGATTAATATCATTACAAGGTAAGCTTTTAAAAAAGCTTAGAACCATCGCATTGAGTTTTACAGTTATTAAAGAAGAACGTTTATATGGGAGACCGGGGCTAGTTCGGCCTCGGGGCATGTTCGGCAGTGGCTATATTTAGCATGTAAACTAAGATATGGGGCCGGGAAACATATTTGGAAATTACTTGTGACGAGTTTGTCTACATGAGTAGGCCTACACAATGGCTGCATTGTTTAAGGGTAGATTGATATTGTACCAGAAAACTCGTTTTCTTGTACCCCGGCATCCAATTTAGGTTACCTTGCACCCCCCCAGGACAATTTTTCATGGGTGCCAAATTGTTCATTGGGACCCCCTGGATGGGAAACGAAGGTGTCCTCAAAAAAATTTTGGTTTGGGCTATGTGAAATTGCATGGTTTCTATGCCAACCCATAGCGAATTTGAGAAGGGGGGTCTGCCTATAAAATTACTCATATCTCAGCTGTTACTTATCCTAGACTACTAAACTTAATACCGAATTAAAGCTTAGACATATGCCTAATATCCCCTTGTTGCATATGGAAATTATCTAATTTGCATATTCATAAATATTTATGAAAACATTAAAAATGTGTTTCACGAATGGGGGTATACGTACAAGATCAATAATATCTCAGCTGCTTTTAGTCGTAGAGTACTAAAATTTGTACTAAAATAAAGCTTAGACATAGGCCTTTCATTTCATGGTCAAATATGCAACATACCTTATTTGCATAATTTGCATATTCATGAATATCAATAAAAACGCTAAAAAATAAGGGAAAATCATTACAAATATAAATAGGCTGATTTCATCCCAATATTGTCATTGTTGCATGTTTTAATATAATCAATGTTACAATTTGACAGGTCCAATCATCCAGTGGTCCTATATGAATATTATCTCATTTGAATATTCATGAAAATGCCTGAAAACTTAAAAAAATGAGGGAAAATCACGTAAAAACTATAAGCCTAGGGGAGGGGTTAAGGTAGGATCTATCCTGCACTCCTAGGGCCTTTTAAATTCATGCCAAATTGTTCAGTGGGACAATCAGAATGTGAAATGAAGTTCTCCTCACAAGAAATTAGGTATGGGCTACGTAAAAATGCATGGTTTCCATGGCAACCGCTTATATGATTCTCGAGATTGGGGGGTAGGCCTACAAATTCAATCATATCTAGGGTTCTACTTATCCTAGAGCACTAAAATTGGTGTCAAATTAAAGCTTAGACACATGTCTTTCTTCTTGTGGTCAGATTTGTAAATCATCTAATTTGCATATTTATGAATATTAATGAAAACCTACAAAAATGAAGTAAAATCATAAAAAAACAACATAATTGAACATATTTCAGCACAAAAACATCATCAAACCACCATTGTTGCCAGTTTTTATATCCTCAGTGATTCAATTTGATAAGTTCTTTCATCCAGTGGTCCTATATGAAAATTATCTCATGGTCCTATATGAAAATTATCTCATTTGCATATTCATGAATATTAATGAAATCTTAAAATGATGGAAAAAAGCATGGGTAAACTATAGTATGCAACATGGGTAATCAGACCTAAATTGAACACATCAGACATTTTATTATGGGCATAAATTTGTCCAATAGGACCACTTAAATGTAAAAAAATATTGTCCTCAAAAATAAATGTTATTTGGGTTTTTGAAATTTCATGGTTTCCATGGCAACCCATTATGCCGACTGTAAAGATTGGGGGTATGCATACA
This sequence comes from Loripinus fragilis, assembly GCA_964019695.1. Classification (NCBI taxonomy): domain Eukaryota; kingdom Metazoa; phylum Mollusca; class Bivalvia; order Lucinida; family Lucinidae; genus Loripinus; species Loripinus fragilis. Next base: position 67,741,658 of record OZ026530.1, read on the forward strand.
AAAAATTCTCATATCTTAACATCTCATCCTAGATTACTAAACATGGTACCAAACTAGTCCCTGGACATAGTAGTTTTATTTGGTAGTTAGATATGCAAATTATCTAATATCCATATTCATGAATATTAATGAAAACTTTAGATATGAGAGATAAAATCTCAGAAAAATTAGGGGGTGTATGTATAAAATTACCAATATCTCAGCAGCTATGCGTCCGAGTGTATCAAACTTGGTGCCAAATCAATGCTTAGACAAAGTACTTTTACCTTAAGTTCAGCTTTGAAAAATAGTTATCATAAATAATTATGAATTTTAATTAAAACAGAAGAAACAAATGAAAAATCGCTGAAAAATCAAGGGGGTGCACTTACAAATCTAATAATACCTCAATTGCTAAGTGCCCTAGAGTACCAAAATTGGTTTTAAACTAATGCTAAGACAATAGTATGTTTAACAAATCATCAAATTTTAAAACGGTCATATTATAATATTCATGAATATTGATGAAACCATGAGCATTTTGAGAATAATATTTGAAAATGTAGGGGATATACCTACAAAATTACTCATATCTCAGCAGCTTATGGCCCTTACGTAGCAAACAAGGTGCCAACTTATTGCTATGATACAGCCCTTTATCTCAATGTTTATATTTGCCAGTTGTCGCATTTACATATTCATGAAAATTAATATAAACATTAGAATAAAGAGAAAAATTGCAGAAAATGAATGGGGTATACCTACAAAATAACCAATATCTTAGCTGCTAATTGGCCTAGAGTAGCAAACAATATACTTAATTTAAGTCTATGCATAGCAGATTTACCTAGTGGGAAGATATAAGAATTAACTAATTTGTTTAATATCAAAATTAATAAAAAAAACTTTAAAAATACAAGTAAAAAATGTTTACAAATTGATAGCAGTGTAGTTACAAAATTACTCATATCTCAGCTGTTATAAATTTTGTACTTTTTTCTTTTACTCAATTTTACTTAGGATTTTGCTGTTTGATATGGTACCAAGCTTGTTACTATTGGGCAATTGGAAGCCAATATATGAATCACTTTGAAGCTATACCCCCTTAATTTTCCTGTATTTTCTCTTAATCTCTCATGTTTTCATCAATATTCATGAGAATTTAAATTTGATGTGTTATAAATTGGATCATTTTGGTAAACATGTTGTGTCTATGCATTGACTTAAAATCAGGTTTGGCACTATTGGGCACTTAACTACTGAGATATGAGTAATTTTGGAAGTGCACCCCCTTGATTTTTGCCGCAATTTTTCTTTCATTTCTTCTGCTTACATTAAAAATCACGAATATTCATGATAAATATTTTTCATATTATACCTTATGGTAAAAGTACGATGTCTAAGCATTAAATTGGCACTAGGTTTGATACACTGGAACACATGGTAGGTGAAATATTTGTCATTTTATATGTACATCCCTTAATTTTTCTAAGATTTTTTCTTTAATTACAAAACTTTTCATTAATAATCATGAATATGCAAATGAGATAATTTTCATATAGGACCACTGGATGAAAGAACTTATCAAATTGAATCACTGAGGATATAAAAACTGGCAACAATGGTGGTTTGATGATGTTTTTGTGCTGAAATATGATCATTTATATTGTTTTTTTATGATTTTACTTCATTTTTGTAGGTTTTCATTAATATTCATAAATATGCAAATTAGATGATTTACAAATCTGACCACAAGAAGAAAGACATGTGTCTAAGCTTTAATTTGACACCAATTTTAGTGCTCTAGGATAAGTAGAACCCTAGATATGATTGAATTTGTAGGCCTACCCCCCAATCTCGAGAATCATATAAGCGGTTGCCATGGAAACCATGCATTTTTACGTAGCCCATACCTAATTTCTTGTGAGGAGAACTTCATTTCACATTCTGATTGTCCCACTGAACAATTTGGCATGAATTTAAAAGGCCCTAGGAGTGCAGGATAGATCGTACCTTAACCCCTCCCCTAGGCTTATAGTATTTACATGATTTTCCCTCATTTTTTTAAGTTTTCAGGCATTTTCATGAATATTCAAATGAGATAATATTCATATAGGACCACTGGATGATTGGACCTGTCAAATTGTAACATTGATTATATTAAAACATGCAACAATGACAATATTGGGATGAAATCAGCCTATTTATATTTGTAATGATTTTCCCTTATATTTTAGCGTTTTTATTAATATTCATGAATATGCAAATTATGCAAATAAGGTACGTTGCATATTTGACCATGGAATGAAAGGCCTATGTCTTAGCTTTATTTTAGTACAAATTTTAGTACTCTACGACTAAAAGCAGCTGAGATATTATTGATCTTGTACGTATACCCCCATTCGTGAAACACATTTTTAATGTTTTCATAAATATTTATGAATATGCAAATTAGATAATTTCCATATGCAACAAGGGGATATTAGGCATATGTCTAAGCTTTAATTTGGTATTAAGTTTAGTAGTCTAGGATAAGTAACAGCTGAGATATGAGTAATTTTATAGGCAGACCCCCCTTCTCAAATTCGCTATGGGTTGGCATAGAAACCATGCAATTTCACATAGCCCAAACCAAAATTTTTTTGAGGACACCTTCGTTTCCCATCCAGGGGGTCCCAATGAACAATTTGGCACCCATGAAAAATTGTCCTGGGGGGATGCAAGGTAACCTAAATAGGATGCCGGGGTATTGCATGATTAGTAAATTTTTCATAGTAATTTCTGCTTTTAATTCCTTTCTTTCTATCTTTACTGGTTTCGCTCATACTTGAGCATTACACCAGAGATTGCGATTTGGAAATTTTGATAAAATAATAAACAAAAACAACTCAAAAACAAAACAAAAACAACACAAAAACTTTTGGCTGAATTTTTGTTTAAGTGAGGAGTGCCCAAAACTCCTGTGGACTGGGTATTGGCCACAGAAGGAGACAGACTTTTCCAATGTGGTATAGTTCGGGGGGAAAAGGAAAATTCTTTAGGGCATCATTGTATGTCTGGTGTCTGTGGTATTGAGCACTATGTGATGATCTTGTAGTTTTCAAACGGTGAGCAGGGGTCATATACTTGCTCTTTTTCAATAAACACAGCTCCACAATGATTCTTGTGAAAGAGAAGCAAGGAGGACTGGTCCCTCCGGGCCTCAAGAGATGGCCATTCAAGCTCATCAAGCATAATGCCGACACTACTTGTGTTTCGCCATCTCCTGCAGGTCCAGCGGGCTGCTGTCCTCTGAACTTTCTCAAACTGATTGTTCTGAAGTTTCGAATGAGGGCTCCAAATGGGTGCTGCATACTCTAGTTTAGGCCGAACCAAAGTTTTGTATGCAACTTTCTTAGTGCTCCTAGGTGCAAAAGCCAAGTTCCTGCGAAGGAAACCAAGTGTCTTAGTTGCTTTGGAAGAGATTTCTCAGACATGTTGACCCCAATCCATGTTATCAGTAATGGTGATACCACGGTAATTTGCCGACTGAACATTTTCCAAAGTTTGATTGTGTAGTGAGTAGTCGAAGAGATTTTGTTTGTGATGCTGATGCCGAGTCACTCTCATTGAGTGACATTTGGCTACATTAAATTTCATTTGCCAATCGGCTTCCCACTGTCCTAAGCTGGTGAGGTCTTCTTGCAAGGGCAAACAATCCTGAAGTGAATGTATATTCCTATACAGGACACAATCGTCTGCGAACAGGCGAACAGAAGACCTGATGTTATCCAGCAGATCATTTATGAGGATGAGGAACAGGACCGGACCTAGGACCGATCCCTGGGGCACACCGGATAGCACTGGAACTGGATCTGAGGCTTGGCCATCTAAAACAACTTGTTGAGTGCGCCCAGAGAGCCACGAGTTGATCCACTTGTGGGTGGATCCTCCAATCCCATAATATTCCAATTTGTGAAATAACCTCCTGTGTGGAACCTTGTCAAAGGCCATAGCAAAATCCATTATGATTAAATTTGTCTGTTTATGCCCACGATTCACAGCCCCATCCAGGTTGCTGATGATGTTGTGCGCAAACTGGACCAACTGGGTTTCGCAGTCACCAGTCCTCTGACTTCGGAAAAGATGTGTTAAGATTCTGATTTTTTATTACGAAAGGATTATGTGCTTGATATAAAACATTGTTAATTTTTTCTCCTGCATCTTAAAAGGAGCTGTCACATGATATTTGGAAATAGTCTGTCAGGGGCAAGTTCGGCCACTTAAGTCGGACCAAGTTCGGTCCATAGCCAAACTTGCTCCACACTTACAAAAAATACATGCCATTATTATTATTATTTTCTATTTTGTTTTTACACTAAAACGAGATGTATTCAAAGATTGGAAAGAAATAAGTTAAAAAAAAACTCTAAACCCATACAAACCTAGCGCCTTCCTCTGGGCCATTCTGGTACACAGTAAAGACCCAGATCAGACACAACAGAGTGATGAGTCTGATGAGTCTGATCATGGTCTCCACTGATTGTTTACAGATTATAAAATTTGATGAAAGTTAATACCCATTAGCCATTTGATTCCAAACTGGTTCGTCCGATTGATAAAGGTGGGACATTTTAGTTAGGCAGGCCCAAGAGCAATTCAACGAATAAATTGGCCCAAAAAGCAAGACGATAACTCTTACAATTTAATACTACATTTTAAGCCAAATTTTTGTTCAATTTGTATTCCGAAGAACCAACTTGGATAGTCCATATGTTAGGTGAAGGTCGTTACATATTCTTGGCCCTTTGCAATTCCAACTACAGAAGTATAATATTGGCCTTTGTCGAACTTGCCCCGAGGGGTGGCCGAACTTACCCCATTGCGGGGCAAGTTTGGCCACCATGACCTGATCTCCTTAAATGAAGATTACCCTTTATTGTATAGAGACACATGTTGTGGGTTACCGAGACTGGTACTGCCCTACTGTGCCTTACTTAAATATATAGGTTTCATAGCCCTAGATTTAATAGTCTTTCGAAAACTGTACATTTTCTTAAATGGGGCTGAACTAGCCCTGGCTTCCCCTAGTGTTTTTATATTGATTTGCCGAAGCCACTATTTTCAGTGTTTCATGTGTTTCAAGCTCTGGGTATTTTTGTTTTAGTTAACGATTTGTACATAGGTGATTCATTGGAAGCAAATTAAACTCAGGAAATATGCATATTCCAGTAAGACTCTGCTCATAAACACACTGAATAGTCGTAGAGTTAACCTTCGCCCCAACCCTATTCCCCAATCGCAGTCAGTGCACATAATGCCTAGGGGGCATATTGTAACTGACCCATCTACATTTAGTTATTTCATTACTTTAGCCTAGAAAATCCTAAGGCTCCACGTTTGATCTGGATTCAAGCTCAGTGGTAAGGCAGTGATTCATTTACAATAATGGCTTATGGGTCCTGGGACTCGCTGTTTCCCATATCAATGAGTCCCAACTGCAAACTTATGAGTCCAGAACACTATTTTTAATGACAAGTCTGCAATACTATTGCATCCTGGGACCAGCTGAAATAAAAACTTTGCATCCCAGAGACAAAATTATGCGCAAAAGATACAGGATGCGCAGGTAACAAAATCACTGGAGTCAGGTCTCTAATTGGCCTTTTCGTTTTTAGAAGCATTCCGGACTCCAAAGTTTATCAACATCGGTCACGCAATGGTGGAATTTTGGAAGTAGCTTGATTGACGGGGAGTTTGCGAAAGAACAGTAAAAGACACTGCTGCTGGGGAGTAATCAACTTGCTTATGGAACAGGCCTGAATCGAACACTTTTAATCCCTTTATTTAATATTAAACATGAAATATACAAAATATACCATAACTCCAAACATTCTTAGTTATGAACTACTTAGAATACTGCAATAGTGTAACAGGGGCTTTGAAACTTACGCAGCCAGATCAATGCTTAAACTTACACTTCTATTTTACAATGCAACTCCTCCACCAACTGACTTTCCAGACTAATTACAAATTTTCACCGTGTCCCTACAACAGGCTTACAATACACTTTATCCCTTTGATCTGCAAAAGACATCGTTCACATACTCTGAGTCAAACTCACGTTGGCAACCTTCAATTTTTCACCTCATCCAATCAATCAACATCTAACACCAGTCTTTTGTGCATAAAAAAACATCCAATTACAGCAGGACTTTAAATGTATGTTCTCCTTTGAATGCCGCTGAATATCTTTTTTAAAGATATTTCTTGTTAACGATGGCTTTTGTTTCTTTATGTGTTGATCTACATATCGCAGCTGTGGCTGTTCCAGAAACGCTTTTAAACCCAACTAAAAACTGTTAATAAATAGATGAAAATCGCCATAATTCAACATTTGGATATCGAAGAATACTTGACCTTGAACTTCATATTTATAACTTTCCACCAGTTTGATATAATTTAAATATTTTCTTTTATTATTTGTATTAATATAGCAAAGGATTTATAAATATATTCTGGACACATTCCAAAAATTTGTTACAAATTATGACTAAATTACTGTTTTTTCGCCTTTTTTGAAAATGTACCATTTGTGACCTTGACAATGACCTTCACATTCATATTCTTCATCTGATTAGGTTTTGATATCGATAAAATATACCCTTTTCTATATAACCATATAAGCTTTTTTATTACTATCTTCAGCAACACTTCACAAAAACGGTTTAAATTAATGAAAAATCCGTTTTTTCTTCTTTTGAAAGTAGGTATTTTATGACCTTGACTTTCATACATCAATTTCTCCAACCGGTTTGATATAATTTTCAATAGTTCTATTATCACATTTGTGAATATATCAAAGGATTTATTAATATATTTCTGGAAACATTACAAAATTTTGTTTCAAAATATGACTAAATTACTGTGTGTTTTTTTTTCGCGTTTTTTGAAAATGTACCATTTATGACCTTGACATTGACCTTCACATTAATATTCATCATCTACTTAGGTTTTAGTGTCAATAAAAGATACTTTTTTCTATATAACCATATTAATGTTTTTCTTACAATCTTCATCTACACTTCACAAAAAAGTTTAAATTAGTGAAAAATCCCTTTTTTCTTCATTTTGAAATAAGACAATTTATGACCTTGACCTTCATACATCAATTTCTCAAATCAGTTTGATATAAATTTAACTAGTTGCTTTTCTTATCTTTGTGAATATATCAAAGGATTTATAAATATTTTCTGGAAACATTACCAAATTTTGTTTCAAAATCTGACTAAATTACTGTTTTTTCACCTTTTTTGAAAATGTACCATTTGTGACCTTGACATTGACCTTCACATTTATATTAAACATCTATAATTAGGTTTTGGTGTCAATAAAAGATACTTTTTTCTATATAACTATACTACTTTTTTTCTTACCATCAACAGCTACCCTTCACAAAAAAAAGAGTTTAATTTCGTGAAAAATCCCCTTTTTATTCATTATGAAAGTAGACAATTTATGACCTTGACTTTGACCATCATGCATCAATTTCTCCAACCGGTTTGTCTAGTTGCTATAATTATCTTTGTGAAGATATCAAAGGATTTATAAATATATTCTGGAAACATTACAAAATTTAGTTTAAAAATATGACTATATTACTGTTTTTTCGCGTTTTTTGAAAATGTACCATTTGTGACCTTGACATTGACCTTCACTTTTATATTCATCATCTGTTTAGGTTTTGGTATCAATTAAAGATACTTTTTTCTATATTATCATATTACTTTTTTTCTTACCATCTTCAGCTACCCTTCATAAAAAAAGGGTTTAAATTAGTGAAAAATCTCTTTTTTCTTCATTTTGAAATTAGACAATTTATGACCTTGACCTTAACCTTCAAACATCAATTTCTCCAACCAGTTTATTTCTAAGTTCAATAATTCAGATGTCGCTCTGTATATAAACGTGAGTGGTTTTCTTGAGGGCTGTTGCAAAAGTGTCCATATTAATAGCTAAATATGTGTAATTTTGCGATTTTCACATATTTGGCATTTTGCCAAATTTCTCCATATTTGGGCCCCTGGTATGAGGAATCTGTAGAAGATAATGGTTTTATTCTTGTACCATTCTGTCGTTTCAATTTAGTAGCCCCAATCTCACGTAAAAAACTTTTGTAAAGAATTATATAATGACAAGAAAACAACAGCACAATTGGGCAGGGTCCGGGATTTTTCATGTCAATTTCTGCTGCATTTTCACAGGATCAAGTAATCTCTGTTTCCATGGCAACGAACAATAAATCGAAAAGTTTGGCACCAGTTATGTAGGTTTTGGGTCACACCCAACATATACACAAAAAATTATGAAAATCCCAGACATAGCGTAGCCAACATTTTTTGATTCTTACAGAGAATCCATGTTAAAACGTAATGCCCATTATCCAATATTGAAATAAAGAAATTGACTGAAAAGTGCCGCTTCAATCATTTGGCAGACTAGCATATTGAGGTTAACTCAGGTTAATGTGTGCCAAAAGCTGTAAGATGGCTGCTCCCAGAAGATTATAGATAAACGGCTATAAAAACCTCTGTAATTAATTAACCAAATGGATAAATGATCTTTGAAAATAAAATTAGTCCATAACGAAATATCTGTTTAAAAGCATGAACATACACTTTAATATCTTGAAGAGTCATTGCTGGATTTTCATCAAACCTTGCAAACATGTTCATATATGCAAGACAAATGCTTTAGACAAAAAAGTAAGGGCTAAGGGGCCAATTCTATTAGAGTTATTTCCCTTTGTGGTTCTAAATGGCATTTAATATAGGGTTTCATGCTTATGCTATTATAGGCCATATACGGGCCGATCAACTGCTACCACAGCTTTTGATGGAACAATTTGATACTATTCCTATACAATGTAGACACAATAAACATATGCATGAAAGAGTTTGGTTCAGAAAAAATATTTTTTGACAAAATGACAGCTGTGAGAACTTAGACAATTTTTCCCTAATATGGCTTTTGTATATGCATAGATGGTGCCTTCATGGGCCGATAAACTCCTACCACAGCTTTTGATGGAACAATTTGATACTTTGCCTATACAATGTAGACACATTGAACATATGCATGAAGGAGTCTGGTTGAAAAAAATATAGTTTTTGACAAAATGACAACAGTGAGAACTTAGACAATTTTTCCCTAATAAGGTGTTTATATATGCATAGATGGCGCCTTCATGGGCCGACCAACTCCTACCACAGCTTTTGATGGAGCAACTTGATACTTTGCCTATACAATGGAGACACATTGAACATATGCATGAAGGAGTTTGGTTCAGAATTTTTTTTGTTGACAAAATGACAGCTGTGAGAACTTAGACAATTTTTTCCTAATAAGGCTTTTATATATGCATAGATGGTGCCTTCATGGGCCGATCAACTCCTACTACAGCTTTTGATGGAACAATTTGATACTTGCCTATACAATTTAGACACATTGAACATATGCATGAAGGAGTCTGGTTGAAAAAAAATTTTTTTGACAAAATGACAGCTATGAGAACTTAGACAATTATTCCCTTATATGGCTCTTGTATATGCATGGATAGTGCCTTTAGGGGCTGATCAACTCCTACCACAGCTTTTGATGGAGCAATTTGATACTTCGTCAATACAATGTAGACACATTGAACATATGCATAAAGGAGTTTATATTTTTTGTTTGCACAGATACTACTGAAATCTTTTCAAAACTAAGGTCTGCTGGTTTGAACTATAACTTGCCAAGTTTTTAGCTCACCTGAGCCGAAGGCTCATGGGTGAGCTAATAGTATAATAATAATAATAATAATAATAATAATAATAATAATAATAATAATGATAATTATAATAGTCTTTATTTTCAGAGGGTAACACATTTAGCAAAAATAAAAAGCTAATCTTCCATGAGGCCCTCTATGAACTACCACCAAAAAATAATACAAGTATAAAATACAAAGATGATTTACATGTATACAAGATAATACAAACATCATGGAAACACTTTCAAACCTACATACACACAGGCATACTTTTTTACATAAGTATCGTATGTATCATACCTCTAGATACAAGTGATTAGTAATACCAATTTTATCTACATACATGGGTTCTCAAAAGAAGCGTCTCAATGAGACGCTTTTTATGAGCACCAAACTAAATAATTAAACTGGGGAACAAAACATATTCACAATTTTAGACTCAAAATTATGTTCATATGGACATATAATTATACAAGTTTCAAAGATTGAAAGATAGACTGGATTTCATCCACTTAATACAATGTCTATGAAAAGAGTCAACAGTTTCTAAATTCTTTAAACAGTCTGGTAAGTTGTTCCAAATGACTGTACCTGAATAAATTAAGCTTTGTTTGAAAGTTTCTTTATGTGGTCTTGGAGTATAAAAATCCAATGCACCTGTTGATCTTAGAGACTGAAGCGTTTCATTAAAAGGTCGAAAAGAGAACATTTGATTTACATATGAGGGTAGGAAAATTTTAGAAACTTTAAACATAAATTTAGCTTTCCTGAGGAAAATGCGTTCATATATGTTTAAAATTTTAAGCTCATCCATACTGTTGGCAATGTTATCATATTGGTAATTTACAATGATTTTAACAGCTCTTTTTTGTAACCTATAAATTATATCAGTCACTCCGGCGTCCGTCCGTTTGTCGTCTGTCGTCCGTCCTTCAACATTTTCAACATCTTCTCCTCTGAAACCACTGAACCAATTGAACTCAAATTTCATATGGAGACTCCTTAGGACGCTGGAACGAAAGTTTGTTCAAATGGTCCTGGTCACATGACCAAGATGGCCGCCACGCCCATATATAATAAAAACCCTTTAAAAAAACTTCTTCTCCAGAACCAGAAGGCTGATGACCTTGGGACTTGGTATGTAGCATTGGGGGTGTTGGGCCTACCAAGTTTGTTCAAAAAATGATCCTAGGTTGACCTTGAGACTACTTAACGTCAAGGTCAAATTTGCTTCCTAATGCATTTGAATGGGAAATTTTTTTGAAAAGTTGATTTTTTGAATACTGTTATAGCCAAAGTCATTATTCTTACTTGATATGTTAAAACTAATGAGACAATGGCTATAAATAAGTTTCAAAGGTCAAGGTTGACCTTTGCCCTTTCAGCCAAGGTCGCTCATATTGTGGTCCCATCAATATATTAAAACATAGTTTTCTCACAAACCCTTGGCCCAATTGAACTAAAATTTCATGTGAAGAATTCTTATGTTATGTTAGCCAAAATTTATACAAACTATTTTGGTCACATGACCAAGATGGCCGCCACGCCCATATATGGTAAAAACCCTTTAAAAATCTTCTACTCCAGAACCAGAAGGCTGATGACCTTGGGACTTGGTATGTAGCTTTGGAGGTGTTGGGCCTACCAAGTTTGTCCAAATAATGGTCCTAGGTTGACCTTGACCTACTTAACGTCAAGGTCAAATTTGCTTCCTAATTCATTTGAATGGGAAATTTTTTGAAAAGTTGATTTTTTAATACTGTGGAAGCCAAAGTCATTATTCTCAGTTGATATGTTGAATCTAGTCTCTATAGATGTTTCAAAGTTTCAGCCAAGGTCGCTCATATTTGAGTTCAATTAACTTAATAAATCATAGTTTTCTCAGAAACCACTTTGCCAATTGAAATCAAATTTCATATGACAACTCTGTATGATAGGTTAGCCAGAATTGATACAAATTGTTATGGTCACATGACTAAGATGGCCACCATGCCCATATATGGTAAAAACTCTTTAAATATTCTCTGGAACCAAAGGCCATTGGCTTTGGGACTTGGTATGCAGCATTGTGAATGTGGGCCCTACCAGGTTTGCACAAATGATGAATCTAGGTTGACCTTGACATACTTTATGGCAAGGTCAAATTTGATTCCTAATGCATTTATATTGGGAAAATCATTAAATGTTCATTTTTCTATAACTGTTTAGCCGAATTCATAATAGTTAAACCTAGTGAAACACTCTCATTTGGACCCCCACATACCAATCTAAACATCTTTTTCTCAGAAATCACTGGGCAGTTTGATGGATTATTCATTAGATTGTTTAGGTAACTTGACCAAAATGGCTACAACCCCCATATATGGTAAAACTAAATTTGATCCATTATAAGCTGTAGTTGACCTTGACCTACTTTAACATTATTTAGATCAGGTGAGCGCCTCAGGACCTTCAGGTCCTCTAGTTTCACCAACTCTTACTGTGTGGGGGTATCTAATAAGCATTGCTTATTGACTTTTTTCATTTCTTCTGTCCCTGTATCTGTTCATTCTTGGGCTTGTCTGGGCTGACCAATGATTAAGCTTCCAGGAAATGTTACTTCTGTCCCTGTAGCTGTTCATTCTTGGGCTTGTGTGGGCTGACCAATGATTAAGCTTCCAGGAAATGTTATTTCTGTCCCTGTAGCTGTTAATTCTTGGGCTTGTGTGGGCTGACCAATGATTAAGCTTCCTGGAAATGTTGCTTCTGTCCCTGTAGCTGTTCATTCTTGGGCTTGAGTGGGCTGACCAATGATTAAGCTTCCAGGAAATGTTGCTTCTGTCCCTGTAGCTGTTCATTCTTGGGCTTGTGTGGGCTGACCAATGATTAAGCTTCCAGGAAATGTTTCTTCTGTCCCTGTTGTTGTTCATTCTTGGGCTTGTGTGGGCTGACCATGGATTAAGCTTCCAGGAAATGTTGCTTCTGTCCCTGTAGCTGTTCATTCTTGGGCTTGTGTGGGCTGACCAATGATTAAGCTTCCAGGAAATATTGCTTCTGTCCCTGTAGCTGTTCATTCTTGGGCTTGTGTGGGCTGACCAATGATTAAGCTCCCAGGAAATGTTGCTTCTGTCCCTGTAGCTGTTCATTCTTGGCTTGTGTGGGCTGACCAATGATTAAGCTTCCAGGAAATGTTGCTTCTGTCTCTGTAGCTGTTCATTCTTGGGCTTGTGTGGGCTGACCAATGATTAAGCTTCCAGGAAATGTTGCTTCTGTCTCTGTAGCTGTTCATTCTTGGGCTTGTGTGGGCTGACCATGGATTAAGCTTCCAGGAAATGTTGCTTCTGTCCCTGTAGCTGTTCATTCTTGGGCTTGTGTGGGCTGACCAATGATAAAGCTTCCAGGAAATGTTGCTTCTGTCCCTGTAGCTGTTCATTCTTGGGCTTGTGTGGGCTGACCAATGATTAAGCTTCCAGGAAATATTGCTTCTGTCCCTGTAGCTGTTCATTCTTGGGCTTGTGTGGGCTGACCAATGATTAAGCTCCCAGGAAATGTTGCTTCTGTCCCTGTAGCTGTTCATTCTTGGCTTGTGTGGGCTGACCAATGATTAAGCTTCCAGGAAATGTTGCTTCTGTCCCTGTAGCTGTTCATTCTTGGGCTTGTGTGGGCTGACCAATGATTAAGCTCCCAGGAAATGTTGCTTCTGTCCCTGTAGCTGTTCATTCTTGGCTTGTGTGGGCTGACCAATGATTAAGCTTCCAGGAAATGTTGCTTCTGTCTCTGTAGCTGTTCATTCTTGGGCTTGTGTGGGCTGACCAATGATTAAGCTTCAAGGAAATGTTGCCTCTGTCCCTGTAGCTGTTCATTCTTGGGCTTGTGTGGGCTGACCAATGATTAAGCTTCCAGGAAATGTTGCTTCTGTCCCTGTAGCTGTTTATTTTTGGGCTTGTGTGGCTGACCAATAATTAAGCTTCCAGGAAATGTTGCTTCTGTCACTGTAGCTGTTTATTTTGGGGCTTGTGTGGCTGACCAATAATTAAGCTTCCAGGAAATGTTGCTTCTGTCCTTGTAGCTGTTCATTCTTGAAAGATAGAGGCCTCAGTATACCCTAGGTGAAATATAGCAGAAATGACCCTAGAGAGCAGCTGTGTCAAAATGTTTACATTCGGATTGTTAACAAACGAGCTGCCTTGACTGTCCCTTTCTGAGCACTCATTAGAGTGATTGCCAGACCATACAGAATGGGAGACAAGCTCTGACGGTATGGATGGGATATAATGATTAGTGAATAATGGCCTTTTTTATAATGAATAGTGAATAATGAGCCAAAAAATAATGAATAGTGAATAATTAGGGCCTTAAAATAATGAATAATCCTATTTTTTTAATGAATAGAAGAAAAAATTAATGAATAGTGAATAATCAGATTTAAATGAATAATTAATATTGTAAAAAATCATCAATGCATTTGTTAAGGCCTATCCTTGCAATATATTGACTCAGTTTTTTTTTAGCTCAGCTGAGCCCAAGGCTCATGGGTGAGCTAATAGTATACCAGGCACTCCAGCTACTGTTCGTCGTCTCTCGTCGAACGTCTGTCCACAATTTCAAACATCTTCTCCTCTGAAACCACAGGGGCCAATTAAATTTAAATTTCATATGGAGACTCCTTAGGATGCAGGAACGAAAGTTTGCTCAAATGGTCCTGGTCACATGATCAAGATGGCCACCATGCCCATATATGGTAAAAACCCTTAAAAAATCTTCTCCAGAACCAGAAGGTTGATGACCCTGGGACTTGGTATGTAGCATTGGGGTTGTGGGGCCTACCAAGTTTGTTCAAATGATGATCCTAGGTTGACCTTGACTTACTTAACGTCAAGGTCAAATTTGCTTCCTTATGCATTTAACTGAAAATTTCTGAAAAGTTTTTTTTTTTAAAACTGTGGAAGGCTTAGTCATTGTTCTCACTTGATAGGTTTAGCCTAATGAGACAATGGCTATAAATAAGTTCCAAAGGTCAAGGTTGACCTTTGACCTATCAGCTTAGGTTGCGCATATTGGTGTCCCATCAATATTTTAAAACATAGTTTCCCACAAACCAACAGCCCAATGGAACTAAAATTTCACGTGAAGACTTCTTATGATAAGTTCAGTTAACCAAAAGATATGCAAAATATTTTGATTACATGTCATGATGACCAAGATGACCGCCAAGCCCTTATATGGTAAAAACCATTTAAAAATCTTCTTCTCCAGAACCAGAAGGCCTGTGATATTGGGACTTGGTATGTCAACATTCTGGATGTGGGGCCTACCAAGTTTGTTCATATGATGATCCTAAGTTGGCCTTGACCTACTTATCGTCAAGGTCAAATTTGCTTCCTACTGCATTTAAATGGGATTTTTTTTTGAAAAGTTGATTTTTTAAAAACTGTAGAAGCCAAAGTCATTATTCTCACTTGGTATGTTAAACCTAATGAGACAATGGCTATAAATAAGTTTCAAAGGTCAAGGCCACCACACCCATATATGGTAAAAACCCTTTAAATATCTACTTTGGAACAAAAGGCCAATGGCCTTGGGACTTGGTATGTAGCATTGGGAATGTGGTCTCTACCAGGTTTGCACAAATGATGAATCTAGCTTGACATTGACCTTCTTTATGGCAATGTCAAATTTGATTCCTAATGCATTTATATGGGAAAAAATCTTGAAATGTTCATTTTTCTATAACTGTTTAAGCCCAAAGCATCATACTTTAGAGAAATGTCTAAAGTTATGTGACAATGGTTTTATTTAAGTACCAAATGTCAAGCTGACCTGTGACCTTTTATCCAATGCCACTCATTTGAACTGCCACATACCTATCTAACCCTTGCGAAAAATTGTTCCATATAATCCCAAATAATTGGTATGTTCTAGAATGTTCTAGAAAGTCTCAGTCCAGTTCCAATTCTGCTTGAATAGAACTTTCTGGGATTTTGTGGTACTTCATTTTATATGGTATTTAGTGGAATTCCATTAAATCCCAAAAGTTGGAACAATTGGTATTTTCTGTCACTATCTGGAACTGGAAAATCCCAGAAAGTCTCAAATAATTCTGCTTGAAATATAAGTGGGATTTTATGTTATTTTCTGGGATAAATATTCCATTTAATCCCAGAAAGTCCCAGTAGGTACTTCAAATGGGATTTATTAAGATTTTCTGGGACTTCATCAATTCAACACATCCATATAATTTCTTCCATGACAGATTATTGGGATTAAATGGAATCTTTTGGTACTACTAGTAAATACCTTGGTTCCATTTAATACCAAATAATCCCAACCTAGATTTACATAGGACCATTATATTCTGAACTCAGTCTGACCTTGAAATATGATATAACTGTGTTAACCTGGTTCTCTTATTTTAATGACTCAAGCTGAAATTCTTTAATCTTGCAGGAAACCAGAATAAGATTCAAATAAACCTCATGGTTTGCAAGACTCTAACTATTTTATAAATTCTGTGTTAATTTTGGATATATACTGCATAAACTGCACAAAATAAATCCTACAACAGACAATGTGAGTAGATAGAACATATTTCTATGCAAATAAATTATACTTGCATGAGACTTTTCATCATATAATTTAGTTTCTCAGAAACAAAGCCATTTGTAGTTGTTTCTTTCTTTAAATGCTGATGAAAGACACTTATTATTGAATTGTGTTCATTATGGTTATACAATTTTACCATTATCATTATTATTTACAGCAGCATTTGTGGCAGTACAACACTTAGTTAGTGTGGTACTTGTAAGCTTACATTAGTGAATAGGTTAATTACTGAATTTACAGGATAATCAGGCTGATTATTGGGGCTTATTTTTATTTGATTTTTTTTATCACCATTCTCTTTTTAAAAGGTGTTGGAGATATTGCAATTGCCTTCGTCAGTATATCAGGTTTTTGTTTGTTATGCTATCTTCTAAACAACTGGACAGATTATCAAACCAAATTTGTTGAGCAACTGGTGTATGCAACAGCGAAATTCCAATACCCCATTGATCTGGGATGTAGGTCAAAAGTGTCCTTCTGTCTGCCCATTTGCCTGCAATGCTATCACCTTGCAAACGTTTTTTTTTTGTTGTTTTGGTGCTTTACGTCCCAAGTCAACAGCTATGGTCATCAATAAGCGGGACGGTCAGTTCACCTAACCACACTTTTTCCTGGGCAAGCTTTAACAAGCAAGTAACCAGTACTTCGTGCACATACATGTACTTTCGCTTGTAACTGACAACAACCCTTCTTGAATGATTCAGCTGAAGGGAGGAAAATGACCATAGTAATTATTTCATGATCAATCTCCACGAAAGTACGGGACCGGGTCGGAATCGAATCTCCCGACCCCTGGATCTGTATTCAGACTCACAAAAAACAGTTGCCAGACACGTTACCAACTGCGCAAACGGTCATACTGAATCCAACCAAATTTGTTTGGTGACTTACTTACACAAGTGGGTGAGCAGGAGCATTACCGTTTTTTTATGTTTTGGATCCCCCTTGGGTGGGACCCAGTTAGTGTGCATTTTCTGAATTGCTGGGTAGAACTCAACCAAATTTGTGAGCAACTTAAACAAATTGTGTATACAAGAGCTGATTTTTGGGTACCCCGCTCTGGTGCACTAAAATGGTGTCAAAAGTGTCTGCCCATTCTTCTTTTATGCTCATCCAAACATGCTGGGCTGAATTCAACCTAATTTGTTGAAAGGTCGACTTTCTCACAAGTGGGGAGTGCTAAAGAACATTTATTTTTTATCCTTCCAGCCAATTGACCTTGCAAGTTACTAGTTAAAAGTGTCTGTTTATCTGTCCATTTACTAATTATGCTATCCCCTAATCTGTTTAATTTTGGATATGGTGACTAGAACCCACAGGGAGTCAATACAGGAAAGTTATATAAATGGACCTGTGATCAAACAATTATTACCGTGTGATCAGAAATTGGGCACACTGAAGGTGCTAGCCAGGTCTTCTGGGTGCCAATATAAGTACAAAATAATTCAATTAAGTAGTATTAAAGTAATTTTAGCATCAGTACTATGTACTATCAGATTTTAGCATTGGTGGTACTTTCAGATTTTGGTTTCAGTACTATTTGGTATTATCTGGTACTTTCAGTTTTTTGCATTGGTACTATTTGGTATTTTGTGGTACTTACAAATTTTGGTATTGGTACTATTTGGTATAATATGGTACTTTCAGATTTTGGTATGGGCACTATTTGGTATTTGGTGGTACTTTCTGATTTGGGTTTTTATACTATTTGGTATTTTATGGTACTTTCAGGTTTGGTATCGGTACTATTCAGTATTTTCTGATTTTAGTATTGGTACTATTTGGTATTTTGTGGTACTTTCAGATTTTGGTATTGGTACTATTTGGTATTTTATGGTACTTTCAGATTTCGGTATTGGTACTATTTGGTATTTTATGGTACTTTCAGATTTTTTGTATTGGTACTATTTGGTATTTTGTGGTACTTTCTGATTTTGGAATTGGTACTATTTGGTATTTTGTGGTACTCACATATTTTGTCAGTTTTTAGTATTTTATGTTACTTTCAGATTTTTAGTAGGCAATGGTACTATATGGTATTTTATGGTACTTTCAGGTTTTGGTACTGGTACTTTTTGGTACTTTATGGTACTTTTCCGTGAAAACTCTACATTAGCTAGAAAAGAAATGGAATTATCTGTTACTATTTAGAACTTCTAAAATTGCTGAATTGGGATTTTGTGGAAATATTTGGGACTCTTGTCAATACAGAATTGAGATTTTCTGGGATTAAATGGTATTTTAATAAATGAACAGGTTGGGATTATTTAGGATTTAGTGGAACCTGATCAAATGGGACTTTCTGGGATTAAATGGTATTTTCAGTACCAGAAAATACCATAAAATCCCATATGCCATTTAACATTCCATTTAATACCAAATAATCCCAATGTTGGGATTTATTGGGATTAAGTGGTTATCCCAGAAAGTACCATTAAAGTGAGTTCCAGAAAGTTCTAGAACAGTACCAATAAATCCCAATTCATTTTCGCAAGGGAAACATTGGTTTCTCAGAAATCACTGGGCTGTTTGATGGAGTATTCATTAGATTGTTTTAGGTCACTTGACCAAAATGGCTGCAACCCCCATGTATGGTATAACAAAATATGTTTTATTATAAGCCATAGTTGACTGTGACCTTTTTTAACATTATTAAAGAGATCAGCTGAGCGCCTCAGGACCTTCAGGTCCTCTAGTTTTTAGATTGACCCCTCCCCTTTTGTAATTGACTGGTTATCATACACAGGCTTTCAAGTGGATCCTACTTTTCCTACTATTCCTACTTTTCCCTACTTTTTAGCTTACCTGAGCCGAAGGCTCATGGGTGAGCTAATAGTATACCAGTCACTCCGGCGTCCGTCCATCCGTGCCTCCGTCCGTCAACATTTTCAAACATCTTCTCCTCTGAAACCACTTCGCCAATTAAACTCAAATTTCATATGGATACTCCTTAGGACGCAGGAACGAAAGTTTGTTCAAATGGTCCTGGTCACATGACTAAGATGGCCACATCATCCATATATGGTAAAAACCCTTTAAAAATCTTCTTCTCCAGAACCAGACGGCAGATGACCTTGGGACTTGGTATGTAGCATTGGGGATGTGGGGTCTACAAAGTTTGTTCAAATGATGATCCTAGGTTGACCTTGACCTACTTAACGCCAAGGTCAAATGTGCTTCCTAATGCATTTAAATGGGAAAATTTTGAAAAGTTGATTTTTTTTAAACTATGGAAGCCTAAGTCATTATTCTCACTTAATATGTTTAGCCTAATGAGGTAATGGCTATAAATAAGTTCCAAAGGTCAAGGTTGACCTTTGACCTTTCTCCGTAGGTCTCTCATAATTTGGAGTCCCAGCAATATAATAAAACATAGTTTTCTCACAAATCATTTGCCCAATTGAACTCAAATTTCATGTGAAGAGTTAGCCGAAATTTATGCAAAATATTTTGGTCACATGACCAAGATGGTTGCCACTCCCATATATGGTAAAAACCCTTAAAAATCTTCTTCTCCAGAACAGGAAGGCCAATGACCTTGGAACTTGATATGTAGTATTGAGGATGTGGGGCCTACTAAGTTTGTTCAAATGATAATCCTAGGTTGACCTTGACCCACTTAACGTCAAGGTCAAATTTGCTTCCTAATGCATTTAAATGTGAAATTTTTTGAAAAGTTGATTTTTTGAATACTGTTGAAGCCATAGTCATTATTCTCACTTGATATTTAAAACTTAATGAGACAGTGGCTATATAGTCCGGCAGAACTTGGGCGAATTTTAGGAGGACCTGGAACTTGATTTTAAACTTATTTTCTTTATGGATTTTGGTAGTGCATACATTGTCCTTGAAAAATTCGAGTGATGCCACTCTGGCATCATTGAGCATTTCGATATATTCAAGATAGCTGACAAAATGGAGGCAAATTATAAGTTTAAAAATTATGTGATATGGAAAAATGTCTCAAACTCATTTTTTTCCCTTAAATTGTTAGCTATGACGTTGGAATCTAGTTGAAGACACATAGCTCATATCAAAACTATAAGAATAAAATAAGAATTTAGGCAAAATGGCCGCCAAAATGGCAGTTTATTACAAAAATCATAAGAAAATTCAGTTATTTGCATGCAAAATGCTGAATTTATTGATTCTTGAGTAACAGACATTCATACTTGTAACATCCCAGTGATGCAGCTAATGCATTACTCAGAATTTGATATATTCAAGATGGCTTCCAGGATGGTAGCTGATAAGTTTTACAAACCCGTGGGAGCCGCATCTAACCTGTAGACATATCTGGTGGATTTGTAACATACCAGATTTCTTGCCTGATGGAGAAGCACTTACAAACACGAGTATCTGAATAATTGAACCCAGCATGCATGTCTGGTAGAGTTGCAATGTACAAGCAGGCATATCTGAGAGCGGCACCGGATCAGCAAACATGTCTGATGTAATGGCACCTCTGTACCAAACTTGTAGCCATCCCTCTTCCGTCTACACTCAACTATTCAAAATGTCAGTTGATGGGCAAAATGGACGAACAGGCATGGCCTATAGTGAGGTACCACGCCAACAGGCATGGTCTATAGTGAGGCACCACACCTGAAGACATGACCTACAGTGAGGCACCACACCAGAAGGCATGACCTAAAGTGAGGCACCACACCAACAGGCATGGCTGATAGTGATGTACCAAACCAAAAGGCATGATCTTTAATGATTAACCACACCAGCAGGCACGGCTGATAGTGAGACACCATACCAGCAGACACGGCTGATAGTAAGACACCATACCAGCAGGTATAGCAGATAGAGAAGCACAACGCCAGCTCACATGCAATATTGAAAGACAAAAGTTTAGGTCAGCAGGCATGCTGATTGAGTGGCCACAGGCCATCAAGCACCCATCTTGCAGCAGTTCTCAACCAGTGGGCATGTTTGAAAAGCAGCGGTGGTTGTGACAGAAACACTAGGCCAGCAGGCATATATGTTGCAGCTGCAGCTGCAGCTGCAGCTGCAGCGACATAACAACTCTCAACAGGGCATGTATGCTGTATTGACAATGTAGTAGTCTTGGCTGATACATTTCACAGTGTTAGTTGGCATGTCTGATGGAGGGGCGGGCATCAGTCAAGTAGCTTTTCTCTTTGATTTCCAATGGACCAGGAGGCATGTTTGATTGAATCGTACCAAGTCCGCAGGCGTATCTGTTGAAGTTTCACTGAACAGCGACCGTGTTATGCCACCAGCTCATCATATCCGACATCCTTAACATCACACGTGTTTAATAATGTGGTACTGAACCAGCACACATGTCGTTTATTGAGACTCAAGGCCAGCAGTCATGCGTGCTAGTTACATCGCACCAGCAATAATGTATGTTAAAATTGAACCCAACTAACAGGAATGCTGGGTACTGTTACACTGGATCAGTGGGCATGTCTGTTCAAGTTACATTCGGCCAGTGTGCATGTCTGCACTACTTATCCCGACCAGCTGCCCAGGCATCATTGCTACAGGGTCAGCAGACATATTTACCATTACACACGTTTGATTATGTGGCACTGGACCATAACACATGTCTGAAACCAAGCAGTTATGTCTGTAACAGCTTCATATGTTGCAGTACCCATGTTTTAAACATAACTTTGAACCAACAGGCATGTTTGTTGCAGTTGCACCCGACCACCTGGCACGTCGGTTACAATTAAATTCGACCAGCATGCATGTCTGTTAGAGTTGCATCTACCAGCAGATATGTTTGAATCAGTTGCAACTGACTTACAAGCACATCTGTAGTTGTGTGGCTGAACCAGCAGGTATATATGTTACACTTGCCCCAGACCAGCAGCTATGTCCCTATGCTCGTACCCAACTAACGGGCTGGTGAGCACAATTGCACCAGACCATCATACATGTATTTTACAGTTGCACCTGACTAGCAGCCATGTCTTTATAAGTTGCATACTATCAGCATGCATGTCTGTTACAGTTTCGTCTTATAAGCATCCATGTATATTACATTTGCACCCGACAATCAGCCATGTCTGTAACAATTGCATCTGGCCATTTCCCTTGTCTTTAACAGTTGCATCTAACCAACAGTCATAACTGTAAACTTGTGCATACAAGTATGCATGTCTGATACACTTGCTCCCGATCAGCATTCATATTTGTTATAGCCATATCCAACCATCTGAGCTGTCTGTAGCACTTGCAACAGACCAGAGAAGTAGTAACGGTTGTTACAATTGCACCGGGCAAGCAGGCCCATACCAACCAGCAGTCAAGATGGTAACGAATATCTGCAGCATGCAGATATCTTAATCAGGGGTTGTTTTTTGTGTTGATATACTACACTCCATAAGTATTTTTTTGTAAATTTTATCCATCCATCCAGCTGACTTTTTTTCCGCATATTGATTCAAAAAAGGTTTGTACTTTGATCTAACACTCTGTCACAAAGTTTTCAATGATATCGTCTGTTCAGTATACCCTGTCTTTTATCACTTCATTTTTCGAAGAAATGTTTTTACCAAAGCTGGATTTTTTATGAGAATAATATGATATTATGGTATTATCAGATCCGGCCAAAAGTGGTATGGAATGTGCATGGTGCATGGATTGATGGATACGATTCCCAGAACAAAGACAAAAACATAACCATTACGAAAAATATGAGTCTTTTATTTTTTCCGCGCAGTGTATCATACCAAAAACCATGTGATTCCCCACTGTGTTATTGCTACCATCTTGGATGTCATCTTAAATATTTTACAATGCTGAAAAACAACAAAAACATGCAAGCCAAATTTTCCAAATAAAACTGAAAACTATCAGAAAATATTTACTAACTGCGAATTTTATTTAAGCTTGAATTTCGCTTTAAATGGCGGCCATCTTGGAAACCATCTTTAATATTTCAACCTTGTGAATCAAACCTGTGAATGCTTATTTCATTTTTTTGTATTAGTACTTTATTAGGCCTCTAAACATCGATAAAAAGTCAAAATTGAAATGTTTTATATTGAGTTTTTTTAGTCATATAGGTCTTAGGAACCTAACGACGGCCATCTTTGACGCCATCTTTAAATTTCAAACTTCTGAATCAAAACTATGGTCTTGTTTGATCGTTTGTATCATTTAGCTTCTAAACATACATAAAAAGTCAAAATTGAAATGTTTTTTATCAAGTAAGTCGGTCATATAGGTCTTAGAAGCCTAACTGACGGCCATCTTGGACGCTATCATTAATATTTCAACCTTCTGAATCAAATTAATGTTCCATTTTAATTGGTTGTAACATTTAGCCTCTGAAACATCCATAAAAAGTAAAAAATAAAATGTTTTTGAACGAGTATGTTGGTCATATAGGTCTTAGGGGCCTAACTGACGGCCATCTTGGACGCCATCTTGAATATTTCAAAACGCTCAATGATGCCAGAGTGGCATCAGTTGGATTCATCAAGTTCAATGCCTCAACAACAAGAATCAACAAAGAAAAAAACTTTAAAATCAAGTTCCAGGTCATTTTGGTTTTCTACCAGACTAATAAATAAGTTTCAAAGATCAAGGCCACCTCACCCATATATGGTAAAAACCCTTTAAATACGAGGGTCATTTTTTATGTTCGTAGAATCGGGCTGTATCCCTACAAATATAGAATTTACGGTACCATAACTATATATATTTTGAAAGGTCTAGTTCCTGTCTATCACTTGATATAAATTTTATATCATTAGCGCTCAGTTCGGTCAAGATATATAGCTTTGAATAGGGCGTAAAAAGGACACTGGCCGAAATCCATGTCATTTTAACCACGCAGCCATTAGGAAATTAGACGCTGTTAAGTTCCATACGCTATTGTGATTTAAGCATTTTTCAAGCCGATTTTTTTCTTTGCACCATCAAAATTAATTATTCAAACGCTAATCGTAGACAAGTGCAGCAAAATTATAAGCATGTTGTTTGCTCTTCTATAATAATTTTAAAACACCCATCAATATACCAAAATAATCACAGTCAAGTGCTAGTTTATATTATATCTGTTAAAATTACGATTGTGAACAAATTTTAAAATTTCTTCTGGTTTTGCATAGCACATGATATACTCAATCATTCGTCAGCAGTTATATTGTTGTATCAATTTAAGCGTGTAACTAGCAACTTCCTGTACTGGCATACCCCCATGTTATAAAAAGTGGGTGGGGTAAATCAACCCCGCGTAGAAAACACAATAACAATCGGATCTGCATAATTTACTTATTGCAGTTATTTCAAAACCTGTTAGGAGACAGAAAAACAGTTTTAATGTATTTTCTAAATATAGAAACGCTCCATGACGTCATTTATTTACAAAATAAGGTATTTCAACACCCCCTAGGCTATCTATTTTGCAGTTCATTTCTAATAAAACAAAAGTATTAACCTTGTTTTGGGATGAAAGTTACCATAACACTTCCATCTACCATATAAACAAGAAAAAATATAATACCACTTTACAGCTAACATATTTAGCCACATTCAAAAGCCCGTATCCAACTTCCACTTGTGTCAATTTTTTACAATAAAAGTTTATTTGCCTACTGTTCAGTTTGCTGAGGTTCCAAACAAATCTTCCATATCCAATAATTGCTGCGCATTTGCTATAATGTTTATATAATATTGTAGCACGTGGTGTCCTTGATCTGCAGCCATATTTTTCAGAAGCTGTGTATGGCTATGGACCCATTTTCATGCAATTGTTTCTAACGTTCTGTCAGAGACTAAGTCCATAAATGTCATATTTCTACCATATTTCCAGTGTGCGATATATAGGTATGTCTTTGCCTCTTAGAAGTCATTAAAGTAATGCATTTTGAAATAATTTTAGGTTGCATGTATCGATAAAAGCTCAATCTTTCCAAATATATGCATGATGTATGTATTTACTTTCGCCGTTTTCCTTCAATCTACCTTTCTACGAACATAAAAAACGTCCCTCGTATCTTATTCTCTGGAACAAAAGGCCAATGGCCTTGGGACTTGGTATGTAGCATCTACCAGGTTTGCACAAATGATGAATCTAGCTTGACCTACTTTATGGCAAGGTCAAATTTTATTCCTAATGCATTTATATGGGAAAAATGTTGAAATTTCATTTTCTATAGCTGTTTAAGCAGAAATCATAATACTTTCAAGAAATGTTTAATCGTATGAGACAATGGCTTTATAAAAGTACCAAGTGTCAAGCTGACCTGTGACCTTTTATCCAATGCCACTCATTTAGCCTGCCACACACCTATATAAACATTGGTTTCTCAGAAATCACTGGGCTGTTTGATGGAGTATTAGGTCACTTGACCAAAATGGCTGTAACCCCCATAAACAAAATATGTTTTATTATAAGCTGTAGTTGACCTTGACCTATTATAACATTATTAAAGAGATCATGTGAGGGCCTAAGGACCCTCAGGTCCTCTAGTTTGATTTGCTCCTACTTTTTCATGAAAATGCCCTACTAATAATCCCTACATTTTCACTCTAAAATGTCATTTGTGTAAAAATCCAGAAATTTTTCCTCGCTTGCTTCGCTCGCTCATAATGTATCAAATAACTAACATTTATGCTTAGGGATCACGCTGCTGAACACCTCATTTTTACTTTTTGACCCAAAAAAGTCCCCCTGTTTAGCTGGTGCTATTGTACTAGGCATTATCCTGCTCATTTAGTGTGAAATTTCCTTTTTCAAACAACTCAATATAATTTGTTTTGTTCTTGGAAATGCCCAACTATCCCTACTTTTTTACACCGATAATCCCTACTTTTTCACTACTTTTTCCAAATTTTAATCCTGGTACTCTTTCCCTACTTTTCTGTTGATGGCGCACTTGAAAGCCTGCAAACAACTACACTATAATAGATCATACAGATATAAAAATGACAAAATCTGGCTGTAAAATAAAGGCTATTGTTCGAATGGATTTGTAGATGTCATTTATGATATAGCTTGATTGGATGAGACAGGATGTGCCACAATCAAATGAGGTAGTGCTCAAAATATTGTTAATTGACAATATATACTGCTCAACAAAAGTTTAGCACGGATTAATGAAAAATATTTTTTATTTGAGCAAATGGTTTAAAGTTATAAAATATCTTCTGAAATGATGGTTTGATATGTGATAAAGTTGAGGAAAGCAACTGGTGTACTTTAATTGGATTTCTACTGCGTCGTTCGTTGCTTTAAACAAGAGAGGGGTCAAAAACGTGTTTCAACTCCATTAATGGCAATACAACATTGATGCAGCATCGGTTTATAAAGTCTTTTGTTTTCCGACTTGGTCGCATTGGCCATTCTGAAAGAAAGATAAAAGTTGGTTCCATTCAGCATAAGTAGCAAACGTTGAGTCTTGAAAACAACTAACGTCGTTGTTATAATGACGTTTACAAGTCAAAAACAATACTGTTTTCGCTGTGTATGCATGCTTAATTGAAAAGGTTTTCGTGTTTAAGAAGATTTCAAAAGAGAGACAGTTTAAGGAAAGGCAAGTTTATAAAATTTTGTCTCATTCTCTTTAATTCATAAAAAGTGACGTTAATCTGAAGTTGAGGCTAAATTAAGGCGATAACGCTATCTAAAGAAGACGTTTTCAAATGATCAACTAACAGACATGTTCCGGGTGCTTGTGCCAATCTAACATCAAACAGATTACTTGATCTCTTGATTAAGTTCCCTGAAAAGTCAAGAAGTGTAAAAATGCCATTTTAACGTCATAATTGAACGGTAAAACGTGGCATAAACGGGTATCAAACTTTGTCGTTTTTAACGTTTTTCATCATTATGAACCTTTGGCTTTACTCTAGAGTCAAAAATTTTAATTTCAGATGTAGGCGTGTATCATATGCATGCCCATGACATCAAATTTAACGTCGATCCACTGACGCCTAACCAGATTACCTTTTGCCTGGCGGACACGAAAAAATGTAAATTTCAAGATCCCCATACATGTTGATTACATTAGATACAATGGTTCATGTTCATTCAAAGTGGGACATCGTATTAAATCCGTGCTAAACTTTTGTTGAGCAGTATATAACATGCATGGCTGCATAGTGCATTACTAAATGTAACTTAATAGGTGTTCTACATGTTAGCCATAATTTGTTTTGCTACATAAGGAAGGGGTAAGGGATCACTCGTTATAAGCTCACCTGAGCAGGCCTTCAGGTTTATGGTGGGCCCGGGTCATTGTCCCTTCATTTCAAAATATGACCCATAACTTTCCAAAGCAGTGGGCCCATTGAACCCATCCTTTTTAGTTGTGAAAAAATCTCACTTTACTAAAAAATATTCATCTTACTGCCAGTCTATAGGCTCCACAAAACAGTTGTCAATACAGTAAAACACGTCTTAAGCAGCCACTCAAAAAAAAAGACAAAACAAAAATCTCATTAACAAATGGTAGTTTAATGAAGGTCAAACGGATACAGAATACTCCCCTTGGAGCAGTCTGCAATACTTTTGACCTGGATTAAGCCATTGGTCTCCTCTTAAGACAGGTTTTACTGTATATAAAGGGTGTTAAGAAAGTTTGTTCCGTTTTTCATCATAGAATTTGGAATCATTTAAAAAGGAAATGATGCTGAAAAATTGCAATTTCCACAAACATGTTATCCCTTGTAATACTCAATAGCGTTTGGCATCGTGTCTAGCGGGGAATGTCTTGGCATAATAATATTTACTTAGGAAACTCTCTTTCAATTGTTCATAGAAAAATCTTATATTTTAAAAAAATTGATATTTTTTATTTTCAATGGTTGTTTAGTTGACAAGTAGTTTAATAAATGTCCTAAAGGTTCATATATGCCGAATAACAACTCCATTTAGGCTTTCTTAATCAATTAGGTCATATTCTTATCACTATGGCCATTGCATTACAATGGTTTTTTGTCATACACCCCCATTTTGATCCTCGAGCCCAAAAATTTCTGAGGGGTACTTGATTTTGGAGATCATTTATTCAGTAACAAATTATCTGATTAAACATCCCGTTGTTTATATCTTGTCAAGTGAGTCGACTTTGAAGAATTCCAGTGACATTTATGGCATTAGAGACATAATAGCTAAAATAATAGGAACATGATTTTACTGCAGAACGAACTTTCTTAACACCTTTTACATATATGCATACAAGTGTCTGTGTCAGTGTGTAGGTGAAGTATACTACCCAAATGTCAACTGTGGTTAGTTTGATATGCTTGGGCATAATCATTTAAAAAAAATTACCCAAATTTTTTGCTCCATGGGTCACTTCAGCCCACATATCTTGAAAAAAATCTGAAGCCCTGCCTAAGCCGAAGGCTCCAAGATGAGCTATTAGTATACCAATGACTTCAGAGTCTGTCCGTCCGTCATCATTTTCTCTGAAACCACTGGGCCAATTGAACTCAAATTTCATATAGAGACTCATTAGGATTGGGGAAAAGAATTTGCTCAAATGATCCTGGTCACATGACCAAGATGGCCGCCATGCCCACATAGTGTAAAACCCTTTCAAAATATTCTCCAGAACCTGAAGCTCAATAACCTTGGGACTTGGCATATAGCACTGGGGGTGTGGGGCCTACCAAGTCTGTTCAAATGATGGTCCTAGGTTGACCTTGACCTACTTAACATCAAGGTCAAATTTTAGGTCAAGGTCACTTTCTAATGCATTTAAATGGGAATCTTTTTGAAAAGATGATTTCTTGAAAACTGTTGAAGCCAAAGTAAAGTCATTATAATCATAAGATATGTCTATTCAATCTAATGAGACATTATGACTATAAATAAGTTCCAAAGGTGAAGGTTAACCTTTGACCTTTCAGCCAAGGTTGCTCAAATTTGAATCCCACCAATATATTAAAACATAGTTTACTCAGAAACCATTAGGCCAAATGAACTCAAATTTCATATGAAGACTCCTTATGATAAATTAGTTAAAATTTTTACAAATTGTTTTGGTCACATGGCCAAGATGGCCGACATACCCATAATGGGGCATATATGGTAAAAACCCTGTAAAAATCTTCTCCAGAACCAGAAGGCTGATGACCTTGGGACTTGGTATGTAACATTTGGGGTGTGTGGCCTACCAAGTTTGTTCAAATGATGATCCTAGGTTGACCTTGAACTACTTAACATGAAGCTCAAATTTGCTTCCTATTGCATTTAAATTTGAAACATTTTGAAAAGTTATTTTTTTTCAATACTGTTGAAGCCAAAGTCATTATTCTCACTTGATAATGTTAAACCTGGTGAGACAATGGCTATGAATTAGTTTCAGAGATTAAAGTTGACCTTGGACCTTTCAGCCAATGTCACTTATATTGGAGTCCCATCAATACATTAAAACATAGTTTTCTCAGAAACCATTTCAAATTTCATATAGAGACTCCTTTAGCTAAGGGGAGTAAATTTGTAACGAATGTTAATGGTCACATGTCTAAGATGGCAGCCATGCCCATACAAGGTAAACCCTTTAAATATCGTCTTCTCTGGATCTAAAAGTCCAATGGCGTTGGGACTTGAATGTAGCAGTAGGGATGTTTGCCCTACCAGGTTTGCACAAATGATGAATCTAGGTTGACCTTGACCTTTTTACAGCAAGGCCAAATTTGATTCCTTATGCATTTATATGGGAAAAAATCTTGAAATGGTCATCTTTCTATAACTGTCTAAGTGGAAATCATATATACAACTATATTTAAGTCATTTGACCAAAATGGCCACCCATATATAGTTAAGCAAAATATGTTTAAATAATAAGCCTAAGTTGACCTTGACTTATTTTAACATTATTAAGGAGATCAGGTGAGCGCTTCAGGACCTGAATTCAGGACCTTCAGGTCCTCTAGTTAAAGTGTTGGGAGGGGGATTGAAAATTCAGTTTCTAAAAGTCATAATGGAGGGATTTTTTCGAAAAATAAAAGTGTCTTTTCGGAACAGATTGCGACCAGGCTCCAATTGGAGAGTGTCTGTTGTGGCCTCGGAAACCTAAAAAGAAATTGGAAAGTGGGCTGTCAAAAACAGCTGTCCCTTATCTGGCCTAATTACATGGTTTTCAACCAGGTTATGTGGACATTGCTGGCAAAGATATCAGTCACCTTTGCCATAACAGCATGTGTGTCGCAGCGACAAGCCCAATGCAGTCAATATGCACGACAGGAATGTGTAAACCGTTGCTGTTGTTGTGGACATAGGGAGTTTCTCGAGGCCAGAATTTTTTTTATTAGTTGGTTTATGGGATTTTTTTTTTCAGATTTAGGGTCGGGGGGGGGGGGGGGGGGGGGGGGGGGGGGGGGGGGGGTTGGGGGGGGGGGGGGACGAAAATAAATAAATAATAAAAAGATAATAAAAAAGTAAATAATAATAAATAATAAATAAAAAAGCTCTGAAAATGACCAGTTAACCTGTTTTTCATTTTCAGAGTTTCTTTTCAGTTTTTTTTTTTTTTTATTAATATATTAAGAAAAACAGTAAAACTAGTATGGTAAACCAACAGTCTGTATTAAATCTTTAAATATTTTATCATTTTCCCAAAAATCTGGACAGGGCAATTACTTTTAACAGTGTCACTCTCAAAAATACAGACAGAACCTCAAAAATATTTTATTTTTTCAACAAAACAAATAATATTTAGAGTCGGCGGATAAAATAAAAAAATTTTTTTAGAAATTATTATTTTTTTTTTTTCCTACTTTCCGGAAAATTACAGTAGGAGGGTTCGTAAATCAACTAATATAAAAATTCTGGCCGGATTGTGTTTTGTATTTGAAGTTTTGATTTTAGGTAAATAGTAGGTTGAAAATAGCTTAATTTGTGCTCACATGTTAATCTCGTTCTTCAAATTCACTCGATCGATAGGTTTTGGAAAATATTGATTTTCTTGGAGTCTGGAAATGTAAGTGTAAAGGCTTCTTGGTGTGGGAGGAGGGGGGGGACAAGTTTCCTTCTCTACATTTTCTTTTATCTGATGTGCAACATACACACGCTTAGGGATGTCTGTTACAACGCAAGGTGGTTCTGGACGACAATTCATTACGGGCCTATAACGACTGCTTACCAGTGCTGGACGACAGGTAACGGGTTTTAGATGACAGATTTAGGGTTTTGGACGACAGTGGAAAGGGGCAACAAACACATACGTCACAGAAAATGATAATATAGTGTGTTTGGCTATTTTAAATCATTTCTATCATATTAGTGTTTGTAAGGTCTGCATTAGAAGTACAAACACCATAGATATTTGTTGTTAAATTGTAAAACTCTGGCCTGGAACAGAAACTTCAGAAATATGTAATTTGTGATTAATTACTTGCGTTCCCATTATGAAATAAGCATAAATGGGCAGGCAATAGATCTCACATGATTATTCAGTCAATTTTAACATGTCCTTCTTCAAAGAAAACTGAAAACCTCAAAATTTCATTTATTCTAATGTTACAGGTTAGAGACGACTGTGTAACCGGTGTAACGGTCAGTTTTTTCCCCAGTCAGTTTTTTCCCCGAGAGATTTGACTAGTCAGTTTTTTCCCCACCCAGTCAGTTTTTTCCCCCCATGTTATTTTTTCGGAAAAGGCTTGATAATGATATATGTGTCGTTGTGTAGTTAAATCAAATTAAATATCATTCTGAAATAGCTGTATTATAACTCTACCACCCTCAACACAGCACAAAAGTGCAGAGGGTGTAGAAGGATTTGATTATAAATGGTTAGCCTATTCAAAAAACAAAATGAGTATGTTCTTAATTCAAAATGGTTATTTGAATGGGTTAAAGGAAAATCGGCCCAGTCTTTCTCCAACCCACTATTTGGAAGAATCAATTCACTGAGATAAAATACAAAGGTTGGAACACTTTTGAGGGAGATAACCAATAAACTTTTTGGTTTTGAAAATTTGATTATCTCTTTGGAATAGGTCATTCATAAGTCTTCAGATACAGTAAAAGAATAACATAAACTGAAAGACTGAAAGATAAATAGAAAGATCAGAACATTTTGGAGGGGGGGGGGGGGGGGGGGAATGGGCCGGCCTAGTCTTTCCCTACCCCACAATGTAGCAGTACAAATAAAATGATTGGTTTGAAAACTTGTTTCTCTCTTTGGAATCGGTCATTCATAAGTGTTAAGATACAGTGAAAGAGTAACATAAACGGAAAGACTAACTGATCAATAGAAAGATCAAAAGATTTTGGAGGGAGGGAAAGAATGACAATCTTTCCCCACCCAACAATGTAGAAGTACCAATAATCTTGTTGGATTGAAAACTTGATTTTCACTTTGGAATAGGTCTTTCATAAATGTTAAAATAGAGTGAAAGAGTAACATAAACAGAAAGACGAAACGATCAATAGAAGATCAAAAGATTAAGGAGGGGGGAAAGAATGGGCCGGCCCAGTCTTTCCCCACCCTACAATTACGAATAAACTTGTTGGTTTGAAAACTTGATTCTCTGCTTGGTATAAGTCAAGAGAGTTACGATACAGCAAAACAATAACATAATCCAAAAGTCTAGAGGATAAATAGAAAGATCTGAACGTTTTGGAGGAGGGAAAGAATGGGCCGGCCCAGTCTTTCCCCACCCCACAATGTAGAAGTACCAATTAACTAGTTGGTTTAAAAACTTGATCTCTCTTTGGAATAGGTCATTCAAAATTGTTCAGATACAGTCAAAGAGTAACATAAACTGAAAGACTAAACAATAAATTGAAAGATCCAAACATTATGGAGGGGGGGGGGGGGAAGAATGGGCCGGCCCAGTCTTTCCCCACCCCACAAAGTAGAAGTACCAATAAACTTGTAAGTTAGAAAACTTGTAACTGAAAGATAAATATATAGATCAATACATTTTGGAGGAGGGAAAGAATGGGCCGGCCCAGTCTTTCCCACCCAACAATGTAGAAGTACCAACAATCTTGTTGGATTAAAAACTTGATTCTCGCTTTGGAATAGGTCTGACATAAATATTAAGATACAGTGAAAGAGTAACATAAACCGAAAGACGAAACGATCAATAGAAAGATCGAAAGATTAAGGAGGGGGGAAAGAATGGGCCGGCCCAGTCTGTCCCCACCCTACAATTACGAATAAACTTGTTGGTTTGAAAACTTGATTCTCTGCTTGGTTGATAGGTCAAGAGAGTTCAGATACAGCAAAAGAATAACATAATCCAAAAGTCTAGAGGATAAATAGAAAGATCAGAACATTTTGGAGGGGGGAAAGAATGGGCTGGCCCAGTCTTTCCCCACCCCACAATGTAGAAGTACCAGTTAACTAGTTGGTTTAAAACTTGATCTCTCTTTGGAATAGGTCATTCAAAATTGTTCAGATACAGTCAAAGAGTAACATAAACCGAAAGACTTAACAATAAATTGTAAGATCCAAACATTATGGGGGGGGGGGGGGGGGGTAGAAAGCCCGGGGGGAAAGAATGGGCCGGCCCAGTCTTTCCCCACCCCACAAAGTAGAAGTACCAATAAACTTGTAAGTTAGAAAACTTGAAACTGAAAGATAAGTATATAGATCAATACATTTTGGAGGAGGGAAAGAATGGGCCGGCCCAGTCTTTCCTACCCAACAATGTAGAAGTACCAATAATCTTGTTGGATTGAAAACTTGATTCTCGCGTTGGAATGGGTCTTTCATAAATATTAAGATACAGTGAAAGAGTAACATAAACCGAAAGACTCCCCACCCCACTATTTTGAAGAATCAATTAGCTTAACATTTAGTAAAATTAGCAATTAGAAAACTTGGATTTCTCCTTGTGTTTGCTATGTTTTGTGCGCGTCTGTTTATATGTGCTTCGTGGTCACCTGCTGGGAAAGGGCTGACCTCTTGGCTCTCGTTTGTGGTGTCTTCTGTGAGTTTGTCACTTTCCCATTGGTATCCTGGGTCAGGTGTGGTACTTGATTGTATCGATTCCTGATCTTTGTAACCTTACTTACTTTCAATCATGAGAGCTCAGATACAGTGAAAGGGCTGTGTAAACATAAAGATAAATAGAAAGGAAGTAACATTTTGGAGGGGTGGGGGGGGGGAAAGAATGGGCCGGCCCAGTCTTTCTCCACCCCTATATTTAGAAGAATCATTTAGCTAAATGCTTGTTAACTTGAATTTCTCCTTGGGATGAGGCCATAATGAGTGTTCAGATACAGTGTAAGAGTTGAAACCAAAAGACTGACAGATAAATTGAAAGGTTAGAAAATAATAGAGGTGGGAAAGAATGGGCCGGCCCAGTCTTTCCCCACCCCACTATTTCGAATAACCAATTAGCTAAACATTTAGGAAAATTGGGCCGGCCTAGTCTTCCCCCACCCCACTATTTCGAATAACCAATTAGCTAAACATTTAGTAAAATTAGTAAACTTGAATTTCTCATTGACATATTTCAATCATGAGAGCTCAGATACAGTGAAAGGGCTGTGTAAACATAAAGATAAATAGAAAGGAAGTAACATTTTGGAGGGGTGGGGGGGGGGGGAAAGAATGGGCCGGCCCAGTCTTTCCCCACCCCTATATTTAGAAGAATCATTTAGCTAAATGCTTGTTAACTTGAATTTCTCCTTGGGATGAGGCCATAATGAGTGTTCAGATACAGTGTAAGAGTTGAAACCAAAAGACTGACAGATAAATTGAAAGGTAAATAGAAAATAATAGAGGGGGGAAAGAATGGTCGGCCCAGTCTTTCCCCACCCCACTATTTAGAATAACCAATTAGCTAAACATTTAGGAAAATTGGGCCGGCCTAGTCTTTCCCCACGCCACTATTTCGAATAACCAATTAGCTAAACATTTAGTAAAATTAGTAAACTTGAATTTCTCCTTGACATATTTCAATCATGAGAGCTCAGATACAGTGAAAGGGCTGTGTAAACATGAAGATAAATAGAAAGGGAGTAAAATTTTGGAGGGGTGGGGGGGGGGAAAGAATGGGCCGGCCCAGTCTTTCCCCACCCCTATATTAAGAAGAACATTTAGCTAAATGCTTGGTAACTTGAATTTCTCCTTGGGATGAGGCCATAATGAGTGTTCAGATACAGTGTAAGAGTTGAAACCAAAAGACTGACAGATAAATTGAAAGTTTAGAAAATAATGGAGGGGGAAAGAATGGGCTGGCCTAGTCTTTCCCCACCCCACTATTTTGAAGAATCAATTAGCTAAACATTTAGTAAAATTATCAATTAGAAAACTTGGATTTCTTCTTGACATATTTCAATAATCATTAGAGCTCAGATACAGTGTAAGGGTTGTGTAAATGTAAAAATAAATAGAAAGAAAGTAACATTTTGGAGGGGTGGGGGGAAGAATTGGCCGGCCCATTCTTCCCCCCCCCCCACCCCTCCAAAATGTTACTTCCTTTCTATTTATCTTTATGTTTACACAGCCCTTTCACTGTATCTGAGCTCTCATGATTGAAATATGTCAAGATGAAATTCAAGTTTACTAATTTTACTAAATGTTTAGCTAATTGGTTATTCGAAATAGTGGGGTGGGGAAAGACAGGGCCGGCCCATTCTTTCCCCCTCTATTATTTTCTAACCTTTCTATTTATCTCTCAGTCTTTTGGTTTCAACTCTTACACTGTATCTGAACACTCATTATGGCCTCATCCCAAGGAGAAATTCAACATACCAAGCATTTAGCTAAATGATTCTTCTTAATATAGGGGTGGGGAAAGACTGGGCCGGCCCATTCTTCCCCCCCCCCCCACCCCTCCAAAATTTTACTTCCTTTCTATTTATCTTTCCCCACCCCTCTGTTTAGAAGAATCATTTAACTAAATGCTTGTAATTTGAATTTCTCCTAGAGATATGTCAATCATGAGTGTTCAGATTCAGTGTAAGAGTAGTTTAAACCAAAAGACTGACAGATAAATTGCAAAGTTAGAAAACATCGGAGGGAGGAAAGAATGGGCAGACCCAGTCTTTTCCAACCCTACTATTGAGAAGGAACATGCAGTTAGCTAAATGCTTTCTTAACTTGAATTTCTCCTTACGACAAGACAATCATGAGTGTTCAGATACAGTGCAAAAGTAGGTTAAACCTAAAGACTGAGAGATAAATAGAAAGGTTAGAAAATAATAGAGGGGGGAAAGAATGGGCCGGCCCAGTCTTTCCATACCCCACTATTTCGAATAACCAATTAGCTAAACATTTAGTAAAATTAGTAAACTTGAATTTCCCCTTGACATATTTCAATCATGAGAGCTCAGATACAGTGAAAGGGTTGTGTAAACATAAAGATAAATAGAAAGGAAGTAACATTTTGGAGGGGTGGGGGGGAAAGAATGGGCCGGCCCAGTCTTTCCCACACCCCTATATTTAGAAGAATCATTTAGCTAAATGCTTGTTAACTTGAATTTCTCCTTGGGATTAGGCCATAATGAGTGTTCAGATTCAGTGTAAGAGTTAAACCAAAAGACTGACAGATAAATTGAAAGGTTAGAAAATAGTGGAGGGGGGAAAGAATGGGCCGGCCTAGTCTTACCCCACCCTACTATTTTGAAGAACCAATTAGCTAAACATTTAGTAAAATTAGCAATTTGTAAACTTGGATTTCTCCTTGACATATTTCAATCATCATGACAGCTCAGATAAAGTGAAAGGGTTGTGTAAACGTAAAGATATATAGAAAGGAAGTAACCTTTTTGAGGGTGGGGAGAAAGAATGGGCCGGCCCAGTCTTTCCCCACCCCTCTATTTAGAAGAATCATTTGGCTGAATGCTTGTAACTTGAATTTCTCCTTGAGATATGTCAATCATGAGTGTTCATATTTAGTGTGAGAGTAGTTTTAACCAAGAACTGACAGATAAATTGAAATGTTAGAACCCAATGGGGGGGGGGGAAAGAATGGGCCGGCCCAGTCTTTCCCCACCCCCTATTTAGAAGAACCAGCTAGCTAAAACGGTTTTAAAGACGAAGATCTCTTTGACATGTCATTCGAAAGTATTTCGATACAGTGAAAGAGTACAATAAACCAAAAGACTGATAGTAAAAGTGAATGGTCTGAACCCCTAGAAATTACAACCAAACAGCAATAAGTATGAGTACTTTTGAGACCTTTCGCTAATTTAATAGCGGCTTTTTAAATTTATGCAAAGAAATAATAATTCCATTATGATTTTTGAAATTATTTGGGGGGGGGGGGGGGGGGGGGGGGAACTGACTGGGTGGGGAAAGAATGGGCCGGCCTACTTTTTCCCCGGGGAAAGAATGGGCCGGCCCATTCTTTCCCCGGGGAAAAAA
This sequence comes from Loripinus fragilis, assembly GCA_964019695.1. Taxonomy (NCBI): domain Eukaryota; kingdom Metazoa; phylum Mollusca; class Bivalvia; order Lucinida; family Lucinidae; genus Loripinus; species Loripinus fragilis. The sequence goes on from OZ026530.1 coordinate 67,779,284, forward strand.
CTGACTGGGGGGAAATTCCGGCCTGTTACACTGGCAATAGACGACGTCAGTTTTTCTGTAACAGGTCTAGACGACATTTTTCTTTCTTTTATGAACTCTTGAGAAGATGTAAATACTGCCCTGAACCCTATTCAACGCCTGAAGAAGTAGTTCAGCATTGTGCGACCTCCCACCGAATGTTTTTTTTTTTATTCTTAGATAAAGCTCTGGAAAGTACAACATATTACCTAATAAGCAAACATCTAATAGTTATTTGTCTGTTTGATTTGACTCTAAACGTCTGAGTCAACATTTATTCAGTTATGTCAGGATGGGTCTTCCTAGGTTGAACCAGTATTTAGAAAGGGCTTATGTGTCTTGCTCAAGAACACAACGCAGTGACGACGGTGAAGCTCGAACTTGCAACTCCTCAGAGACTTGACTCAAACAATCTACCACTGAGCCACTGCGTCCCTCCAACATCCATTGTTATTTAAAGCGACGTCCAATTGTACAACGTCAACAATTTGACACAGTATATTAAGTGGAGTAGCGTAGTTTTTTTTTTATAAATATTTCGGAGTGTTTATTACCGAATATACGGTGGGAAATCTTGCTTTAGAGAGATAAAAAGAACAACAGAAGACCACTGGCTCTGTAAACGTTCGCCTGCTATCTGGGTTCGGTATACACACAAACTATACAAAACCAGAGGCGAATTCAACGATGTGAGTTCTGTTGAGCGCTCTTTGTACTGGGTGCCAGGTTTTAAACGTAGACATTACGAATAAAGATAGGTACCAGAACAACAAGCGCCCACAAACGCTCGCATAGTTAACTCAGCCCTGTCTTAACGTGTATAATGCATTATGTGTAGCTTCGCAGCTTTTAAGTATGTGAATTTAATCATAGGGAGATAATTACAGATTTGATTTTATTTTGGGGGATTTGGGGGAGAAGTTGAATTATTTTCAGGGATTGGGGAGCAGTGGCAAATGGGTGGTATCAATTGATTGAACTAAAGTATCTTAATTAATTGTAGAAGATGGGCCAGGAACACTTTCTTCAAAGAATGTACATGTACTTAGTTTTTTGCACATATTCGAATCAATGTTTTCACTCTCATAACATTTTAAAACTTCCTCTTCAATGACATAACTGAATAACATTTAACCCTTGGTCAAAACAGAAGTTTCTTCAGTGTAAGATATACGTAATAAATTCATTACTGTCGTCTTCACCTGGGACGCTGTCGACAATAACCTGTAACAAAATATTTGCAGTCGTAACACATCTGTAACATGGAAAAATGACTGCAGTACATTCGTTTTGGTTTTTAAAATGTCTTCGTCTATAGTAAGCAGATTTATAGGAAAAATCTTTCTTGGTCTATGTGATGGACAATGCAATGTCTAATCATATCAAGTCACAAAATGTTCAAAGAAACCGAAAGTGAAAGTACTAAATAAGGATGTGCGGACATGTGTAGTAGTAAAATACAGTTTCAAGAAAAATAATGTATCATATACGCGTTAACAAGATACAGTTGCCATGCTCTACAGGATTAATTAAGTTTAGATAAGTGTCGTGGACAAATATACAAAGACGAAATAAGATACTTGTGGTTTATTTTGTCTTAAGTCTCCAAAAACGACACACATTCAATAACACAAACCTATATTTAAAGATATTTCGTCCGGGACCCGTAACGAATTGTCGTCCAGAACCACCTTGCGTTGTAACAGACATCCCTAAGCGTGATACAGCTTTCTGAAAAATTTGATATCTTTCAACAAAACATATTATGCTGGATGCTCATTGGAAATATTTCAATGAGACTCTGAAGGGTCTCATATTGTGACGCTTTCAATGAGACCTACAACAAATGTTTACTTTATGTATCACTTCCTCTGGGTGCCATTGGTTGGTCTGTTGTCTGTGATTGTGGTATTTTCTTGTAATATTATTTTTTTGTTACAAGACTCAAATATGGTGACTACCGTATCTCTCTTAAACATTAGTTCAGCTCACCTCCCCCACCAAACGCACCATAAAATTTGAACATCTGACAAGGCTAAATGTAGCATTGAAGTGATAACTAGTGTAAACCTGACCAGACATGTCCTTTATGAGCAGTTTGATCTGGGTTGACACTACATAAGCTGAACATTTAGGATAAATATGGTAACACCAGTTTTGTTTCAAACTCCAGTTAAGGTGGGTGTCTTTTAGTGCAGTAATGATGTGTGGTGGAAGATTCCATGTGTTGATGGGAGATTCCAGGATTCAAACCTGGACAGAAACCTCATATACATGTTTATATGTCATCATGTTCAACTGTTTACCTTAAATATTGGGACTTCTCAGCTTCTCTACAAACTTTTTCTTAAGTCTTCTAAAATTGTATATAAATTTTTTAATTTGATACGGTAAAGTTTTGTAAGCCCAGACCAGAATATTCCTTTGCAGGTTGTCTGATCCTGGTTGACACTACTTGCTCATGCCTATTAACATTTAGGGTTTATACGGTATCAATGGTGCGGCCTCAAACTTCAAGCCTTGTTCACTAGAAATCTGGACTCTGATCAGACTTTCCTCTCGAAGCTGTCTGAATCTAAACTGATTGTGATTATATCCGCATCATGTTGGCTTTTATTGATTTGTATCTTCTGTTTATGAGTGTAGACCCATATCAGAGTGCTCTTAAAGGGCACTCTGATCTGGGTCTGCACTATTTGCTAAGAAGATCAAAATTGCAGTGGCAGTTACTGACAACTTTGTCAGTAACTGGCAACTGACAACAAGATATTTTTTAAAGTACACAATGGGTTGTGCAACATGCTTTTCTATAAATACAGGTTAGATTGTCAAGTGTTACATATTTAAATTTCAGGAATTGGAGACTGGAATGATCTGACTGCAATGCATCACAGACAGTACTGACAGCCTACACAGAAGACAGCTCTTAGAGCTACAATCTCCAGAGTTTTTTCAGTAAGTATGATCATTTCTTAGTCTGCTAGTTGATGGTTAAAAAGTCTTTATTGCATGATCTATACCCGCGCAGATCTCGAATCTCCATCTGTTGTTGCATACTTTATAAGCATTCCTTGAAGCGCATGCTGACTTCCTATTTCATGTCCCATGTCATACTCTGAGAAAGGTTGAAACGCGGACATATTAGCTGTACACTGAACCGAAGTTATAAGTAGCCACCACACAAATTTTGCTCCCGTTCAGAAAATAAAAATCGCTCTCGCAAAATTTAAACTCTATCAAAAGGCCCAAGGCTTTGTCGAGACTCTGCAAAATATGCCATTTCAAAATGACTGGTAGACCTTGCACAGACGAGGTCCGAGTAAAGGTACCATCATTTCAAAAAGTCACACTTTTTTGTGTAATATAAACTATTCATCAGATACGTTATCCATTTACATTTTAATTAGTTTGAAGATGTTTATAATAGCTGTGTATAAGATGAAAATAATCAAAAGTTTTTTTTGACAATTGAACACTCCATTTCTTTTCTACGTTTACATGAAGACATCCACGGTCAACAACTTAATCAAAGAATTTATAGCTTAACCATGCAGTTTGCATGCTCACTTTGCATTGCTCTATACGCTTTATTATCTGTGGCACAGCAGTGCAATTTTATTGGGTTCTTTATTATGAATTGGCTTTACTGTTCTGCTTAAAAAATAAGAGAAATCTTTAACAAATGCCATTTAAATGACCTTTAAAGTTTCACGTTAAAATCGGAAGTGGATACCAAATTAGTAAAAAATATCTTTAGAAAATGGGCTCATCAAGTTGCATGACGTTTTGTTTAACATATTAACATAAAATAAAACACGTACAATGATTTTAATATATGCAGCTGATGATTTCCGAAAATTTCGGAAAATCTCAGAAAATTATCAATTTTTGAAAATTCATAAAAAATCTGTCAGAAGCAAAATGTCAAGTGTTTGGTGTTTTTCAAGTCGACTAGGCATGTTTGCAATCACCTGTACTTGAATTCGGTAAAAACTGCACTCAAAACACTTAATTTCTTCAAAAAGTTGATTTTTGCATTTTTGAACCCAAAAATCGTGAAGTGATATAAAACTCTTCCAAACCACCGCTTAACTTTAGTCCATTATAATGCACATACTTGGGCAAAAATTCATTTTAATATCACTAGGGCTTAGTCAGAAAAAAGAAATTGAAGAGTGGCTACTTAGAACTTCGTTTCAGTGTATACACTGGATGTCCACCGGGACACTGCAAATCAATTCCTTTTCCCTTGAGCCAAGCTCCAGTCCAACACAGCTTATTTTTGAAGCTGACCTGAATCACAAACTTTTTGTTTGTCATAGTTTCACATGCAACCCCAATCGCTTGAGATGCCTTCCGTCCAGATTTCTAATGGCTAGCAATAGTAGCTGAGTTATACCGTCCATTACTCTGTAAGCTGTCCTGCCGATGGAGCCTGTATGCTGTGTTCCATGATTCTACCATTTCGCATTATGAACAAGTCTCATTCCATCAGTGTCTTGAGCTTTTCTGTCTGTTTTCAGGTCTGATGAAGGCGTTGGTGCTGGTCGGAGAAGTCTAGTTGAGCCAGATGATCCCTCACAGTCTGGCATGGTTCTTGAAGTACCATCTCTTGATTTGTTGGTTACCAGGTAATACTCTTTGTCTTTCATTCTTACTGTTCTGTTAGCCTTAATCTGAGTGCTACGAATTTACAAATTTGTATAGCATCGGATCGGGTTATGATAAAAACTCCATATTTCAAGCATGAGTAGGCAACACCCATGGCCACATGCAACGGGTAATTGAATTCTTATTTCAATAAAGTTTCTGAGATATGAGGCCATTGTCAGAACTTATTGGATGACCCAGGTAGGTGAGTCTCAACCCCACTGGAGTCTGCAATAGCCTCATTAGAGTCTGCACAATGAGTGGATATGCCCTTGTTCCATGGCAGATTGCCGGGCTGCGTAGCGCAGCCGGTAACGTGTCTGGCTACAGATGCGTGTCTTACTGCAGATCCAGGGGTCGCGAGTTCGATCCCGGTCCGGTCCCATACTTTCGTGGAGATTGATCATGAAATTATTTCTACGGTCATTCTCCTCCCTTCCGCTGATTTATTCAAGAAGGGTTGTTGTCAGTTACAAGCGAAAGTATGTGCACGAATTACTGGTTAACCGCTTGTTCAAGCCAGCCCAGGAAAAAGTGTGGTTAGGTGAACTGACCATCCCGCCATGACCATAGCTGTTGACTTGGGACGTAAAGCAACAAAACAAACAAATCCATGGCAGATTGTCCTTTTCAGGGCAGCGTCAGCTTATAAAGTGACACGGCCATGAAACGTCATAGGAATTTTCTGATTTGGGAAAGCACAAGGAGGGGTGGTCTCTCTTGATTGGGGAGGGGTTTGGTGGCCTCCCCCAAGAAAATTTTCAGATTCAAAATGTCTGTAGAAGCAATTCTTATGAATTTTGAGGCCATTTTTTCTTGTTGAAAACAAGCTTATTTTACAAGCATAAGCTGTATTTCAAATTCTTACAACATCTTTTTTGAACCCTACCATCAGTGTATTAGAGTTATTGTCAAAATTCATCAAAATTCTTGTCCGTTTCATATCTTATGAAAAACGCTGATGTGATCATGAATTTTTTTTCTTCACACATTACTACTGATCTTAGTTAGTAAGGCTAGCTGATAAAACTGAAAAATATTGGTGTGTAAATATATTTTTTATTGGATTAAACCCCCATTTTTTGGCGTTTTTGCCAGTCCGACGGAAAAAATTGGACTTTCGACAAGAATTATTAAAAAAAACTGTTATTTTCTCAGGAATTTTAACTGGCTGTATTGATAAAAGCATTATCAAAGTAAATGTAGGAGGTTTCAAATGTGATTTATCATTTCTTTGTTTTGCATTTTTTTGCCAAAAAACATCTGTCCCAAGCGTTTATGTCAAGACCGTAGCACTTGATAAATTGCAAAAATAATACGGGATCCTTAATGGTGCTGAATCTGGTTTTCTGTCATACTAATTTGACACTTTCTGTTTACTAAGAATACATGTGTTTTGTAATGCATCTACAGAACTGGGAAGTGGCAAAAGAAAATACTGTTTTGGTGAGTGAAATTTTTAGAGTATATTTTTTGTGTGTCAAATGACTGTAACACAAAAATGGACAATGGAATTCAATAAAAAATTTCTGGTTTTAACATCTTGACCAAATAAAATTTCTCAACAAAAAATCACTCTTGTTGCGATGTTTTAGGGAGTAATCATTATTTTAGGTAAAAAAATATGTAGAATATATCAATACCATAACAGTCAATACCGTAACGATGAAAATGTTGCGGTATTGACACATCTTGTTACGGTTTTGACATATGCTGTCAAAAAAGTACAGTTTTGAATGCAAAGATATTAGTTTTTAGTCAGGTTTATTAGTGAATTTATGATAAGAATGCTTTATCAAATTTAAACAGAAGCATGAAACACACCTTGAATGATGAATTTGAGTACAAACAGTTTGTTACGGTATTGACATATTGTTTTGTTTTCAAGCAGTGTTTGTCAATACTGTAACGGTTTTGCCAAACCCATAACAATATTTTGAAATAAATGCAATCTACCATATATTCCAAAATTCTTTCTGTGCACATGTGTCAAGAGTCTTAACATTGCAATCTGGTCAACAGTGCTTTACACCAAATCTTAAATAGAAGAATTACGCTAGCATATATTCTTTAAAGGTCAATACCGTAACATTTTGTCAAGTACCGTAACAGTGATATTTTTTGGAAAAAAGTATATCAGACAGAGACAACATGTAGATTTTAAGTACCTGATCAATTTCTTTGGTTGATTACAATCATACCAAAGCATTGTTATTTCTAGAAATGTGGTTTTTAAACAAAATACTGAGAAAATAGTATGCAAAATTACTTAAAAGATAAAAAAATTGCATTTTACGTTTGCTCATTGTCATAAATAATCATTTTGTTCAGATTTTACCTTTGACACAATTAAACACATGATTTATTGAGCTTATCCAATGCAACAAAATAAATATCCATGACGAGATTTGAAGAAAAAAACAGATTTAAAGTTTGTTACGGTATTGACATTTTATCTGGTCATGTGATCTTTGAAACTTAATTATTATAAGGATCTGATTGGCTGTTAAGGTTTCTTTTCGCTTTTCATAGTATTTTCAGAAACAACTTGTTACTTTCATGAAAAAAGAGTATCATTTAATTTAATTCTAATTTTTCCTTTTACTTCTTTCAAAATTTGACGAATTTTGACATTCACTCATTAACAAATATTTTGACCCCTCAGTAGGTTTCATCTCATCAGGCGGTGGCATCAAACTTGACAGCTTTTAAAAGCAACAGCTAGTATTCATTATACATAGAATTTTTTTTTTTTTTTTGCTGTTGTTGTTGTTGTTTTTGGGGACGGATGCTGGCATCCGGACTCAATTTTAACACTTACAGTTTTTCAGTCACGTCAATTTTTCACCCTTGCCAGGCCATACATTAAATATATGCTATACTCCTTGCAAATTTTTAGACATATAAGTTGCATGGTTTCAATATTAACAATTTAATTAGATGCATGATAAACAGTCGTATAGATCCTGATTAGTTTGTTCCTGAGAAGCCAACTGATCCGGATCTACAATGTTTTCCAGAACGTGGTATATCCGGATTCCGCAGGATAAAGGCTTAATACAAACCGAACAACTTTCTGGAAAATATTACGCGTAAAAAGTAGTTCATTTTTTGTTGTTTTATTATTGTTTTTTATGCTTTGCAGTTTAGAAACTTCAATTTGGGTATCGAAGCAATGATTTATTGCCAATTGCTAATTCAAATACAAATATATTTAAAAAAAATAATACCTTGCGCAGTAATATAATAATGATAGGCATATCGTAAAAGACATGGTGGACTTGCCATTGTAGTCTGCTTTCATTGACAACAAACAAACAAGTCGGCGTGTTTTTTTACGCGGCTATGTATGTAAATAATATAACATTCATATGAATCAAGAATTATCTCAGTTGACCCCAGAAGGTCGCTTGGATATTGTGGATTAATAATCTTACTTGCATGAGTTCATTTGAAGTTTTACTTTATGCCTATCCCGCCAAAACGATCACGTGATATATACATTTGCGAAAGGACGCTATCTGTTAGACTGGTCTCCCTTTAATAGTATTGCGTCTATTTATAGCATACACTCTGGCGCAGTATTGGAATTTTGAGTCCATCCGCGGTATTAAATAAAAGGGCATTTGCTACCGGGCCCGTCATGAGCCACTACCATGAGGCCTGCCGACGAAGCCTCGCACGAACCACAATCCGCGGATGACGGTTTCATTGACGGATTCAAGTGGCAGGGGGCGGGCGCCCCCCCCCCCCCCCCTAAAATCGCCAAATCAAAGTTTTTAATATGATTTTAGCACCACTATTGTTTTTTGTTGCTGATTGTTTTCAATTTTAAATAGTCTGGGTTTTTTCTTGCATCTAAATTCAAAGGTGCCACATCGGCGGCGCCCTGCTAAACTGTAGCCCACCATATCTTTCGGTTCCGTTTTGAGAATGACGTCTACTGGAGTCCTCGGATCAGAGCAGTCTGATCTGGGCCCGCAATGTTTGCAACAAGGACGTTTAATGGTCTAGCAGAGTACAGTATATAGGGATTATGAATCTAAAAATTGGCTTATATGCCTTCTGCGCCCAGCAGATGTTAATGGATAGAAACACATGTGTGATCACTATAATAAAGGATATATGCGTGTCAAAATGTGGTAGAAACTTTTTGAAAACACGGCGATATGATTCTGTGCTATCTCCTCTTTTTCTTTTCTTTAATCTTATTAAAACAGTCGCTAAATTCATGCGGACTGAGTCAGTAAAATGTCCAGCGCATGCGGTAAGCCAGGCACGTGCATATTATGTCACTCAATTTACTTACAAGTCCGAAAAGCCCACTGATTTAAACTATTCGATAAGCCGGCGTCTCGGACTACCGATGAATCACTACACTTTTTCGTTCTTCCTTCAGAAAACCAAAACGCTTTCGCTCGCTCTGCCGACTTCGAATTCCAGTTTATATTGTATTCAAGAAATGAAACCGCTAGACATCTCGTGCGATCAGATTTTTTGCAAAGATATACACAAAACTTTGAAATACGTAGACGAGTTCCCAGAGTAAAAAATCAACAAACTGACGAAAATCAACACACACACACACACACACACACACACACACACACACACACACACACACACACACACACCTCTACTTGTCGATCCGCCGATGCAATGTTTACTTTGACGTGCCTGCACCAGTCTCTCTCTCTCTCTCTCTCTCTCTCTCTCTCTCTCTCTCCTAACATTTGCAAACACGGTTTGGATCCAGATCAGACCCGAATGGTATTCAGGATAGAATGTTTCGTCAATTTAAAAATGTGTGCATGCGATAGAAGTACGCAAAGCGTTAATACTGTGGAATGTCCGACTTTGCCGTACAAAAGCCGATTTGGATTTTGGGTCCTCATCGGAAGCTGATTGACTGACCCAAACATTGTGTTTCGATATTCTAAGAAAACAAGCCAAAACAAAAGATTCGTGTGCAAACACCGTGCAGTCTCCTCTCTCTCTCTCTCTCTCTCTCTCTCTCTCTCTCTCTACTTTTACGACCTGCTATCAAAGTTCGCAAATAGTTTGGATCCAGAAGATCGTCCGATGTGCCTGATCAGGGACAAACAAGCATACCAAGAGTTATAATCTAGTCCGACTTTGCGTCCGATGATCACGGAACATTTCAGACAAGTACCTTCTTTCAGATGCATGCCACGGGCGAATCCAGAGGGGGACAGGGGGTCCGGACCCCTGAAAAATCATAAAATATAGGGTTTTCTAGCAATATTGATCCGGATCCCCAAAAAATTACAAAGCTACCAAGCCAGCATTCAATGGTGGGCCATTGACACGCCAGCAAAACGCCATTTCAAGGGCGTTTCGCTGATGGGCCGATGGTGGTCAATTTTAAGTGGCATTTCGGTCCTCTCTGACAAAATGCTCTGGATCCGCGCATGAATACAGTGCGTGTGAACCGGCTCGATTGAAATTAAACTGTCGACGGACATAATTTCATGATATTTTGGTATTTACAACGTGCGACAAAGACTCAGACTAGCCTGCGCAATGGTGCATTCTCAATTCAGCATTACAGTACTTAAAATATGCGAGAAAAATGAACGAGTACTTGAAATCGGGATACTTTTGGATTGATTGACAATTACACATTTTTCAGAAATGGTTTCTATATTTTTTTCGTTTTTGGTGAAACGACATTTACTTGTTTTACCTGTATGTTAATGATTTGGTTTAAATAAGCGTTGATTGTTTATGAGAAATACCCCTTCAACGGTTGCAAGTCTTAACCGCGGAGGTGTGTGACAAAATACTTCAGCATCCGCGGGGTTTTGTTATCTGGCCGCGGGGCAGGGCTTTTTAGAACCGTTTTTTTTTCACATATTAATTAAAGCGGCAGGAACTAACTATGGGCTCAAAGGCACTAACATTTTGATAGCCTGTTAGTTTCTACCAGCAGGGACAGCCGATACTGGTTCTATTGCGAGTTTGACGCGAATCTGTACCACAGGGTGAGAGCATGCTCCTAATCTTAGCGCTAATGTGACCATTGTCGTCGTTGTTCATGGCCGCGGGGTTCTGCAATATGCTTTCCTGTCCATGGAAATCCTAAAACTCAAAACATCAGAAACATCTATGACAAAAGATAGGTAGGTGGTATGCTGAAACCACTGGGTCAATTACGGTTAGATCAGAATGTAGCCATTGGGTTTTCACTATTTTTATTTCTCTGTATGCTGATTTAGCCAAATTATCTAGTTTTACGGTAGTAAGATCGCCTGACCAAAGTGCCAAGGTTGTGAGCAGCAAAATCTAGCTGTTTGTCTGTCTGCCCGTTAATCTGTCCATCCGTCTGTCTGTCTGCATTGGTTCTTCGTTCTTTTACTTATATGCTCGTTAAACCAGCTTACATGTGTCTAGTAGCTCAGGTGGTTTGAACGCCTGTCCATTGTTCTGAAGGCTGTGAGCAGCATAATCTAGCCTTCTGCCTGCCTGCATACTTGTCTGTCTACTTGCCACTGGCTGTCTGTCTCCCTGTATCTGTTCTTTGCTCTTTTGATTTTTTGTAGGCCTGTTTTGCTAGATTAATATCTAGTAGTTCAAGTGTTTAAGGTGCCTGACCCCATTGAGGTTACTTTTAATTTTTCTAAATACGTAGGCTTGGACCCAGCATCTACTTTTTATCCCCAAAAATATCAAGAATATCAGGCACACCCCAAAAATATTTAAAATTTAGCAACCCCAAAAATATTTTTCAAATCTGTACCTTGACCATAAAAAAGCGCCAAATTGATAGAAATGACTCCACAAAACATAAAAAAAATCAAAATTTTCATCATACTCCCAAACATGTTTATTTATCTGACCTTCCCCACCCCTCCCCACTCCAAAAAATGCAATTCAAAATTTTGAACCTTCAAAAATGGACCGAACCTACTTATATATGATAATATCAAAGTACCACCCCACCCCTCGCCCAAGAAAGCTGGCCAGTGTTTCAGAGCAGTATGCAGCAAAATATAGCTGTCTGTCTGCTTGTTTCTCAGTCAATCAACCAGTCAGCCAGCCAGCCCGACCAACTGCTTCGATTTCTTAGTGTAGACAGAGCCTCTTTGTAAAAGCGTATTCTTGTTACATAAAATTATTTGCATGTCCTATTTTTTCTTCATACGTAGGGTCTGGCCCAGCATCTACTGTTCACCCATATCCGGAAATTTAAGGACCCCAAAAATATTTGAAAGGGGTAGGTGCATTAAGAGGCTATTTTGTCCCCCCCCCCCCCCCCCCCCCCCCCCCCCTATGAGTTCAAACAATAAAAGTTGCTCTTCACAAGTTTTTTCTTATTAGTTCATTAGAACAATAGCCAAAGTGTAAAGGTCTGGTATTGATTCGACTTTTACCGTTGCTATGGTAACAAAAAAGGCCGCCAAAATAGGCTGAAAATAGGAAAATGACCGTTTTGGAGCAAATTTGAGACATGTAACAGAGAAATTAATATAGAGCACAAGCAAATATCAAAAAAAATATTTTAACATATGATGCGAATTATCATGGCACACAATATACTAAAAGGTTTTTTTTTGTATTTGCTTGTGCTGATAACTAATTCTTAAAAAAAATCGGTCTCAAAAAGCCTCAAATTTGGCCTAAAATAGCAATTTCTCTATTTTAAGCCTATTTTGTCAGCCATTTTGGTTACCATAGCAACTGGTAAAAGTAAAAAAAAAAATGCCAGAATTTTACACTTGGGCTATTCTTCTAAAAAATCAATAAGATGAAATTGGTGAAAAGCAACTTTCATTTTTTGGGCTATAGAGGGGGCCAAAATAGCCCATTAATGCACGTACCCCTTTTAGCAACAAAAAAAAATATCCTTGACCTAAAGAAAAGGCCCTAAAATGCATCATATCCCCCAAAATATTCACGTTTCTTGGGCTAGAGGGTCAAAATCTAGGACATCTTGTTTTTTTTTTTAGAATCATTTGTATTTGAACAACAGTGGCGATTTCAACAAGGTGAGCGTTTGCGGGCACACTTTCATGATCTTTATTAGTAATGTGTAAAGTCTGGCATAAGTACAACGAGAGCGCTCACATTGTTGAACTCACCATGTCTCTGTCACTTTTAACCTGAGGGTTCATTCCCCCAAGGTGGGGCTAGAGGTCATAATATAGGAAACCTTTCAAAAGAGCTATTCTGTTTTTCCAACCTATGCAGATATCTTTCCAAACATTTATAAGAAAACATTCATATTTAGGCATTTGGTATCATATTCATGGAAGGCTTCCAGTCATCAGCTTCAGAGCCTTGCGTCCATACCTCAGGGTGGGGCTAGAGGTAAAAATCTAGGACATCTTTTTTTTCTTTTAAAGAACCATTTGTATTTGAAGAACATATACTATTTCATTTTCTGACTTTCTGTGACTTCAGGTCTTCTGTTCAGGACCTTTGAGCAAAAGACTGCCAGAGCTCTAGCTAAGAAACTTCTTTTAACAGAATTTCCTCCTGAACCACTGACCCAAAAGCAACTTAATGTCACAGATTTGTACCCAATGGTGTCTTCTACCAATTTTGCACAAAAGGTTCCACTCCACTGAACAATGGATCTGCCTAAGCTCCAGATAAGAAATGTCTTACAATGACTTCTCCTCCTGAACCAATGGTCCAAAATTTACAATAATTTCAAAGAATTGTCCCTAACGATGCACTCTACCAAAATTATACAATTGCTTTGGCTCTGCCATTAAGAGACTTTATTCAAGCTTGCACATAATGTCTCTGATGGCGATTAAGTAAAAGTAAGAAAAACATATACAAAAAAGGACAGAACTTTATCAAATCAGTTTTTGATCATCATTAATTTCTTTGAATATGTGGGTGGATTTGTCTTAGGTAAGATACTAGGAAACACTTTCCCTAATCCTCGTAAGATCTTTAACCAACAGAAACCAAAAGAAAATCTGAAGGGAAAAAAAACGTGCCACGGTATTTGGGATCAAATTACACATGTTTAGTTGGGGTTGTGCCAAAGAAAGTTAAGAGAAAATTGTTACCGCTTACCTGCCTGAAGAGCTTCACCAACATTTATTGAGGGATTATTTTTAACACTGTAAGCTCTATAATAAAAGCATTTGACATAAAGTTTGGTTATTTACTTCTTAAGTTAGTTATTAATCAACTGATTTCTTGCACTGTTCATATATTGATTACATTTATTAAAGGCTGGTTTTGTCCAATGAACAAATGACAATGTCGCCAGAAAGATTGCTTTCCCATTTCACTTTGTGGCAATATGTTTGACCCTACATCAGAGACTTCCAGTTTCCATTTGCATGTTTTAGAAAAGGTATCTAACTAACAACCTCCCTATTTGAACGCTTTAATGCAGCCGTCCCCATCAGTACTCTCAGTGCTTTGATTACAGTTCTTTATAGGCCTATACCATGAACAACATTCCCAGGCCTCTATCTAATAGAGTGTAATTAAAAATAATTTTCCTATTTCTCAGCCAAAACATATGTTGTGGGTACTCAAAGAACTGTCTCAATGAGAGGGTTCTTATGTCAAGCACCCAAAACATATGTTTTAATCTCTACCAAGGCATATGTTGTGGATACTCAAAAGAACCGTCTCAATGAGACGGTTCTTTTGAGCACCCAAAATAAACGTTAAAACCGCCAGATAAGAAAATATTCACAATATCACGCTGGAATATCTAGACCTATGAATCTATACCAACCAGAACAACAAAAATTAGGACAAACATGAAATTATGTTTTATTGAAATGTTACATTGTGGAATACAGCATTATATTATTTTTTCGGTTCCTGGTCAGCCTTATCAGGGACCTATAGGATCTGTGGCCTTTGGTGCACCCACACTCCAAACGATAATCCTTTAATTATTAGCTCACCTGAGCTGAAGGCTCCGAGGTGAGCTATTAGTATACCAGTGACTCCGGCGTCAGTAGTCCGTCCGTCCGTCCATCAACATTTTCAAACATCTTCTCCTCTGAAACCACTGGGCCAATTGATCTCGAATTTCATATGGAGACTCCTTAAGATGGGGGAACGAAAGTTTGTTCAAATGTTTATGGTCACATGACCATGATGGCCGCCATGCCCATATATGGTAAAAACCCTTTAAAAATCTTCTCCAGCACCAGAGGGCTGATTACCTTGGGACTTGGTATGTAGCATCGGGAATGTGGGGCCTACCAAGTTTGTTCAAATAATGATCCTACGTTGACCTTGACCTACTTAACGTCAAGGTCAAATTTGCTTCCTAATAGATTTAAATGGGATTTTTTTTGAATAGTTGATTTTTTGAATACTGTTAAAGCCAACGTGATTATTCTTACTTGATATTTTGAAACTTATGAGACAATGGCTATAAATAAGTTTCAAAGGTCAAGGTTGACCTTTACCCTTTCAGCCAAGGTCACTCATATTGTGGTCCCATCAATATATTAGAACATAGTTTTCTCACAAACCATTGGCCCAATTGGGTTCAAATTTCATGTGAAGACTTCTTATGATAAGTCGGCCAAAATTTGTACAAACTATTTTGGTCACATGACAAAGATGGCCACAATGACCATATTTGGTAAAAACCTTTTAAAAATCTTTTTCTCCAGAACCAGAAGGCCAGTGACCTTGAGACTTGGTATGTAGTAATGGGGATGTGGGGCCTACCAAGTTTGTTCAAATGATGATCCTAGGGTGACCTTGACCTACTTAACATCAAGGTCAAGTTTGCTTCTTAATGCATTTAAATGGGATTTTTTTTGAAAAGTTTATATTGGAGTCCCATCAACATATTAAAACATAGTTTTCTCAGACAATTCTTGGCCAATTGAAACCAAATTTCAGTGACAACTCCTTATGGTTGGTTAGCCAAAACATATACAAATTGTTATGGTCACATGACTAACATGGCCACTATGCCCATATATGGTAAAAACTCTATATACCCCCGGTATGAAGTATATAGGGGGTATATAGTTTTTGCCTTTTCTGTAATTATGTTTGTTTGTCTGTCTGTTTGTTGGTTTGCTTGTCTGTCTGTAAACTTTTTTTTTCCGTCAAAGATTCCTCAGCAACTACTTGGGTTAGGATTCTGAAATTTGGTACAAAGCTTGATGATGATGAGTTGTATTGTGTAACAAAAAAGCAGTACGAAGTATATAGGTGGTATACAGTTTTTGCCTTTTCTGTAATTATGTTTGTTTGTCTGTCTGTTTGTTGGTTTGTCTGTCTGTAAACTTTTTTTTCCTTCTAAAATTTCTCAGCAACTACTTGGGTTAGGATTCTGAAATTTGGTACAAAGCTTGATGATGATGAGTTGTATTGTGTAACAAAAAATCAGTCACATATTGCTTATCAGTCCCTTTATTTGTTCATTTTTCTTTCTTTCCAATGGAAATTTCTGTCACAGATTTCTCAGCTCCTATTGGAGCCAGAGTTTTCCTATTTCGTGTACACCTTCAGGTAGGCAAAGTGTACTGTGTAAATGAAAATTAAGATGTTAATCCTCATTTTGCCTTCTTTTTTCAATTTTTCATTTTTTTCTTCTTTCACTCGTATATAATACATATGGACATTTTTTCTGTCAAAGATTTTTCAGCAGCTACTTGAGTTAGGATTCTGAAATTTGGTACAAAGCTTGATAGTGATTAGTTGTATTGTGTAACAAAAAACAGCCACATATAGCTTATCAGTCACTTTATTTATTCATTTTTCTCTCTCTCCAATGAAAATTTCTGTTGCAGATTTCTCGGTTCCTATTGGAGCCAGTGTTTACAAATTTTGTGTACACCTTCAGGTAGGCTAATTGTATTGTGCAAATGAAAATAAAGATGCTAAAGCTCATTTAGCCTTCTTTTTCAATTTTCCTTTCTGTCACTCCTATATAACACATATGGATGTTTTTTTTTGTTAGAGTTTTCTCAGCAACTACTAGATTTAGAATTATGAAGGGAAAGTGTATTGTGTAAATGAAAATTAAGGTGCTAATCCTCATTTTGCCTTCTTTTTTCAAATTTTCTATTTTTCTTTCTGTCACTCTTATATAACACATATGGACATTTTTCATCAAAGTTTTCTCAGAAACTACTTGATTTAGGATTATGAAATCTTTGACAATTTTGTCTTTTCTCTGAAAGTGTTACAACCTATGATGGCTTCAGCTGTGGGTATGTGAGCTTTGCTCACTTCTTGCTATATTTAAACCTCTTCTTCTCTGGAACCAAAAGGCCATTGGCTTTGGAACTTGGTATGTAGGATCGGGGACCTACTTTATGGCAAGGTCAAATTTGATTCCAAATGCACTTATATGGAGAAAATCTTAAATGTTCATTTTCTATAACTGAGCCGAATTCATAGACAATGGTTTATTAAGTACCAAATGTCAAGCTGACCTGTGACTTTTTATCCAAGGCTGCTCATTTGGACTGCCACATACCTATCTAAACATCTTTTTCTCAAAAATCACTTGGCTGTTTGATGGATTATTCATTAGATTGTTGAGGTCACTTGACCAAAATGTATATGGTAAAAACAAAATTTGTTCCATTATAAGCTGTAGTTGACCTATTTTAACATTATTAAGGAGATCAGGTGAGGGCCTCAGGACCTTCAGGTCCTCTAGTAATTACCGTTGTAAACACAGGTGTCAGTTCTTTAATCTTGTTTAATAACAACCGCCTTTCACACCCTGTGGCAGGTGCAATATAGACCTATGTACGCTTCAGTTATCAATTAATAATCAAGCTTTGATCATCATATTAAAAATGAGTCTACTGAAAAAAAATGACCCGACTTTGGCTGAAAATGTGGTCCGACTAAAACCTTTTTTGCCCAAATAATTGTCCGGCCATGGTCGTAGCGGCTGTGCCGCCAAGGACAGCCTTGCCTTTTTAATATAGGTGATTTCATCTTGTAGCCTTTCATATTTATTACTAATAGAATGAAAAGAAAAAAATCCTGCGCTATTTCTACCCATTTTTAGCTCACCTGAGCCATTGGGATATGGTGAGCTATTATGATCGTTGGATGTCTGTCGTCCGTCAAGTGTTGTGTGTCGTGCGTCGTCTGTCGTCAACAATTTCTTCAAAGGACATCTCCTCCTTAACAACTGGCTGGATTTTGATCAAACTTGGTAGGAATGATCCTTATATGGGTCTCTTTAAAATTGTCCAAATGATTCCAGTCCATTGCATATCTAGGTCACACAGGCTAAAATAGATTTTCAAGATAAAAACCACAAGGCCTAGAGCTTTGATATTTGGTATGTAGGCTCACCTGAGCCATTGGCTCATGGTGAGCTATTGTGATTGTTGGATGTCTGTCGTCCATCCTGTGTAGTGTGTCGTCCATCGTCAACAATTGCTTCAAAGGATATCTCCTCCTTAACTACTGGTTGGATTTTGACCAAACTTGGTAGGAATGATCCTTATATGGGCCTCTTTAAAAATTGTTCAAATGGTCCCAGTCCATTGCAGATCTAGGTCACACAGGCTAAAATTGATTTTCAAGATGAAAACTTTAAAAACTTTCTTCTCTGAAACCACAAGCCCTAGAGCTTTGATATTTGGTATGTAGCATCACCGAGTGGACCTCTACCAAGTTTGTACAAATTATGCCCCTGGGGCCAAAAATGGCTCTGCCCCAGAACTGGGTCATATGTTTTACATAGGCAGATATAGGGAAACATGAAAAAATCTTCTTGTCTGAAACCTTAAGTCCTAGAGCCTTGATATTTGTATGTAGCATCACCTAGTGGACCTCTACCAAGTTAGTTCAAATTATGCCCATGGGGCCAAAAATGGCCCCGCTGAATGGGTCATATGTTTTACATATAGGCTTATATGGGGAAAACAAAAAAAATCTTGTTTGAAACCATAAGGCCTTGAGAGCCCTGATATATGGTATGTAGCATCACCTAGTGGACATCTACCAAGTTAGTTCAAGTTATGCCCCTGGGGCAAAAAATGGCCCCACCTCAGGGGTCATATGTCATATGTCATATGTTACATAGGCTTATATGGGGAAAACAAAAAAAAGTCTTCTTGTCATAAACAATAATGCATAAAGCCTTGATATTTGGAATGTAGCATGACCTAGTAGACCTCTACCCAGTTTGTTCAAATTATGCCGGTTGGGCCAATAATGGCCTCACCCCAGGTGTCAACAGGGACATGACCAGCTTTCAACAGATATCAGATATATGTAAGCTTTAAACAAAACTCAGGTGAGCGATTTAGGGCCACTTGTATAAGGAAAACATGAAAAAAACAACTGTCTGAAACCACAAGGCCTTTTGCCGTGATATTTGGTATGTAGCATCAACTAGTGAACCTCTACCATGTTTGTTCAAATTATACCCCGGGGGCCAAAAATGGCCCTGCCCCGGTGATCAAATGTTTTACAAAGGCTTATTAAGGGAAAACGTGAAAAATATTCTTGTCTGAAACCACAGGGCCTAGAGCCTTGATATTTGGTTTGTAGCTTCACCTAGTGGACCTCTACCAAGTTTTGTTCAAATAATGCCCCTGGGGTCAAAAATGGTCAGCCTATGTTTTACATAGGCAGCCTATGTTTAACATAGGCTTATATTATGGGAAAACAAGAAGAAAACATCTTGTCTGAAACCAGAAGGCCTAGACTATTGATATTTGGTATTTAGCATCATCTAGTGGACCTCTACCAAGCTTGTTCAAATTATAGCCCTAAGGCTAGAAATGGCCCCGCCAAGGGGGGCACCTGTTTTACATAGGCTTATATGAAAAAAATCTTCTTGTCTGAATCCACAGGGCCGAGAGCCTTGATATTTTGTATTAAGCATCACCGAGTGGACCTCTACCAAGCATGATCAAATAATGTCCCTGGGGTCAAAAATGGTCCCACCCCGGGGGTCACATGTTTGATATAGCATTATATAGGGTAAACAAGAAAACATCTTCTTCTCTAGAGCCTTGATATTTATTTATGTAACATCACCTAGTTGACCTCAATGTAGACGAGGTCATGATCCGCTTTGCCAATGGGGGGGTGGGGGACATCCCCTTAACTCTATTTACAGGGGCTGAAACATTTGTGAAAAGAAGGTCAAGTTGAGTCTGCCATTTTTGTACCCCGTGCAAGTGCGGATCCAGAGGGGGGGGGACAGGGGGTCCGGACCCTCCTGGAAAATCACAAGTTATATGGGTTTCTAAAGGGAGTAAGCAATTGGACCCCCCCTGAAAAAAGTTGGACCCCCCCTGGTAAAATGTTGGACCCCCTCTGGAACGTTGAAAAATGGTATATTTCTTTGAAATTGACCATTTGACTTCTGTAAAATAAGCTGAGGACAAAAAAAAAAAAAAAAAAAAAATAACGCTGTGTGAGCCTTTTTTTGTCAGCTGACCTGGACCCCCCTGATGAAAATTCCTGGATCCGCGCATGCCGTGGGGTACTTGCATAGTGATTCACTCTATATCTCCACAGTTAAAGTCCCCTCCTATCAAGACATGAGCTTTTCCTCACAAAATTGGGTAAAATGATAAAGTTTCAAAATGTTTTGAGGTTCTGTCTGTGCATTTTTGGGAGTGACACTGTTAAAAGTGATTGTCCTGTTCAGATTTTTAGGAAAAAGATGAAATATTTATTGATTATCTTACTAGTTTTACTGTTTTTCTGGAGATATTAAAGGAAAAAAAAGAAAGAAAAAAAGCTCTGAAAAAAAAAGCTTTGAAAATGACCAGTCAACTGTACAGATGCTTCTTTTGAGTCAACTGGTCATTTTCAGAGCTTTTTTTTTTATTTTTTATTTTTTCTCAACTGTTCATTTTCAGAGCTTTTTTTTTAATTTTTATTTTTTCGTCTCCCCCCCCAGACCCTAGATCTGAAAAAAAAATCCGTAAATCAACTGATAAAAAAAATCTGGCCTAACTATGACGTTGGGTCTTTTGAGTAAAAAAATGTGATGCAATAAAATCGATAAACCACTAGTGGTTTACAGATTTTCGGGAAGCGTTATGACGTCCATAACAACGTTGCATACATAATGACAAAATTATAACATTTTCACGGTAGAAATTCGGGGAGCGCAGTGGTTCAGTGGTAGAGTGCTTGACTCGAGACCGAGGGGCAGCGGGTTCGAGCCTCAACAGCATCACTGCGTTGTGTCCTTGAGCAAGACACATTTATCCTAGCTTAGTACTGGTTCGACCCAGGAAGATCTGTCCCTTTATAACTCAAAGATTGTTGATGGGACGTAAAGAACAAAATCAAACAAAATTTATGGCAGAAATGAGAAAGTAATCTTAATGTCATCTAACATTTGTGCTCTTGTATTAACTTATTGTGAAAAAGAGATGAAATGCTCGGCAAGCCTCGCATTTTTTCTCTTTTCCCCCAACTCATTTGATATATTCTGAAAACAATGAGCAGTCATGTAAGACCCTCTATTTATGAGACTGGACTGGAGGGTATAATGTTCTTGTCTGCTCATGTGTCTGCTCATGACAGGACCCAGATCAGCCCCGACAAAATATCCGGGCCTGATCTGGATCCAAATTACTTGACACACTGATGATATTCTTGAAGATTATTTACAAGTTAATTTTGAAAAAAATTCAGCAGACATTCAAAAAAGAAAAATTCCCAACTTGAAAAAGAGTTCATTTCTTCAGCAGGACAAAGGATTTATACTGTACTTTGAATTGTTCTACATAGGTCCAGTTAAGCAAAAATAATCAGTGTAAAGTAACGGTTATTGTCTTAGCCATCAGTTTAAACATGTGTTTTGGGTACTCAAAAGAACCATCTCATTGAGATGCTTCTTTTGAGTACCTACAACATATGTTTTGGATGAGAGATAAGAAAAATAATTTTCAGTTACACACTCTTATCTGGGGTCATGGTTCTGTCTAATAGATATTGCCTTGAGGCTGTATGTAAGTGCTTTGAGATGCATGGCTTTTTGTGAGTAGATTTATAAATTATTTGACCTTTGAGTTTTAAGAAATGTTCCTTAAAGGACTATGTGAATCAAGGTAAATATTTCATATATTTTCAATGTATGTGGGTTGAATTTAATGTTTGAATCCATGAGCGGATCCAGAGAGGGGGGAGACCCCCCCCCCCCTGAAAAATCACAAAATATAGGGTTTCTTAGCAATTCTGGTCCATATCCCCTGAAAAATAAAAAAGTTACCGAGCCAGCATTCAATGTTGGGCCATCATCAACACGCCAGCGAACCATTTAAATGGCATTTTGCTGACGGGCCGATGATGGCGATCTTAAAGTGCTATTTGGATACACCCACCCCTCATCAGCTAAAAAAAAAAAAAAAATTTTCAAAGTTTTCTCTGACAAAATTTTCTGGATCCGCACATGGAATCTGTAAATATAGAATTTGTGGGCTTGGTGGTTATTGATTTGCACTTTAGTAATTAGTTATGCTGTACTAAAGCTGGTCTACATATGGGCCGTAACACAAAAAAAACTGTCTTCTGGGGTTTGCGAACAACACAGGCCCAGACCAGCCTGCGCATCCGCGCAGTCTGATCAGCGCCTTTCTTGTTTGCTTTTTGGAAAGTATCATATGTAACCTTGGTTCAGATGAATTTTCAATTTTCTAGCTAGTCTCTGTAGCTGAGGAGACTGGTTTGAAACTGGCTTTGTCGGACACCTTACGGTTTCTTACGTTTTTTACGTAGTCGACGTCAATCCAGGCACGAAGACCTCTGTAGACGCATTCTGGTAGTTTCTCCATCTGGTTCTTTCGCCCGGGGTGTAACACCATGGTTCGAATTTATATGGGTGCCCTTTCCAACATTTATTTAGTCTGGACTTAAATGCATTTAGAGAGGGTGCAGTGACTACTTCCGTGGGCAAATCATTCCATCCATCGACGACTCTGTTACTGAAAAAATGTCCTCTAACACGGAGACGATACCGTTTCTTAAAGATTTTTAGTGGATGTCCTCTAGTTGGATTGTTGGACATTGTGAACAATAAATCTTTATCCACCTTATCTATCCCATTCAGAATCTTGTATACTTGGATCATGTCAGCTCTGTCGCGTCGATATTCCAAAGAGGGAAGACCTAGAGTTTTTAAACGTTCTAGGTATGATAGGGTTTTCAAGTTTGATACAAATCTGGTGGCATGTCGCTGAACATTTTCTATTTGGATGGCATCTTTCTTATATATTGGTGCCCAAATTGTTGTTGCATATTCCAGATGTGGGCGGACAAGGGACTTGAATAGATTTAGGAACATTTCTCTGTCCATAAAGGTGAATGTTTTGAATATGAGTCCAACTATTTGGTTTGCCTTTTTCACTTTGCTGCTGATATGTTCTGTGAAGTTTAATTTACTTTCTCGCTTTGCACTTTCTCGATGGGGACTATTCCATTGGGTGTTTCCATGGTATATGCGGTATCTTACATAACATGCCTCTCAAAGTTTTTCAGGGTATCCACAACACAAGCTGGATTTGTTGTAATTGCGGGCTGCCAAATTTTTCAACTACGCTATTTGAGACCTTTCTTATGGACTCTCTGCCAACACAGAACACATACAGCCAACTCTCTGATGGAGACAGCCACCAAGATAGCTTATCCTCACCACAACCATCTTGTACTTCGTCAGAAAGTTTTAGCTCTCTTGATAGTTCCATTGGCATCCCACAGCACACATCATCTCTTAGCAAACCAAGCCAAACAGCCTCTGTTAAACCCCGTCAGAACACACTACGAGTGCTTACTGTCAACTTCCAAAGTATGAAAGCTAAGAAGACCTCTTTTTGGCTCCTTTTAACAGAGACAAACCCAGATATTGTCATTGGCTGTGAAACGTGGCTACACCCAGGCATCTAAGAGAGAGAGGTTCTCCCAGAAAACTACCACATAGTGGCTAGGAAAGACAGGAGTAGCGACCACCATGGAGGTGTTCTAATCGCCGCAAAGGACACACTTATTGGCACACACCTTGATATACAGACAAACACAGAGTTTGCTGCTGCCTCATTCACCTGTCAAGGGCATGCACCACTAATTATCGGATCCATCTACAGACCTCCAAATAGTGGACAGGATTATATGGAAGAATTATGTGACAAGATCCGTCAGCTCCAAACCTCAAATCCCAGAGCAACTCTTTGGATCAGCGGAGATGTCAACCTCCCAGACATTGATTGGGAAACCCATACCATCAAGGGGCACAACTATCCAATCAGCATTAACCAATGTTTCCTAAACACCATTTATGACACCGGCTCAGACCAAATAGTAAGATTCCCCACAAGAGGAGAAAACATTCTTGATGTCTTCCTCACGAACCGCCCATCCTTGATCGAGAAATGCAAAGCGGTGCCAGGAGTAAGTGATCATGACATTGTCTTTGTGGAGGCCAGCACAAGGGCTACCAGAACCAAACAACCACAACGAAAAATCTTCCTATGGAAGCATGTGGACATAGAAGAAAAGAAACCAGATGTGGTTGACTTTTCCACAAGATTCACCAAACAATATTCAGCTTCCACTGGTGTAAACGAACTGTGGGATACACTGAAGCACTTCACTCTCAGCTTTCTTGAAGACAAGGTCCCCAGCAAGATGACATCATCACGCTTTAGTCAGCCTTGGATCAACAAGAAAGTCAAGCGCATATCAAGGCGTAAGAAGAGGGCATACAAGAGAGCAAAACATTCTTGCTCAATCAGTGATCTCCAGCGGTACAAGCATCTTCAGAAGGAATCACAATATGAATGTAAAAAGGCTTACGACAGTTACGTCAGCGACATCGTGACAAGTGACAAAAACTCCAAGAAGCTGTATACATTCATCAAAAGGCAAAAAATGTGACAGCAGCGGCATATCCCCACTGAGAAAGGATGGTATCGCACATAGCGACCCAAGGACCAAGGCTACCATTCTGAATGAACAATTCAGCAGTGTCTTCACAGAGGAGACGTCTGTAGATATGCCAGCCATGAGTGGAAGCAGGTTCCCAGACATACACTCATTCAAAGTCGACCAAGCGGGCGTCTTAAAGTTGATGCAAGGTCTGAACCCTCATAAAGCTGAAGGCCCTGATCACATCCCGACAAGATTCCTGAAGGAGTTTGCTGCCGAACTCTCACCAGCGATGACTTTGATATTCCAGGCTTCTCTGCAGCAAGGCCAAGTACCTGATGATTGGAAACAAGCCAACGTTGCACCAATCTTCAAAAAAGGAGACCGCAGCACTGCAGCAAATTATAGGCCCATTTCACTGACATCAGTGTGTAGCAAGATCCTGGAACACATCATACATAGCCAGATTATGAGACACTTGGACATACACCAGATCCTATCAGATCAACAACATGGATTTAGAAAGAAGCGGTCATGCGAGAGCCAGCTGATACTCACAGTACAGGACCTAGCCGCAGCTCTCGAAGAAAATGAGCAAATGGACGCCATCCTGCTAGACTTTAGCAAGGCATTTGATGAAGTCTCCCATCAGCGCCTCGCCATCAAACTGGACCACTATGGGATCCGTGGTAACCTACTCCAGTGGATTAAAAGCTTCCTCGCCAACAGAACACAACAAGTATTGGTTGAAGGCCACACATCCAGTCCTGCACCTATTACCTCCGGAGTGCCCCAAGGAACAGTCTTAGGACCCCTGTTGTTCCTCATCTACATAAACGACTTGCCGCTTAAAGTGTCCTCAACTACACGCCTCTTTGCCGACGACAGTCTCCTGCACCGGAGAATAAAGAACCCAGAAGATGCTCGGATCCTACAGGAAGACCTCGACAAACTACAAGAGTGGGAGAGGGATTGGCAAATGTCGTTCAACGCCAGCAAATGTGAGGTCATTAGGGTAACACGGAAACGAAATCCCATCAAGACAACCTACGCAATACATGGTCACGACCTGACAGTGAACAAGACCGGCAAATACCTAGGAGTCACCATCGCTGACAACTTGACCTGGAATGCACACGTAGACGCCACATCCAAGAAGGCAAACAACAGCCTAGCCTTCCTAAGGAGAAATCTTGCCAGCTGCCCCAGAGACATAAAGGCCCAAAGCTATCAAGCTCTGGTACGACCAATCCTGGAATACGCGTCTACGTCATGGGACCCTTACACCAAATCAAACATCCAACAGTTGGAAGCCGTCCAAAGGCGTGCAGCAAGATTTGTGACAGGGGACTACAGAACCACCAGCAGCCCCAGTCAGATGATCCAGACCTTGGATGGGAACCTCTCTACCAGCGAAGGGCCAACTTCAAACTGGTAATGGTGTACCGCATCACGTATGGACTTATCGACATTCCAGCGCCACTGTATCTGCATCCATCAGCATTGAGCACTCGAGGCCACACTTTGCGCTACATGATTCCCTACTGCAGGACAGATGTCTACCGGAATTCATTTTTCCCATCAGCAATCAGGCTATGGAACCAGTTTCCGGAGACAGTTGTAGCTGCCCAAACCCTTGATGACTTCAAGATGGGGCTGGCCAGCCAGGATTAACTATGTACAGACAATTTTTATCCCTCTTTTAACCTGCACCTTGTTTGAGCCTCACGATCACCTTGTACATAGTTCACCACAGTGTGACAATGCTTCAGAGAAGGCCATGCACTATATTGGAAGAAGAAGATTTCCTATGTGTAGATGGTGGCATTTTTGTAATGGTAAAACATTTGCCAAATGCTTGCCCATATGACAGATTGATTGACACTTACTTGCACTTGATTTACATGATCTGGTGTATTTAAACGCCTTAGTATTTTGGAGTCATCTGCATACATTCTCATCATTACTTGAATCACATCAGGGAGGTCGTTTATGTATATAACGAACAAAATCGGTCCCAATACAGATCCTTGGGGGATACCGGAAGTAACTCTTTCATAGCTTGAAAAGCATCCATTGACAGCTACTCTTTGGGTTCTATTTTTCAAGAAGTCTTTTATCCACGAATAAATTTTCCCACATATTCCGTACCGCCTCGATAGCTCAGTTGGTAGAGCGTCCGCTTTCGGTGCGGGAGGTCGTGGGTTCGAATCCCGCGGCCGCACCATACCAAAGGTGTAAAAAATGGTACTAGCAGCTCCCTTGTTGACGCTCGCATAAAAGGGGTTGTGCTAGGGAGATAAAGACAGGTAAGTATCTGTTAAAGATGTAATTGTTATGTCGCAGAATAGCTCATGAGCTGATGTTGTCTGTTACATTATAAGCAACGTTAAATAAGGCTTCTTTATCTTTATCTCTTTATCTTTATCCCCAGAGTTTTTTAAGTAGGCGTTTATGCGGAATTTTGTCGAAGGCCTTTGTGTAATCCAGATATATTATATCAACATCATATCCCTGATCCATGGCATCTGTTATTTCTTCCAGGGTCTCCAGTAACTGTGTTATGCATGACTTGCCGGGTATAAAACCATGCTGATATGGGCTGAAAAGATTATGCGGAGTCATATGATCTACTATTTTGTCAAGTATCAGTCTTTCCATTAGTTTGTATGCTACTGAGGTTAGACTTATTGGTCGGTAGTTTTCCAGATTGGTCTTGTCTCCACTTTTGTGTATTGCCGTGACATTGGCTCTTTTCCATATATCTGGTATTTTTGATTCTTCCATATATCTGGTATTTTTGATTCAGCTAAAGATTTTGAGAAAATATCCTTCAATGGCCTTAGCAACTGGTGAGAACATTCTTTAATCAGTTTAGGGTGTAAATTGTCAGGCCCTTGTGATTTTGAAGACAGGTTTTCTCGTGATGAGGCCCATCATTTAACAGGCGCTAGTTTATTGCCACATATAGCGGTCTTTCTTCCTAAAAGATATTTGAGGAGAAACCGATCGATGTCTGGGAGTTTGATGCAACACATGTGTTGCGATTGGGACGTTATTGATAAAACTAGCTATAATTAGCCACGGAAAAACTGTAACACGTTTTGAAAGTACAACTTCATTGTTGAGGAAACATACAAGAGATTTCTTATTTTTTTTAAATTGTGTCATGGAGGATGCACTGATGACTTTTTTTGGTTCATTTTGATTGAAAGTGCGCCAAAAGGCAGGATTTTGTGCATCCGGGAAAACCCTGTTAATTGTTGCCATTTTTCCTGTATTGTGAACTGAGACATTTTGCAAACTTGCGCTTCACATATACTCAGAAAAACAATTGAAGGATATTAAAATTGTTTTGACTTTATTAACATTTTGGAATATAATTTTCAAGGAAAATATTTTTGTCATTGATAGAATTATCACTATGCAATTCACCAAAGTGCAAATTGAAATTCACGGGTCATTGGTTACGATACAGTACTACACCAAATGTACCGACCCTCTCTACCCAAAGTTCACAAGCAAAAATTTTAGCGCTCTCAATTTTTGCTGCAACCTTTACCAGGTCATTACTTATGTTCTAATTCCGACCACAGACAAAAGTTAACTTCTATTTATCCGTCATCGCCCCTAATAATGGGACAACTTCTTCAACAAAAATACACGAATATGGCATACCCCGGTAAATTTGACCACAAATTTGACGTAAAACACTGAAACAGCTTCAAAATTAGGTGCCATTTTTTGGATGGAGAACCAGCGATGATTTTGGAGCCAGTCACTATGGAATACAAACGATAAAAATGGGTTTCAATCATTTTTTAACGTTTGTGACTTTTCAGTATAGAGGGTTGAACCATTTTGATCTGTACTGTACTTAAACCATTTAAGCGTGACTAAAATAAGGCATCCATTTTGATTGCAGATGTCTGGAACTATGAAATGCATGCATAATTAGTAAAGTTTTTATTGTATTGAATGTTAGAGATGGGATTGAATCCAAATATCCCTCAATTGTTATTCTGAGTATATATGTATAGTGCATGGGGCTTTGTGTGTGGAACTCAGGTTTGCTAACTTTATCATTTTACCCAATTTTGTGAGGAAAAGAATCTTATAAAAAGTGAAAATCAACTGCATAATAACTGAGGAATCTGTATTAGCAAGATTCTGTCTGAAATATTTGCATGCTGTGTAATCAGGGCCTTTTCCAACTATTTTGGGAAAAGGCCCCTGGCTTGAATTGGGGAAAAATATGCGGCATTTTGGGAATTTTTTAGAAATGTTAAACAGTAAAAAAAAAACAACTTAACATGTGCATGATTATTCATGTGTATATGAGAATTTAACCAGCTGTTCTGCTTTTGATACTTTTGTAAGATCAAATGATTATGTCCTGTTGTCAAAATATTTTTTTTTTTTTAACAATTTCAGAAGTTTCAATTTCAATAACATCATCATCTGAACTTTTATCGTTACTTGCGGTTGCTGATTTAGATGATTGTCTACATATGGCCAAGAAAAAGACCTAGCTAGCTGTGTTTCTGATGACCCTTGAAAAAAACACAGTCGGTCAAAAAAGTTTTTTTTTTTTTTTTTCAAATCTCACAGAGCGGTCCTTTTTACAGAAAATTTCTTAGAGCGAGCTGCGGCCATATAACAAATGATCAATTGTCTGCTTGTTAATCTTTTTTTAACTTAAATTATTTTAAATCCCCCAAAAATGTTTAATTATTCTTGAAAATTACAATTTAGCGAGAGGCGCCGCATTTTGAAAAATATAGTATTGTGACTGTTTGCATGATAGTCGTGATAGCCACGGCCGTTGTGTCAGTATTTCTACATACCAAAACGGACCAAAATATGTGAAAAAGGACATTTTTAAGCTTCAAATTGGGAATTTATTTTTGAGAATTTGGAAAAAAAATAGGATATTTTGGATTGGGAAAGGGGCCGAATATCGGACCCTGGTGATAGGGAGAAAAGGCCCTGGTAATTTTTCATTCATCAGTTATCTTTTTTTCAAAATTAACCTTTTCAAAAAAATATATCAGGAACACTATCAGCGTGTCAAGCAGTTTGGAACCTGATCAGGACATGCATTGTGTCGTCTTGATCTAGGTCTAAACTTTTTGCCAAGGCTATCAGTAGACTGCACAGGGAAAGAGTCATAACATTTAATAAAAAACAGCTATTACGGGCTCAAATACCAGTCCAAGTTGTCACTTACAGCAATGTATTTCCCAAAATCAGGAACCTACCCATGTCCCCAGTTTGAAAAAAGGCATAATCATGCATTATATGAGCCGCAACATGATATTTCCAACAATGTGTTATGTGCGACCAGCAAAGTCTCAGATCAGCCTGCGCATATGTGCAGTCTGATCAGACTCTTTGCTGGTCGCTTGAATATTCTATAAGTGTTAAGCTACTGACTGAACATCATTTGAAGTTTCTAGCCTATAAAGGAGGTTGCACTGTCAAAATGCCACATTGTTGGAAATCACATGTCACGGCTCATATTTTTTTCTCCAGATGAATGATGCGTGGAATGTTCCAGACAAGGTACCAGAGAATTACAGTTTTAAAGGAGGGAGCCAGTCTAAATGAGGGCAGAGCAGCCATTAACAGGGACATTGGTAAGTCAGTGATAGTCTAAGATTAGCCCTTAAAGCGCCAAGAAAAAAATGCATCTGAAAATGTCATCTGCTGAAGTCTTCTGCTGTAAATAATTGCCTTACATTACCCACGATTTATGTATAGAAGCAAACAGCATGGACCCAGAACAGACTGCTCCTATAGGAGCAGTCTGATGTGGGTCCATACCGTTTGCCATAGAGGCTTCTTAAACATTTCAGCAGGCGAGAAAATCAGACGACTTTTGTTGCGATTTGCGCATTAAGGGTTAGTTGTTCTACTATATATGTTGTCACCCTCTTTAAATAAAGACTTTACTTACTTACTTACTAACTTACTTACTTACTTACTTACTTACTTACTTAAGCCCAGTGATATCATGACATCAAAACAATGTGGCCTCACTTTCATGTTCCATAGTCTAATGATAGGAGGTATATTCATGCAATATAAATTGTGTCATTTTTGTTTTGATAAGCATCTGTATCAAGACCATGCCAATGGACAGCAAAATATTTAAGCCATCTCGTGTGATTTTGTTACTTGTCACATAGGCACATGCATAAAATATAATAGTAGATTTGGACTCGCATCATAAGGCCAGAATTTTTTTATTAGTTGATTTACGGGATTTTTTTTCAGAATTAGGGTTGGGGGACGAAAAAAAATAAATAAAAAAGCTCTGAAAATGACCAGTTCAGTTAACTGGTCATTTTCAGAGTTTTTTTTTTTGTTTTTTTTTATGAATATCTCCAGAAAAACAGTAAAACTAGTAAGGTAAAACCAACAGACTGTATCAAATCTTTAAATATTTTATCATTTTCCAAAAAATCTGGGCAGGACAACCACTTTTAACAGTGTCACTCTCAAAATGTAAATAAATGCCTGAAATTTTTTTTTCTAGAACAACATATCAATATTGTAAATACGAGGGGCATTTGGAAAGTTCTTAGCATGGCATCATAACTCCACAATGCATTAATAAAATGCTATCAAATAATACATTCAAATAATACATTTTTGAAAACTAGAATTCAACGGCTACTTGATGGTTTAATCATTGTCGAAAAGGGACTCGGCGTGCACGTGCAGCGCATGCTCAAAGTGAGTAGGGTTTATACACTGGCTCAAATTTTAACCAAAATATTTTAAAAAACGAAAGAAAATTGGGGACCTTATTTAGGAATATGGTTTGACAAATTAACCATTTGGTGCCATCTGAATTTTTGTTAAAATATATTATGCGATCGCTGCTTGCACGACTTACACCTTTACATTCAGAAAATGTTGACTGATAGGGAAATGGTAAACTTTCAAAAGTGGGACTATTTTCGATTTTTCTTTTTACTTTTACTATAAATTGTGTCACTACAGGACGAAAAATGCAAATTGAGTATTTATTTTGCCTTATTTGTAGCGAACAATGCTTAAAAATCATTTGGTCGCTCAAAAAGTGTAGCTTGTTTTGTTCTGTAGTCAAGAAAATTATTCCTAATAACACTACCCCTACTTTTCAAAAGTGGGTGGGGTAACTTAACCCCTTACATTTTGTCGATGGCATAAGAACTTGTGGTATTGCGTTAACCATCACAAACTTGATTGATTTCTACTCTCAAGGTATTTTTACTTTTTTGTTTGCCACCGTTTTCAGTTGAAATGAACCAGAACATCAACTCATAGCTAAACTTACTCTGCCCCATGGGAAGATTATAAGAGTTATCTTCCCTTTGTTCAGGTTTACAAAATTTATTTTGGTTTCAATAAAAAGAGCATACAGTCAAACCTGTCTTAAGCAAGCGGTCAAGGGATAATCCAAAATCGCTTGCTTAAGACAGGTGGCTGCTTAATAGAGGTTCAGGTAAGATGGCCATATGATTGAGGATATTCCCAAATGAGTTAAAATTATGAAAAATTAGGTCTACACCGCCAGTGTAGGGTTCAGTTATTGCATCATAGAAATAAAAAAAAAGATAAATAAAAAACAAATATCAAAATATGTAATTTTAAAACAAAAGCAATTCCATAAGTTTTTTTTTTTTTAAATTCAATGTTTGTCAAGAGTTAGCCTTTGGACTTAGAGGCTTCATGTCACTGGTATACCCATTTTTTCTAAAGCTAAACCTTGATTTTTGATAAGCAAAGGCATGTTTAATGGACATCGTGCTACTGAACATGAAGAGAAAGTTGTTTGATTTGTAGATTTATTCAGGTGCATGAGACTTTGAAAAAAAATGATTCTGTTACTCAAAAATTTTTTTTCTCAAAAGCTATTGCTTGTTTTCTTCCCCCTAGCAAACATTTCATCTTTGTGTAGTAAGTATGCCTCCAGCAAAGAGTATTACTACTTGCATTTAGTTTTTCACACATTTACCACTAAACATCTGCCACAGTATGGATGAATGAACTTTGGCAGCCGTAAACGCTTTGATGTTGACAATTTATCGGTTGACTGGCTTTGCACTGGTACCCGCATACACAAAAACTACAAGTCGTGTTCGTTTAGCGTATTCAGGTTTTAGGTTACGGACGGCGCTATTTTTTTAATCCACATGTGCAGGTTTCTTGAAGCATGTCGTAGTGTTCGATTAGCATAAACACTCAAACTTTTAAAATTTTAGTTCCATTGTGTCTCGAGTGGCACACAAGCACCCCAACTGTTGCATCCCATAGCCTGAACATAGGGCGCGGCCGTTATAGAATGTTTTAGGAGACACCACTGCTGGGGAGTGGTCCAAGCATTTGACCGGTGCAAAAAAATGCTCCAAGCATTTGACCGGTGCAATAAAAAGTATAAAGATAAAATTTAATCAAACGACCGCATCGAACCATGGAAAGTGGCCATTCTCGCGAGACCTGACGATACCTCATCTAGATCTCTCGCATTTCGCCCTTTGCATCATGGGTAACTAGCGATATTTGGCTAGTCCCGTTCAAATCTCGCACTGCTGTAGTGACAGAATTTATTGTTAAAAATAGCAAAAAATTTGATTTTTGACACTTTATCATTTCTCTTTTAGTCAATATTTTCTGGATGTAAAGCCCGGAGTCATGCAAGCAGTGATCGCATAATTAATTTTTAATAAAAATGGCAGCTCAATCCCAGTGTGCACCAAGCGAAAGGCGACAGGTTTGTTCGTGCTAACGAGCTTCCTGTATGCGACAATGGGAAAGTGGCCGTTTACAGGTATACAATTTCAGCGTTTTGGTGCAAATTTCGCCGACCGCTGGCCGCGTTGGACAGGTGCACGCTGAATAGAGGTGCATTTGCATTCAAAATCGTTCGGGGGGGACCCTGAAGTGGCCGTTTAAGGGAGGGTCACGCTTAATAGAGGTGACCGCAACAGCAGGTTTGACTGTAAAGTGTTGACAAAAATACCAACACAGGACATTTTTAAACTACTGTCGGTTATATATTTTTAAAATATGTGCATTGTGACATGCGATTTTTAGTAAAAAAAAAAATAGCGCTTCACTTTGCTTTCTAGACGGTTTTGGTATTTAATTATTAGAAATATTCAACTTGGTCATCAATTGTATAATAACTGTACCAGATTGTGGCCTACTAAATGGTACAAAATTATTTAATTTAATGAACTATTGTTAATGTTGTGCACACTTTTCAAAAGGTAAAATGTTATATTTTCCACTGAAATTTGCATTTTCCAGTTTACAAACAGTACATGTATTCACAATGATATTATTCATGTCTGCACTAGAATATTATCATGGAATTTATGCCCCCTTCATAGAGGAAAGATAGCTCTTTAAAATGATATCAAACATGATAGGGTTTGTAAATCAGTTACTAAGATAAAAGACCATGCTAAGAACTTTCCAAATGCCCCTCGTACAGACACGCTTCAAAGCCTTTGGTTTATCTGTACATGTCAAACCTTGCAACATCATTTGCTGTTGTTTTGATGTCATGATATCGAATTGCTGCTATGCTCTCTTATGCAAAAGAAACTTAACTCATTGCCTGCTGGGTAATATTGCAGGTTTATTTTGTCATCTGCTGATTTTTCAAAATTAATGTTTTCAAAATTTTCTTTCACGAATACATTCTCAGTGTGAAACAGTATGATTCTAGATCAGACCCGACATTTTATCAGGCCTTATATGGGTCCAAACTGTTTGCAATGGTTATCAGCAGACGACACTAGCAGGTAATGAGTTAATGTCAAGGTCAAGTGAAGTGGTAATAAAAGAGTTTGCCTTTAGATTTAGAGATAGGGAGCACAGTGGCTCAGTGGTAGAGTGTTTGATGTGAGACCGAGGGGCCACAGGTTTGAGCCTCACCGACATCACTGCGTTTTGTTACAGACCTTGAGCAAGACACAATTATCCTAGCTTAGTACTGGTTCAACCCAGGAAGGCCTGTCCCTGTTTAACTGAAAGATTGTTGATGGGATGTAAAGAATCAAATCAAACAAACAAAAAAGTTTGCCTTTGGATTTCGAGATAGCTTGGCACTACTAATCTTTTTTTTCTAAAATCTAAAACTTGATTTTTGATAGGCACAGGTATGTTTAATGGCCATAGTACTACTGAACAAGAAAAAGATTGTTAGAATTGTAGATTTATTCAGGTGTATAAGAATCAGAAAATGGTTCAACTTTTGTTACTCAAAAATAACTCTTTTCTCAAAAGTTATTGCTTGTTTTATTTCCAAGCAAACATTCTATCCTTCTCCAGCAAAAAGTGTTACTTTGTATATAGTTTTTCACACATTTACCATTAAACACCTGTCATGGTATGGATGAATGAACTTTGGCAGCGGTGAACACTTTTACGTTGACAATTTTATCAGCTGACTGGCTTTGAAATATTTACTTACGATTGGTTACCCGCTTACAAAAAGTCTACAAGTTGTGTTCCTTTAGCTTATTCCGGTTTTAGGTTACTGTCGGCGCTGTTTTTGCTTGTTAATCCATATGTGATGGTATCCTGAACCATGTCGTAGTGTTGGATTTGCGTAAACTTAAATGATTTCTGCTCCATTGTGGCTTGTTTCCAATAGTTGCGTCCCATAGCCTCAACATAGGAAAGCGGCCGTTGAAGAATTTTGTTCTAGGAAACACCACTGCTGGGGAGTTTAATTGCACCAAGCCATTGGCCAGTGTAAAAAAACCCAACACAAATCGATAATATTCAATCAAACTGGTCGCATCAACCCATAGAAAATGGCTGTTAATTTTAGTGTTTTGGGACGAATTTCACTGACCGCTGGCCATGTTAGACAATTGCAAACTTGATAGAGGTGCATTTGCATTCAAAATTGTGTGGGGGGACTCTGAAATGGCTGCTTAAAGGAGGGTCACGCTTAATGGAGGTGGCCACAGCAGCAGTTTTGACTGTAATTTCAGATAAATGGCACTCTACCAAAATTTCTATGTTTAATAGGTATGTCCTATACTTGCAGTAGAATTGAAACAGTTTATAGTCTGTGGCAAACAATGGGTGGTCAAGATTACATTTTACATTTTTGGCTGCCAGCAACGAATTTGGTCACCTTTGCAATTTAACCCTTAAAGAACCACCTATAATTTGAAGCAGACGACAATCAAAAATGTTGCCGCTTTTTCAAAAATAATAAATAAGGCATGATATTTCATGAGAATCGTCTGCTGGCAGACGATTCTCATGTAATATCATACCTTATTTTTGTCGAAAATTGAGAAAGATGTCTCAAAATTTGTCGTCTGCTGCAGTAGTGATTGGCGCATTAAGGGTTAATGATCAAATTGTTTGATACTCTGATTGTGTTCCTGAAAGAATTTCTTGAAAAGTTGATTTTGAAAAATATCAGTCGACAAAAAATCATGAAAAATTACCCAGCATGCAAAGAGTTTACGGTGTTGATGGAGCTCTTTGGTATTTGGCTTGTCCATCTCGGAGTGTTCTCTTTTGTAAACATAGCTAAGTCACTTGTTGTCTGATTTGTTTCCAAAATTATATATATGTGCATAACTTGTACCTCCCCCCCCCCCCCCCCCCAAGTTTGAATTCACCTTTCCGAAAACCACACTTACTTTAAATAGGTATACATTCATTTTCTTAAACTGTAAGGTTTTGATTGTTTGATTTGATTCTTTACATCCCATCAACAATCTTTCAGCTATTTAGGGACAGGTCTTCCTGGGTTGAACCAGTACTAAGCTAGGATTAATGTAAACTGTAAGGTGAACCTTGGATTAATTGTGGGAGATTGAACGGCGCGATTTTGTTTGGGGGACTTATTAAGGTGATAAAATAGTATAGTATTCCAGGACTTTAGTTAAGAGTGTGTATTGAGAAACTAATGTTCTTATTTCTCAACCAAAACAATAGTGTAGTACTCCGTCACAGGCATGTGTATCAATCTACAGGGCTTCAGATTTTTTTCAAGATTTGTGGGCCGAAGTGACCCATGGAGCAAAAATTTGGTCATTTTCTGAAATGATGGGCCCAAGCATATCAAACTAACCACAGTTTACATTTGGGTAGTAAACTTTACCTACACACTGGCACAGACACTTGTATGCATATACATGTATGTATATTGACTGCTGATTATACAGTAAAACCTGTCTTAGGCGGCCACTCAAAAAAGGAGACCAAATATCACTTAATGCAGGTCAAAAGGATTGCAGAATGCTCGCATAGCAGAATGCTCCTATGGGAGCATTCTGCAATTCTTTTGACCTTCATTGACCAACCATTTGTTATTTAGATCTTTGTTTTGTCTTTTTTGAGTTGCTGCTTAAGACATGTTTTACTGTATTGACAGCTGTTTTGTGATGTTCGGATGAATATTTTTATTATAGTGTGATTTTTTTCACAACTAAAAAGGATGGGTCCACTGGGCGCACTGCCTTGGAAAGTTATAGGCCATATTTTGAAATCATGGGACAATGACCCGGGCCCACCATAAATCTGAAGGCCTGAATTTACATCTGTAGTACAAAGGTAGCACAAGGGTGGTCAGACCTTCATCTGTAATTTGCTACAGCCTATTGTGACTTTAAGAACTTATCTCAACAGAGCTTCTCCATAATCTCGGTTTTCTAAGTTTTCTACTCCTGTTCTACTCTGAGCATCTGTAATTTGTTAGAGCCCAGGGATTTTTTTTGCAATTTTGGGAAGGGGCCCAAAGGCCATTTAGATTTTGGAAAATTAGTGCGGTATATAATTAATATAAACCCCTAAATTGGGAAATTTGTTAAAGTGCACAATTATGTAAATAAAAACTATAATGCAGTCGATGGTACACCATCGCAAATACCCGCCTTTTCACTTTTGACCTTGACGTTGGGGTCATGGATACACAAAATGTTGCTGAGCACCCTCCACATCATGTGACCCATGGCCCTGGGAAGTTTGAAGTGGCTACATGAAACGGTTAAGGAGATTTATTTAAAAGAAAATACATTCTTTGACCTTGACCTTGGCATTAAGGTCACACTAAATATTGCCCCTCACCCTCTAAATTATGTGACCTATTCACCTGCAAAGTTATAAGTTGCAATGTCCTAAGGTTTAGGAAGAAAATATATTATTTGACCTCTGACTCTGACCTCTGGGTCAATGTCACATGAAATGTTGTCCAGTACCCTTTTCATCATGTGACCTATGCAGCTGCAAAGTTTGAAGGAGGAGATGCATTTAAATGAAAATACATTATTTGACCTTGACCTCTGGGTTAAGGTCACACAAGATGTTGCC
Source organism: Loripinus fragilis (assembly GCA_964019695.1). Taxonomy (NCBI): domain Eukaryota; kingdom Metazoa; phylum Mollusca; class Bivalvia; order Lucinida; family Lucinidae; genus Loripinus; species Loripinus fragilis. Next base: position 67,817,132 of record OZ026530.1, read on the forward strand.
CAGTACCCTCTACATCATGTGACCTATTCTGATTCAAAGTTTGAAGTTGCTACGTCTAACAGTTTAGGAGGAGATGCATTTACAAGTAAATATACTATCTGACTTTGACCTTGGGGTCAAGGTCACACAAAATGTTACCCAGTACCCTCTACATCATGTGACCTATTCAGGTACAAAGTTTTAAGTTGCTACGTCTATTGGTTAAGGAGGAGATGCATTTACAAGAAAATACATAATTTGATCTTTGACCTAAGGGTCAAGGTCACACAAAATGTTGCCCAGTACCCTCTACTTCATGTGACCTAATCAGGGACAAAGTTTGAAGGTACTAAGTCTAATGCTTAAGGAGGAGATGAATTTACAAGAAAATACATTATTTTACAATGTTGTCAAGTACCCTCTACTTCATGTGACCTAATCAAGTACAAAGTTTGAAGCTGCTACATCTAATGGTTTAGAAGGAGATGCATTTACAAGAAAAAGCATTATTTGACCTTTGACCTTGACCTAGGGGGTCAAGGTGACATGAAATGTTGCCCAGTACCCTCTACATCTTGTGACTTATCTAGGTATAAAGTTTGAAGTTGCTAGGTCTAACGGTTTAGGAGGAGATACATTTACAAGAAACGTGATGGACACACAGACGACGGACCGACTTTGGTACGAAATTAATATAGCCTTTTTTTCTAAAGAAAAAAGTGGGTATAATAAATGAGCATTTACACATACTATTGCCAATAAATTGAAGGAGAATGTCACCATGTAGCTTGTGTATGTGTGATGACTGAATGAATTCCAAAGAAGATTGGGATTTTTATGCCCCAACTTTGAAAAAGTTGAAGGGGCATATTGCTTTGGGCTTGTCCGTCTGTCCGTGCATTACAAATTTTATGCCCCCAACTTTGAAAAAGTTGAAGGGGCATATTGCTTTGGGCTTGTCCGTCCGTGCGTTCGCCATCTGTTACAAATTTAAGATAGGGTTTTGAAATTTCATAGATGGACTCAGCATTAAAAAATAACTGACCCTTTTTTTTTTTAATCTGGATTATCTCCCTTTGTGGAGTTATGCCCCTTTTAAAGGGTCATAATGAAATTTTGTATTCAGGATATTTCAAAAACTATAACAGCTAGGAGCTTCAAACTTGGTCAGCTTATAGAGGATAATGAGTAGATTACTTGGTGAAATTAAAAAAAAATCATTTTATAGTTATTGCTCTTGCAAATTTGGACATAGAAAACTTGATATCTCAAAAACCGTTACAGCTAGGAGCTTCAAACTTGGTTAGCTTATCCTCTAAAACCGTTACAGCTAGGAGCTTCAAACTTGGTCAGCTTATAGAGAATAATGAGTAGACTACTGGGTGAAAATAAAAAAAAATCATTTTATCTTTTGAGTTATTGCCCTTTGCAAATTTTGACATAGAAAACTTGACATCTCATAAACCATTACAGCTAGGAGCTTCAAACTTGGTCAACATATAGAGGGTAATGAATAGTCTACTTGGTGAAAATTTAAAAAAAATCATTGTAATTTTTTTGAGTAATCGCCCTTTGCAAATTTCAACAAAAAAAATGATATCTCAAAAACAGTTACAGCTAGGAGCTCCAAAGTTTGACAGCTGATAGAGGGTAATGAGTGGATTTACTGGATTACCTGGTGAAAATTTAAACAAATATTTCTTTTTTCTAGTTATCGCTTTGCATTTTTTTTAGTTAATGCCCTTTGCAAATTTGGACTTCAAAAACGTCATCCCCACCCCCAGTTCCATCTAATCCTTTTGCACGTAAGTGTGTTCTCATATTTGACATAATATATGTGAAAAGCTAGTTGGAACTCAGGGGGGGGAATGGGGGGGGATATCCAACAGCCCAAAATGTGACGTCTGGGCGAGCCCAAACATTAGCATTTGGTTTTTTGGTGTGCTCTCTTGAAAATCTTTTTTTCTAGTATAATGAAATAATAAGTACAAATAAGCTTCCTTTTCATAACCCATTAGTCATGAAATATTACAACGTTTTATCATATTTTTCTTTAGATTATGTAAATTGTCCTTTTTCTAAATTCAGTTGGTAGATTATTTTGCACATACTCTGTATCTATCCACATGGCCATTGACTAGGTGTACTTTACCCATGGATGAATGGTTAAAGTACATTGCTGCATAATATTGCACCAGGTAAATACATTGTCACCAAGGTTGAATATTGACTACAGTTGCACTTCAAAATATTTCTTAGCAAATCAGATAGAAAAAACAACAACAAAAAAAAATCATTAAAATGCTCATGATTTTGGGCTTTAAAATACTTTCACTGTGATTTGCAATCAAGTATTGATGATGTAATACCCTTACACGTGCAAAATAATTGATTTCTAAATGTTTTGGTGAAGTCAAAATTTTGCAACCCCTACCCCCTTTGGTAGTGTCTCCTGTTTTGTTGTAGGGATCTGCATGTCTAATTATAACCTTTATTTGTTCCTAATACATCAAGCGTCCTATTCAAAAGGATACCAGTGATATCTTATACATAGGGACGTTTTGGGAAGCATCTGAAAATAGGCAGATACCCTATCAAAGTGTCAGAGGTTCTTTGTTACAGCCAATTGTGACCTTTCAAGAACTTATCTCAACAGAATTTCTCCATAATTTCCCAATCCTTAGTTTTCTACTCATGTTCCCCTATTGACATCCAAATTATGGTGTTCAGACCTTCATCAGTAATTTGTTACAGCCAATTGTGACCTTTCAATAACTTATATCAACAGAGCTTCTCAATAATTTCCCAATTCTTAGTTTTCTACTCCTGTTCTTCTCTGGGCATCCAAATAATGGTGGTCAGACCTTCATAAGGTAATTTGTTACAGCCAATTGTGACCTTTCAAGAACTAATATCAACAGAATTTCCCCATAATTTCCCAATTCTTAGTTTTCTGCTCCTGTTCCCCTATCGACATCCAAATAATGGCGGTCAGACCTTTATCGGTAATTTGTTACAGCCAATTGTGACCTTTCAAGTACTTTTCTCAACAGAGCTTCTCCATAATTTTCCATTTCATAGTTTTCTGCTCCTGTTCCCCTATTGACATCCAAATAATGGCGGTCAGATCTTCATCAGTAATTTGTTACAGCCATTTGTGTCCTTTCAAGAACTAATATCAACAGAATTTCCCAATAATTTCCCCATTCTTAGTTTTCTACTCCTGTTCTCCTCTGGGCATCCAAATAATGGTGGTCAGATCTTAATCAGTAATTTGTTACAGCCGTTTGTGTCCTTTCAAATTTCTCCATAATTTCCCAATTCTTAGTTTTCTACTCCTGTTCTCCTCTGGGCATCCAAATAATGGTGGTCATACCATCATAGGTAATTTGTTAGAGCCAATTGTGACCTTTCAAGAACTTATCTCAACACAATTTCTCCATAATTTTCCAATTCTTAGTTTTCTGCTCCTCTTCCCCTCTGGGCATCCAAATAATGGTGGTCATACCTTCATAGGTAATTTGTTACAGCCATTTGTGAACTTTCAAGAGCTTATCTCAACAGAATTTTTCAGAAGTAGTAATTTAAACTGCTATATGATGCATGTTAAGAAGACTAACTGTTGTTTAAAGTAAGGCAGCTGCTACCTGATATATGGTTAGAAGGATAACTGTTGCTGAAAGTAGGAATTTAAAGAAGGATAGATGTTCATCAAAGATAGCAGCTGCTACCTGATATATATTAAGAAGGATAACTGTTGCTGAAAGTAGGAATTTAAACTGCTATATGATACATGTTAAGAAGGATAATCGTTGTTCAAATTTAGCAGCTGCTCCATGATATATGTTTAGATTGATACCTATTGCTGAAAATTGGAATTTAAACTGCTATATGATATATGTTAAGAAGGATAAATGTTGTTCAAAGTTAGCAGCTGCTACCTGATATATGTTTAGAAGGATAACTGTTGCTGAAAGTAGGAATTTAAACTGCTATATGAACAATGATAAGAAGGATAAATGTTGTTCAAAGTTAACAGCTGCTACCTGATATATGTTAAGAAGGATAACTGTTGCTGAAAGTAGGAATTTAAACTGCTATATGAACAATGATAAGAAGGATAAATGTTGTTCAAAGTTAACAGCTGCTACCTGATATATGTTTAGAAGGATAACTGTTGCTGAAAGTAGGAATTTAAACTGCTATATGAACAAGGATAAGAAGGATAAATGCTGTTCAAAGTTAGCAGCTGCTACCTGATATATGTTAAGAAGGATAACTGTTGCTGAAAGTAGGAATTTAAACTGCTATATGATACATGTTAAGAAGGATAAATGCTGTTCAAAGTTAGCAGCTGCTACCTGATATATGTTAAGAAGGATAACTATTGCTGAAAGTCGGAATTTAAACTGCTAATTGATACATGTTAAGAAGGATAAATGCTCTTCAAAGTTAGAAGCTGCTACCTGATATATATTAAGGATGAATGTTGCTGAAAGTTTTATTTAAACTGCTGTATGGCACACATTCAGAATGATAAATGTTGTTCATAGTTAGCAGCTGCTACATGATATATGTTAAGACAGATAACTGTTGCTGAAAGTCGGAATTAAAACTGCTATATGATATATGTTTAGAAGGATAAGTGTTGTTCAAAGTTAGCAACTGCTTCATAATTTAAAAGATGTTTGAGGTTAGCAAGCTGCTATGTGAAACAACCAATTCTGACAGACTTTTTAAGAATTTAATCTCAGATTAACATCTCCATATAACCTCTGTATTCATATGTTTTAACTACACCTGTTCTTCTCTGTGCTCCAAATAATGGTGGTCAGATCTTCATCAGTAATTTGTTGCAGCCAAGAACTTTTCTCAAGGGATTTTTAGTTTTCTGCTCCTGTTCTGCTCTGGGCACCCAATCATCTGAGTGCGACAGACCCTGTAGATAAGACTAGGTTTTGTCTCCAATTAATTTTATTTCTCCCTGAGAACTTATGTCCTGCTGCTCATTAGTATCATCTCCATCGAATAATTTCATTGAGTATGGTAACATATGTCACTTAGAGGATAGGAGTAAGTACCACCAATGTATTGTTTAGATGCTTCTAGTGAAACATTGACAAATAGTAGTGTAGACCCACATATCACAGATTACTGCATCTCAACACAGACTGCACTGTTTACTAAGTTCAGGGACAATAAAATATCTTAATTTGTGAAATTGGAACCTGTGAGCCTCAATTTCATATGATTTAAAGAATTGTTTTAAATAAAGCTACTCTTAAGAGGCTGTAAAGATAGAAAAGAATATAAAAATATACCTGTGTGAATATAAATGGTGAGCTAAGTTGCCTCCCCCCTAGGTTTGTCATCTGTACATGATGATGTTTATTTTCTCAAATTATTGCTATCACTTTAGTCAAGGAACCTGCGAGTTCTTCCTGCATCCTTTTTTTCCTACTAGGAACCCAGTGCCTGGCGAAGGTGACACATTTCTCTAGTTGTTTAGCAATTTATGAATGGGTTTTTCTGCCCCAGTGGAAGAATGAATAGTTCCAACTTCTGCATGAAGAGAGTTCATCAAATTTCTCGCCTAGATAGGACTTAGGTCAAAGACCTAGGACATATATTTTTTTACTATACATTTTTGGATATTTTTGTCTGATTTCATCTGCTTATTTTAACATGGTATAGTGTCAAAGAGACATATAACATTGTACATACATATATTTAGATATGCACTTTTGGATAGTTTGTATGAATTTTTCTGCTGATGAACATGGCATAGAGTCAAAGAGACCTTTTACAAAGTATATATATTATGCACTGTCGGATATTTTGTCTGATTTTTGCTTCTTATTATAACATAATATAAATGTGAAGTTAAAGAGACCTAAGGTCAGAATTATGTTTATATTTAAGATATGCCTTTTTAGCTCACCAGAGCCGAAGGCTCAGGGTGAGCTTATAGTATGGGACTCGAGCTGGCGTCCGTCCGTGCGTCCGTCCGTGCGTCCACACAAACTCAAACATGAATATCTCTGAGACCAGCCGGCCGATCTTAATCAAATTTCAACTGGAGCATTATTGGGGTGGGGGATTGGCTGCATAAGGTTTTGGGCCTGATCGGATCAGAACTCTGGTTTCCATGGCAACAGATAGCTCCCATAGGGTTATAATGGGGAAAACCTTGTGACCACTCTAGCTCCTTCATTTTTTATTTGTTCTTCTTTATTCTTGCAGGTAACAAGGACAACCATAAAATCTCGAATGGGTTCGAAATTAAGCAGGATCTGACCAGGGACTTATGAGTTAGCTGCCCTTGAGCGTCTGGAAAAATCCCCATAGACTTATAATGGGAGAAATGTTGTGACCACTCTAGTACCTTCATTTTTGGATGGATCTTCTTTATTCTTGCAGATAACCAGACCAACCATAAAAGCTTGCATGGGTTTGAATTTTGGCAAGATCCCATCACTGACTTTGGAGTTAGCTGCCCTTGAGTGTCAGAAAAACTAATGAATAATGTTGTGACCACTCTAGCTCCTTTATTTTTGATTGGATCTTCTTCATTCTTGCAGGCAACAAGTAAACCCATAATGTCTCAGATGGGTTCGAAATTCAGCAGGATCCGACAAGGGACTTATGAGTTACCTGCCCTTGAGCGTTTGGAAAAATTCCCATAGACTTATAATGGGAGAAATATTGTGACCACTCTAGTGCTTTCAATTTTGAATGGATCTTCCTCATTCTTGCATACAATATGGGCAACTATTAAAGCTTGGATGAGTTTGAAATTCTGCAAGATTCCATCACTGACTTCGGAGTTAGCTGCCCTTGAGCGTCAGAAAAATTAATGAATAATGTTGTGACCACTCTAGCTCCTTCATTTTTGATTCGATCGTCTTCATTCTTGCAGGCAACAAGTAAACCCATAATATCTCGGATGGGTTTGAAATTCAGCAGGATCCGACCAGGGACTTATGAGTTACCTGCCCTTGAGCATTTGGAAAAATCCCCATAGACTTATAATGGGAGAAATGTTGTGACCACTCCAGTTATTTCAATTTTGAATGGATCTTCCCCATTCTTGCATACAATAAGAACAACTATAAAAGCTTGGATGAGTTTGAATTTCGTCAAGATCCCATCACACATTTTGGAGTTAGCTCTCCTTGAGCATCTTAAAAATTAATGAATGATGTTGTGACCACTCTAGCTCATTCATTTTTGATTGGATCTTCTTCATTCTCGCAGGCAACAAGTAAACCCATAATATCTTGGATGGGTTCGAAATTCAGCAGGATCCGACCAGGGGCTTATGATTTACCTGCCCTTGAGTGTTTGGAAAAATCCCTATAGACTTGTAATGGGAGAAATATTGCAACCCCTCTAGTGCTTTCAATTTTAAAAGGATCTTCTTCCTTTTTGCTTACAATAAGGACAACTATTAAAGCTTGGATGAGTTTGAATTTCGTTAAGATCCCATCACATATGTTTATTTTGGAGTTAGCTCCCCTTGAGCATCTTAAAAATTAATGAATAATGTCGTGACCTCTCTAGCTCCTTCATTTTTGATCGGATCTTCCTCATACTTGCAGGTAACAAGGACAGCCGTAAAAGCTTGGATGAGTTTGATTTAAAGTAGAACCAACTTTAGACTGTGGAGTTAACTTCCCTTGAGCATCATAAAAAATCTGCATAGACTTACAATGGGAGATCTGTTGTGACCACTCCAGCACCTTCATTTTTGAATGGATGTTCCTCATTTGTAGGTAAGAAGGACTTCCATAAAAGTTTGAATGAGTTTGATTTTCCGCCACACCCATCCACCAGCTACAGAGTTAGCTGCCCTTGAGCATCTAAAATATAACTATATAATGTTGTGACCACTCTAGCACCTTCATTTTTCATTTGATTTTCTTCATCCCTGTAGGTTACCAGGACAGACAAAAGTATGGATGAGTTTGAATTTCAGTCAGATCCCATGACTGACGACTGACTATGGAGTTAGCTGCCCTTGAGTATCTGAAAAGTACATTTTCACCAGGTTTCCAATGCAATTTTTATTCAGATCTTTTTAATACTTGCAGATAACTAGAACCGGCATAATATCTTATGTTTTTGAATTAATTCCTGGTCACTGTTTCAAGTTCAGAGTTATCTGCCTTTGAGCATCATAAATTATGGTGTCTCCAAACATTATGCTGGCTTCATGGTGAGCGATCGTTGCCCATTGGGCTACTTGTTTTTTTCATCTTTACACTTTATTCTCCCCGTCATCTGACATACAGAGGGTCGGGGAGGGCCATCCCTATGCATGCCTTACAAACTACAGTAAAGGTATTTTATTGGTTGATCATGTATCTCTAGCTCACCCCTTTCATGCACCTTTCATGCAATTTCAAAAGCTGTTTTGAATAGTTTAAACAGCCGTGAAGGCACCATTCAGTAGTCTGGTTTTATTTGTCTAAAGGATTCTTATAGCTTGACCAGTTTATTTGTTGGTGAGTGTTTGTGGTTTTTAAGAGACATAATATAACCATATTCAACCTTACATTTGCACTGTTAGGTAAAATATGCTAATTGGTGCCCTCCCGGCTGTGATATACATGTAATATGTGTTAAAGGACAAGATAGGTTAAAGAAACAGTATATAAGCGTACAATCAGAGCATTACTGCACCTACCCTCTATATTCAGACAGTTGGGTTGAGTTGAACAGCACAGACTTTGCTCAGACTAAAATAAGGGACAGTAATATATACTCAATGTCTGTATGGCCTTCCATTTTGTTGCCACCTTTCAATCACCCTGCTCCCTATCTTAAGGGTTCCATTTGAGGCAGAAATCCAATGTGTCTGAATATTTAGGGCGTACGTGTGTCTGAATATTTTGGGAAATTACCATTAGTGCCTAGCACAGGATGACAGGAGTGTCAAATGAAAAAGATACATTTTTTTAAAAAAAAGACAAAAAAATTTGAATCTCTGACAACCTATTCCTCTCACAGCATGGCAGCGTGAATGAGCTTAAGTTTATGCAATAAATTTTGTTATTAAAGTGGGGGTTTGCTCTTGTCAAGGGTTATAAATGTTTTAGCTCAATGTATTGTATCACTTGATCCACGTGTTTAGAGCCTTTTCTGGTAGCTGTATGTTGCATTAGCTTATAAAAGTATTTTATCTTATTTTGCAGTGCTACTATGGATAGGGAGGGGGTGGTTGGTGTGTTTTGCAGCATATATGTAATACTTGACAATAACAAAAATATGCAATTCTGCTAATGAGTATTGTTATTGTTGAGCCATCTTTTGAAGTCTCCAATTAGATTTTGAGATTCCTGGCATTGCCAGAGCATGTAATTTATTGTTTCTTCCCCTTGACAAAAACTACACCTGGGGCTTGGTACATACTTCATGTTATACAGGTACTTTTTAGTTGGCAAAATTTGGTGATTTATTCTTGTTTGAAACCGTTGCATTTTTGTACCTAATGATAGGTTAAAAGGAAAAGAATAGATTTCTTTCCAAGTTTTTTCTTCAATATTGTAAACATGATTCCATTTATACTGGGATGTAGGTTTATTATAAATTAACTAAATTTTGATTTAGAATTGTATAAAAATCTTTTCCACCCTTCTTTGATTTTATTAAAAGGTGAATAAGTATTGTTTATTGCGGCTTATAAGGAAACTTATTATCCCCACGTTTTTTTTTAAAAATGAAGGGGGTATTGTAATCGCCTCCGTCTGTCCGTTATGCTATCTCCTAAACCATTGGACGAAATTCAACCAAATCTGGTGTGTGAGTTACTCACATGAATGGGGCGTGCAACCGCAATTTTTTTTGGCCCCGCCCCCCTGGGGCCCTGGTGAGGGGTCAAAAGATCAAGTATCATTTAATTTCATTTACAAAGTCAATTTCAAAGATTTTTATGCCAAACTTTGTGTGTGTTCTCACAAATGAAAGCTACAAAACATATCAGACAGAATTTTCATTCTGTTGCATGGGTCATTCCCCAGGGGTGGGACTTTGCGGTGCTAGGGGTGCCCAGGGGGTAAAAAAAATTCAAACATGGTCATGTGGCATATCAAATTGAAGGGGATGACGAGCAGAATAGAATGCAAGTAAAATTTTCATCCTCGGGTCAAACTGGTGACCTTGGGATGAGGTCAAAAGGTCAAATATCATTAAATTAAGGTTACAATGTCAATTTCAAAGATTTTTATACCAAACTTTGTGTGTGTTCTCACAAATGAAAGATACAAAACATATCAGACAGGATTTTCATTCTGTCACCTGGGTCATGCCCCAGGGATGGGACTTTGGGGCGCTGGGGTGCCAGGGGGTCAAAAATTTTTTTTTTTCAAACATGGTCATGTGGTAAATCAAATTGAAGGGGATGACGAGTAGAACAGAATGCAAGTAAAATTTCAGCCTAGGGTCAAACTGGTGACCTTGGGGTGAGGTCAAAAGGTCAAATATCATTAAATTAAGGTTACCACGTCAATTTCAAAGATTTTTATACCAAACTTTGTGTGTGGTCTCACAAATAAAAGATAGAAAACATATTGAATATAATTTTCATTCTGTTTTTGGGGTCATGCCCCAGGGATGGGACTTGGGGGGGGGTAAAAAACTTTAGCATGGGGATTTGCGATGGCGCCCCATCGACTGCGCGTTCTAGTTAGATCTTGTGAGGAGTTTTGCTTTAAATTGATAGTCTGCCAGTTAAATTTAGTGCACTTTTTAGCTCACCACGTGAGCTTTTGTCATCGATCTTAGTCTGTCGAGCATAAACTTTATCTAAACATCTCCTCCTAGCCTACTGGCCCCATCTGTTAGCGACATCTCCTGAGCTGCTGGCCCAAATTCAAAATAATTTCACACAAATGTTTCTCACAAGGCCCTCTGTAGAAATTGTCAACAGTTTTGCTCTGCTAAGCAAAATGGGAGCCATAGCTAAACAAAGAAAAAGTGTTGTCAACGACATCTGAACTGCTGGTCTAAATTCAAAAGAAATTCATACAAATGTTCCTCATATGGCCCTCTACCTAAATTGCCCAAACAATTCCACTCCACTGACCAAAATGTCCACCAGAACTAAATAAACATTATCTCCAGGCCGGGAGGTTATAAAACTTTTTTCATACTCAACTCAGCTGAGCACAAAATTTATCCTGCTCATAAATGTTAAAATGCCAACAATCATTGGCATTTTTACATTTATTAGCATGATAAATTCAACATCTGAGAGACTTAAAGCAAGAATCTTCTTTATTTGTCGGTATTTTTGTTTTTATGAGCAGTTGAAAATTCATGTTCAATTGAGTCGAGCACGAATATTTTTTTATAACCCCAGGGCCTAAACTGCAGGCTAAAATGCATATAATTTCACACAGATATTCATCATATATATTTAAGGATTGAAATGCAGATTTTTAGCTTGCATTGGATGATGCAAAACATTAGGCTTTTTAATGTCTGTGAAGCCCGAAGGGCTTCTCGGAGACATTAAAATGCTAATGTTTTGCATCATCCAATGCAAGCTAAAAATCTGAATTTCAATCCTTATATTTACATTTTATATTATTAATCAAATATACTTAATTATCTTCCACCCGAATTCGTTAGCTATCCTTGAAAAATGAAATATTTTATTTGTAACGGAGGTGTTGGAACAGCCAGCGAACGAAAGTCCTGTACATAACGTCGTGGCGATACGTGAATGACGTCACATGAATGTTGATAAACAAAGAAAGCTATTGGTTGGCGCTGACGTTACTCCACTGAGAGGCGCGGCATAGACCACGCGACTGCTCAATGTTTTGCATCGAGAAATGCAAGCAGCTAGGAATTATGGTTTCATCTAAGGCAGCTACATTGAGAATGTAAATATATATATATATATAATATTCATATGGTTCTCCACCAAAATATTGCTCTGGGCCCGGAATTACAATGCCTCCTTAAAGTTAAGGTAGACTTAAATTGACGATCTTACTTAAATTTCACGAAAAGTGCATTACAATCATTTTCCCTATCTTAAACGTCTCCTTATCTCGACAAAATACTTAAATATTTAAGGTAACAGCGAGGCTACCTTAAAGTTAAGATTTAACTTTTTGAAATCGATTCCACTGTCATAGCGGTTGCGAGTTCGAACCCCGTCACAGTACCATGTTATTTTATTTTTTTTAAGTTCATTTTTTTTATCAATTATTTATTGAGCTGTGGCATGTGATTTTCAACAATGTGGCATTTTGACATGTGTAGAATCAGACGAGCCTGTGAAGCCGCCTTTTAAGCTTAGACAGTCAAAATGCTGTTTGGGCAGTAGCTAAATATTCATAGAATATTAAAACGACTAGCAAAGGCTCTGATCAAACTGTGCGTATGCGCAGGCTGATCTAAGGCTCTGCTCGTCGCAGATACCACATTGTTAGAAATCTCATGTAGCGGCTCATTTAAAAATATAAGATACAATTCATAAGCATTTCCAAACTATTTGGGTTGCTGAATGTCGCTTTACTTGATTGTATCGATTCCCGATCTTTTCACCCTTACTTACTTTAATGACAGCAAACAATGCGTACCCTATTGAGTTGATGCATTCAGTGGCATCTCGCATATGTTTTCATGTTTGATAATGTCCCATTTGATGGACACTTTGTATAAATGTTAAAACTGTTTTCCAATAATGCTTAAAGGACACATTTGAAAATATGATACAATAAAAATGAAGAAAAAGAAATGAAAGCATTGATGAGATTCGAACCTGCGCACTATGGAAAAATAAATGTATGTTCTGCTGCCAGCGACACTATCTTCTGAGTTATACAAGATGATATCAAACAGTTTTCAAAACTACACCTGACTGCTGAATATGCCAGCCTACTGTTTTGATTTCAATGTTTACAAACAAGCAAATTTAAACAGGGTCATAAGATCTTGGCAGTACTATAGAAGGTTTTAAGGAGCGATATTGTTTCTCTACAATCACGATAACGTATATCCATGCGCGGATCCAGGAAATTTACGTCAAGTTTGGCCGGGGGGGGGGGGGGGGGGGGGGGGGGGGGTCCAAGCCCGACTGACTGAAAAAAGCTCTGACGTTGTTTTTTTCTTCTTTTTGTGTAAGTCCTCAGCTTATTTTGCAGAGGAAGTCCTCCAGTGATCATGGCTTTTTCAAAGAAAACTCGTTAAACTATAACTTTCCGAGATTACATGGAGATGGACGGTCAAACAGTTCCAGGGGGTCTAACTTTTCCCAGGGGGAGGGGGTTCAATTGCATAATTCTATATATACCTATAGATTTTGTGATTTTCCAGGGGGCTGGGGTCCCGACCCCTGCCCCCTCCTCTGGATCCGCGCGTGGCATCGTTAGCTGGGTTCGTCCACACATCGTCTTGGCCAAAAGACAGAGCATGACACTCACACCATTGATGCAAGTTCTGTGCGGCTGTGGTAAACAACGTCAGGGTCCTACTGTTTAGTGATTGGAGATACGCTTGGGGTATCAAAAAAATGAGTAGGGTAGTGCACCGTGTATCAAAGGCGTTTTGTGCAATGGGATCTTGTATAATTCCCAACGTTGGATGTGAAGGGAGTCTCTACAATGTTGCTAGCACATAAAATACCGAATTACCCACACGCTTTGTCCCACACTGTATGCGGCGATCACAAATGAACTGAATTGCTAGAAACGCTGTTATGTATTTGAAAAAAAATGCGTATCGCTGCCTATCAGGTATGATTTTATAGTAATAAGATTGAAGGGTTCACCACATCAAGAAGTCTGCGTTTATTCTATAACTACCCCCGACACACACTCCACCTTAAGCACATGAACAAACTAGAGGATCTGAAGGTCCTGTAGCGCTTACCTGATCTCATTGATTAAATTAAAATATATATAGGTCAAGGTCAACTTAGGCTTATTATTGAAACATATTTTGTTTTACCATATATGGGAGTGTTGTTTTTTTTTCATTTGGAATTATCACGTATGCATTGTAGCGCGTTCTGGCTCAATTGGCGCCTTAAAATTAAAAACAAACTAGCTAAGTATCTGATAATCAGCCAATTTCTGGCTTGCCATTGGAATTTATGTGTCCAAAATGAGTACATGTACGCTATGTAAGTCATTAGTTATGACTCGACAGGGCTTGCGAAATAGATGGGTAACCAGATGCCGCTTTGGCAGAGATATTTGTAGCTTACAGCATGGCATCAGTGTTGTACAGCTCAAGTCGGATGAAAATCCCGAATTTACGTAGACCTCGAAGTCTCCCAGTTACTGATATTGATTGAGAGCGCAGTGCCTCAGTGGTAGAGTGCTTGACTCGAGACCGAGGTGCCGCGGATTCGATCGTCACCGGCGTAACTGCGTTGTGTCCTTGAGCAAGAACATTAATCCTAGCTTAGTACTAGTTCAACCCAGGAAGCCCCGTCCCTTTATAACTGAAAGATTGTTGATGGGACGTAAATAATCAAATCAAACAAACAAACAAAACTGATATTGTACTGTTTACCTTAACTTTAAACATGAGCAAGCTGCAACCGAGCCAGGACGATATTATGGTACTTATCGCATAGGCGAGCAACCATGGATTGCTCAAGGATCCACACAACCTGCCAAATCCACCTCAACATACAATATGCACGCGTGTGATGGTTCAGGAAAAAAAAGAATAAAAACTTAACCCCCATTGGATAGCTGATCATGCATCATTTATGTTAGGTTATACGAGTGGGATAGTTAGGTTATACGGATGGTATAAGCAACACAGTATCGTTGGTTAGCCCATAAATAGTCTACAACGAGCTAGATGCATGTAAACTGCTCCCACAAACACACAAAAACATGATCATCGCGAACGAGTTCGTGAGTACTCCCCCCCCCCCCCTGCTGCAGATCACCCCACACCTGCCCTCCCTCCCCGTCTCCTCTAAAATGACGTCCACACTCTTTTATATGAAATGGAAAATATCAACTCAAGTAATTCTGCGTCGTGGGGAGGGTTTTAATGAGTGGGAATTACTCTATTTTGTAATATTTTTCGAGTCCGCTGATTAATTGACAGGACGCGCGAAACATTTGGGTCGCTTACAGTCATTAAAACTCAATATTTTTCGTATGTCCCCGTAAGCCTTTCCGTCAAATTAACGATTTTAGCCGAGGTTTTATACTTAAGTTAGGATCACAAAAACGGTGCATTATAAATGCACATTTAAGATAGAATCTTAACTTTAAGAAATATTGGAGTTAAATTCGTAAAAGTCTACTTAACTTAAGGAGGCATTGTAATTCCGGGCCCTGGTCACCAAAGCTAAATAAAGAAACCTGTATACAACATCTCTTGAACTTAACCCTCAAAGCGCCAAGAAAAAAATGCATCCGAAAATGTCATCTGCTGAAGTCCTCTGCTGCAAATAATTGCCTATTATTACTGACTAATTAAGTATAGAAGCAAACAGCATGGACCCAGAACAGACTGCTCCTATATGGCTTCTTAAACATTTCAGCAGACGAGAAAAGCAGACGACTTTTGTTGCGGTTGGCGCATTAAGGGTTACAAAAAAAAGTGCACACAAAATTTCCTCATAAGTTCCTCTTTGCGCAAACAGTTCCACTCCACTGAACATGGCCTCCAGAGCTGGAATAAGGAAAACAATCTTTTAACATCTTATTCTGAAGCACTGGTCCAAATTCAAAATCTTTACCGTAAGGCCAGAATTTTTTTATTAGTTGATTTACGGGATTTTTTTTTCAGATTTAGGGTCGGGGGGACGAAAAAAAATAAATAAAAAAGCTCTGAAAATGACCAGTTAACTGGTCATTTTCAGAGCTTTTTTTTTTTTTTTTTTTTTTTTTTTTCAGTTTTTTTTTTCAGATTTTTTTTTTCTTTAATATCTCCAGAAACAGTAAACTAGTAAATTTTACACCAACAATCTGTATTAAATCTTTGAACATTTTCCTAAAAATCTGGACAGGACTATCACTTTTAACAGTGTCACTCTCAAAAATACACAGACAGAACTTCATAAAAATATATTTTTTTTTCAATGAAACAAATAATATTTAGAGTCGGAGGATAAAATAAAGAAAAAAATTTTAGAATGAAATTTTATTTTTTTCCTACTTTCCGGAAAATTACAGTAGGAGGGTTCGTAAATCAACTAATAAAAAAATTCTGGCCTAATGTCCCTAATAAAGCTGTTTTCCAAAATTTGCACTTCCACTTCACTAAACAAAATGACCCCTAGAGCTAAAATAGAAAAAAATCCTTAAGCAGCATGCTGGCCTGAATTCAAAATAATTTTCACACAAATGTTCCGCTTAATGCCCTTTACTGAAATTGCTCCAACTATTTCACACATCTGTTTTCTATTGCTCAAACATTTTCACTCAACAAATTGGCCTCCCTGCATAAGACTTCTCGCAAGCCTTTGGTGAAAATTCAAAATCTGTCTCGTAATATCCTTTACCAAAATTGCTCAAACACTACTGCATACATCACCATCAAAGATCAATTAAAAAAGTGTTAAAAAGCCATTAAATTTTACAGCAATTTCAATAACTCTTGCCATAAAAAACACATTAAATGTGTATCAAAACTATACTCAATGAAAATGCTATGCATTAATATACAGTAAGGCCAGAATTTTTTTATTAGTTGATTTACGAACCCTCCTACTGTAATTTTCGGGAAAGTAGGGAAAAAATAAAAATTTAATTTCTAAAAAATTTTTTTTATTTTATCTGCCGACTCTAAATATTAATTGTTTGGTTGAAAAAAATAATATTTTTTTGAGGTTCTCTCTGTGCATTTTTGAGAGTGACACTGTTAAAAGTGATTGTCCTGTCCAGATTTTTAGGAAAATGATGAAATATTTAAAGATTACCTTACGAGTTTTACTGTTTTTTCTAGAGATATTAAAAAAAAAGAAATAAATGCTCTGAAAAAAAAAGAAAAAAAAAGCTCTGAAAAAAAAAAAAAAAAAGCTCTGAAAATGACAAGTTATCTGGTCATTTTCAGAGCTTTTTAGCTCACCTGAGCCGAAGGCTCATTGGTGAGCTAATAGTATACCAGTGACTCCGGCGTCCGGCGTCCGTCCGTCGTCCGTCCGTCCGTCCGTCCGTCCGTCGTCCGTCCGTCGTCCGTCAACATTTTCAAACATCTTCTCCTCTGAAACTACTGGGCCAATTGAACTCATATTTCATATGGAGACTCCTTAGGATGGGGGAACGAAAGTTTGTTCGAACGGTCTTGGTCACATGACCAAGATGGCCGCCACGCCCATATATGGTAAAAACCCTTAAAAATCTTCTTCTCCAGAACCAGAAGGCCGATGACCTTGGGACTTGGTATGTAGCATTGGGGGTGTGGGGCCTACCAATTTTGTTCAAATGATGATCCTAGGTTGACCTTGACCTACTTAACATCAAGGTCAAATTTGCTTCCTAATGCATTTAAATGGGAAAAATTCTGAAAAGTTGATTTTTTTGAAAACTGTGGAAGTTTCAGTCATTATTCTCACTTGATATGTTTAACCTAATGAGAAAATGGCAATAAATAAGTTCAAAAGGTCAAGGTTGACCTTTGACCTTTCAGCTTAGGTTGCTCATATTGCTGTCCCATCAATATATTGAAACATAGTTTTCTCAAAAACCATTTGCCCAATTGAACTCAAATTTCATGTGAAGACTCCTTATGATAAGTGTGCCAAAATTTATGCAAAATATTTTGGTCACATGACCAAGATGGCCGCCACGCCCATATATGGTAAAAACCATTTAAAAATCTTCTTCTCCAGAACCAGAAGGCCGATGACCTTGGGACTTGGTATGTAGCATTTGGGATGTGGGGCCTACCAAGTTTGTTCAAATGATGAACCTAAGTTGACCTTGACCTACTTAACGTCAAGGTCAAATTTGCTTCCTAATGCATTTAAATGGGATTTTTGTTTGAAAATTTCATTTTTTGAAAACTGTTGAGGCCAAAGTCATTGTTCTCACTTGATATGTTAATCCAAATGAGACAATGGCTATAAATAAGTTTCAAAGGTCAAGGTTGACCTTTAACTTTTCAGCCAAGGTCGCTCATTTTGGAGTCCCATCAACACATCAAAACATAGTTTCCTCAGAAACCACAAGGCCATTTGAACTCAAATTTCATATGAAGACTCCTTATGATAGGTTAGCCAGAATTTATAACAATTGTACTGGTCACATGACCAAGATGGCCATCACGCCCATATATGGTAAAAACCCTTTAAATGTCTTCTACTCTGGAACCAAAAGGCCAATGGCCTTGGGACTTGGTATGTAGCATTAGGGATGTGGGCCCTACCAGATTTGCACAACTGATTAATCTAGGTTGACCTTGACCTACTCTATGGCAAGGTCAAATTTGATTCCTAATGCATTTATTTGGGAAAAATCTTGTATTAAGTACCAATGTCAAGCTGGCCTGTGACCTTTTATCCAAGGCCACTCATTTTGACTGCCACACACCTATCTAAACATCTGTTTCTCAGAAATCACTAGGCTGTTTGATGAATTATTCATTAGATTGTTTAAGTCACTTGACCAAAATGTCTGCAACCCCCATATATGGTAAAACAAAATTTTTTTCCATTATAAGCTGTAGTTGACTTTGACCTATTTTAACATTATTAAGGAGATCAGGTGAGCGCCTCAGGACCTTCAGGTCCTCTAGTTTGTTTTTTTTTTTCGTCCCCCCAACCATAAATCTGAAATTTTTTTCCCGTAAATCAACTAATAAAAAAAACCCCTCTGGCCTAAGTAAAAGCAAATTTAAATGACATCATATTAAGGACATATGCTACTAAATTCTTCTCATGTTGTAATATGTTCAATACTTTGCATACAGTTTGTTTTATGCATGGGCTATCCATTTTTGAAATAAAAAAGATATGTCACCGTGCTTATTTGTACATAATCTCAACTGGAAGTTTTCAGCATTTGACCAATTTTCTAAACAGATGATAGAATAACACTGGTCCTAAATATCGAGCTAATATTATTGTAATCTTCGGCCAGCTTTTTTCTATTAACTTAAATTATTGCCCATGACCTCAAACATTTTAGAAAATATGCAAGTTTATTTGTTATCCCAAGTTTTGACAAGATACTGCATGTTTATATTTTGGCAATTCGTCGAAAATTTTATTTTGTTTTTAGAATTAAATCATATATTTAAAAATCTCATGTTGAAAATCTTAAGAATTTATTTTTATTTCATGGATTTTTATAATACCTTTCAGAAAAAAGAATAAAAATCTGGGGTCACCGAACTAATTCTCTTTCAGGAGGGTCAAGTTTAACCCCACCCTCATAGGTTTCATGCATAATTTATTATAAAAAGTTCCGGAATTGCCATTTTGGTCGTTTTGATGATGCCATTTTATTAGTTTGAAGCAATTTAACTTTAAAATTCTAAAAACATAAAGAAAAAACACACTGAAAATAGGTGCGCACCCGGGAATCGATCCAGGTTCTCTGGTTTCTTAGCCAGACAGGCTAACCCCTAGGCCACGAGAACAGGTTGTGCGCTGCTTTAAATAACCGTACAAATAGAAGGGACTCGGCCACATTTGTATTTGTACCCCGTCTCAGCTACATTAAACTGTCTTTGGTATAGTGCGTCCAGCTACTAGAGACTGGGCGTGTCAGATAGAGCGCCGTCATACACTGTCAAATAAGACTAGTCTACAGTAAATCGGGTGTAATAGCCTATGTACGCTTTACTTGGCAATCAACTGAAGCGTATACGACAAGGGTGACCAACTATATACGTTAGCATGCCTGATAAAGGTGTATCTTTAGTATGCTGCTGTGGACATGCTGCATTTCATTTTCCGGGATGGATATGTTGTGAAAGTTTTGGGGGAGGGTAGGTTTACACTTTCTTCAAATTCTGTCTGTATGGCAAAACTGGTTTGATTATTAAGCCTTATACAAAAATTATAAATCACCAATTATAATTAAGCAGGACAAGGGTTAATTATCTAGATCATGAGAAAAGGGCATGCAAACATGAGTTTTGGTCTTATCACATATCCAAAAAAGCCTCTTATAATCGCTCATTCTGGCGTTTCCAATGACACGTACTAGATGTCTAAAAGAGTTTCAGAGTCCTCTTCAACTTGCATACTTTGTTTATGCGTGAACCGAAAGCCCTGGCGAGGTCATGCGTACATGCAGGCTCGTCGGAGCCTTCGCCACACGCGGTTGTAATAAGAACCATCATTTCGTGTGCTGACCAATTTATAGTATTAATTTTTCATTGCCGATCATTATTTTATTTTTTTATTCAGTATTATAATTTGAATAGTTAAAATTTCGAAACATTGTTAAAGTGCATATATCTAGACTAGTCAGTCTCCTTGTTATTCAAATTAATTCGAGATGCCTTTTTCTCACAGTGGGCTCAAACCTACAACAGGTATATACAGGTATACAGCTGTAAAGCGTTTCACAGGTGAATGAATACACCCTATCATACCGATTTTTAAATGGAAATGTCCACGGGTGTGTCTTTGCTAAGAACCGCCCAGTCTCTCTTAACTGGTCGGACTATACAGAGACAATTAGCTCTGATAAAAGACAATAGCTATTTCGGACACACTTGATTACTTTATTTTGTCAAGAAAACGTAGGAACAACGATAGGACATAAGAATTTCTTAAAACTGTGTTGATCGGAATCCATAAAAGGTCGAAAGACAGGACCCAGACACCTTTACCAGTTTCCTGACGCGAGAATGATGCGCATAAAAAGTAGTCAAAAGACAGGACCCAGACAACTTTACCCGTTTCCTGACGCGAGAATGATGTACATAAAAATTAGCCACATATGTCTTTAACAGATCCATTTAATTAAGAAATAGAGGATCTTACATGAGTGCTCATGTTTTATTGAATTTATTAAACGAGTTGGGGAAAAGAGATAAAATGCGAGGCTTGCCGAGCATTTTATCTCTTTTCGCAACGAGTTTAATAAATTCAATAATACAAGAGCACGAATGTTAGATTCTGTTTATCATATGACAAATACTTTGAAATCTCATTTCTGGCGTAAAAACGCTATAATTTTGTCATTATGTACGCAACGTTATTTATAATGGATGTCATAACGTTTCCCGTAAATCTATAAACCACTAGTGGTTTATCGATTTTATTGCATGGCGTTATTTCACTCCCAGACGCGGCGTCATATGATAACACCATTTATTCAGGACTCAATAAAAGACTGTTACTTTTTAATGGGGTGCATTGTAATGCGATTTTCATCACCATTAAGTTCCCATTAAAATGTTGATTAAAAAAGTTAGAAGGACAATTAAAATCTCATTTAAATCACACTTAAACAATTAGTGGGGGTCATTAACATGCTATACAATAAGAGCATTTTAAGGATTTTTAATACTGTTGGATGACATTAAAATTTTAATGGCATGCTCAATTTAATGGTCAGTGTGTTTTTTTGCATACCATTAACTTGACAGTACATGATTGCCATTAACTTCATTGTAACTGTTTTAATGGGATGTTTCATGGATGTTTAATGGTGCCAATAATGCTATTCAACACAATAATTGTTGTCTGTTCTTTCTTTTGCTGGTCTATATTGCAAACAATACGGACCCAGAACAGACTGCTCCTCTAGCTGATCAGCATGTGCGGATCCAGAGGGGGGACAGGGAGTCCGGACACCCCCCCCCCACCCTGAAAAATCACAAAAATATAGGGTTTCTTAAGCAATACTGGTCTGGATCCCCTGAAAAATCACAAAGCTACCAAGCCAGCATTCAATGTCGGGCCATCATCTGCACGCCAGCGAAACGCCATTTAAATGTCGTTTCGCTGGCGGGTCGATGATGGCCCCATTGGATCCAATTATTAACAAAAAAAAAAGAAAAAGAAAGTTGGACCCCCTCTGAAAAAGCTTTCTGGATCTGCGCATGATCAGGATTCATATAGTATTTGCTTCCATGATAAAATAAGCATGAAGGGTATTTGAATATAAGCAGCAGACGAAATAAGCAGAGAACATTTTCTGGACACAAATATTAGCAGGATAAGGCTGTATTTACCATGAACAAACTAATTTAACCCTTAAAGCGCCACCTACATTTTGCAGCAGACGACAATTTCAAATTTTGCTGCTTTTTCAAAAATGACAAATAAGATATGATATTTCATAAGAATTGTCTGCTGGCAGACAATTGTTATGAAATATCATATCTTACATGTATTTTTTTAGAAAATTAGGAAAGATGTTGCAAAATTTGTCGTCTGCTGCAGTCGTGATTGGCACTTTCAGGGTTAAATAAAATCTGTTTAACTCTTTCCTTGCTAGTGGCGACTTTTGTCGTCTGCTGATAACCTTTGCAAACAGTTTGGACCCAGATCAGGACCAACAAAACTTCGGTCTTGATCTGGATCCACAACAGTTTGGCACTCTTATAGTGCCCCTGAAAGAAATTTTTCAAAAAGTCAACTTTGAAAAAAAAACAGCAGAGGACAACAAAAGCATGAAAAATTACCTAGCAGGCAGAGTTAAACCAAGGGTAAATTAACTGTTCATGCTCTGGCCACAAGGTTATAAAACTTTTTCCATGCTCGACTCAGCTGAGCAAGGAATTTATCCTGCTCATAAATATTAAAATGCCCACAATTGTTGGCATTTTAACATTTATTTGCATAATAAATACAACATCTGAGAGACTTTAAAAGCAAGAAAACTTCTTCATTTGTCGGTATCTTAGTTTTTATGAGCAGTTCAAATTTCATCCTCAGTTCAGTAAAGCATGAAAATAGTTTTATAACCTCGAGGCATGGTATAAAATTTTGTACATTTTGTCGCAAACATACACAATATTCAACCTAATAGACAAACAGTTTCAGATTCAAAGTTACGTATATTCCCTTTTTTCAAAAATTTGAAAACATATACAATTTTACATTAACATGTAGTTGCTTATCTTAAATACCTGGTAGCAGGCCTTTAGTTAAGAGTACATACCAAAAAAATAATTTTCTTATTTCTCAAACAAAACATATGTTGTGGGTACTCAAAAGAACCGTCTAAATTGATAGGTAAAAAAATATTTACAATTTTACTCTCAAAATTTTAGTATATCTAAACCTATGCCTGGTAGTGGATTCTGCAGTTGAATTCTCCATCTATTGTTTTATCTGAAGCAGGCCTCCAGATAAGAGTGTGTATTGGAAAATTATTTTCTTTATTTCTCATCCAAAACATATGTTGTGGGTACTCAAAAGAACCGTCTCAAGGAGACGGTGCTTTTGAGCACCCATAACACATGTTTAAATTAATGGGTAAGAAAATAATCAAAATTTTACGCAAATAAAATTTCCTTATCTGGACCTATGCTGAAGTTTTGATATGTCGTTTTAAAGAATCACTTTTGCTGTGTCACTTCATCTAGTGGGTGTCTAGGTCTTGAAAGTTGGAATCATTTCATGAGTAGATAGTTATCATGTGGGATTTGGGAGGGCAGTGGCTCAGTGGTAGAATGCTTGACTCAAGACCAAGGGTGCTGCAGGTTCAAGTCTCACCGGCGTCAATGTGTTGTGTCCTTGGGCAAGACAAGCACACTACTCGATCCTTGCTTTGTACTGGTTCAACCCAGGAAACCCAGTCCTGACATAACTTGAAAATTGTTGACTGAGATGTAAAGAATCAAATCAAACAAAAAATCAAAAACATGTGGGATCTATCTCTTTTGCTTGGTTAATTAGTCTTATCCATTCATCGACGGCAAATTCGCACATTTTGGTTTTTCATATAACATGCTCTTGAATTTTTAATTGTGGGCAGTTGATAGGTATTTTAAAGAAGTTTTGGGGACATACTGCTTTAATTGCTTGTCTGTTCAACACACATTTTTGGTATATCTCATAAATTATGAGCTATTCATATATATTTTTGAAAGTTCTATGGTTTTGTTATGGTAAAAATCTGACACATCAGTCCTCCAGATACATGTAAGCTGGATAAATGTTGTTGAAAAAGAGCCGCTTCTAGGTATATGTTATTACTTAAGAAGGAAAAATGCGGTTGAAAGTTAAGAAACATACACTTTTTACATTAAGAAGGCGTTAAGAAGGATAAATATTGAAACTTAGCAGCTGCTATTTGATATGTTGAGAAGAATAAATGTTGTTGAAAATAAAAAAAACAACTACTTGATATGTTAAGAAGGATGAATGTTGAAACTTAGCAGCTGCTATTTTATATGTTAAGAAGGATAAATGTGGTTGAAAGTGTAGAAATAGATACTTGATATGTTGAGAAGGATAAAAGTTGAAATTTAGCAGCTGCTATTTGATATGTTAAGAAGAATAAATTTGATTAAAAATGAAGAAACAACTACTTGATATGTTGAGAAGCATAAAAGTTGAAACTTAGCAGCTGCTATTTGATATGTTAAGAAGGATAAATGTGGTTGAAAGTTAAGAAACAACTTATTGATATGTTGAGAAGGATAAAAGTTGAAACTTAGCAGCTGCTATTTGATATGTTAAGAAGGATAAAAGTGGTTGAAAGTGAAGAAACAACTTATTGATATGTTGAGAAGGATAAAAGTTGAAACTTAGCAGCTGTTATTTGATATGTTTAGAAGGATAAATGTTGTTGAAAGTGAAGAAACAACTTATTGATGTGTTGAGAAGGGTAAAAGTTGAAACTGCGCAGCTGCTATTTTATATGTTAAGAAGGATAAATTTGGTTGAAAGTGTAGAAATAGATACTTGATATGTTGAGAAGGATAAAAGTTGAAATTAAGCAGCTGCTATTTGATATGTTAAGAAGAATAAATTTGTTTAAAAGTGAAGAAACAACTACTTGATATGTTGAGAAGGATAAAAGTTGAAACTTAGCAGCTGCTATTTGATATGTTAAGAAGGATAAATGTGGTTGAAAGTGAAGAAACAACTTATTGATATGTTGAGAAGGATAAAAGTTGAAACTTAGCAGCTGCTATTTGATATGTTAAGAAGGATGAATGTTGTTGAAAGTGAAGAAACAGCTAATTGTAATGTTGAGAAGGATAAAAGTTGAAACTTAGCAGCTGTTATTTTATTGGTTAAGAAGGATGAATGTTGTTGAAAAAGTGAAGAAACAACTAATTGATATGTTGAGAAGGATAAAAGTTGAAACTTAGCAATGTTGTTGAAAAAGTGAAGAAACAGCTAATTGATATGTTGAGAAGCATAAAAGTTGAAACTTAGCAGCTGCTATTTGATATGTTAAGAAGGATGAATGTTGATGAAAGTGAAGAAACAGCTATTTGATATGTTGAGAAGGATAAAAGTTGAAACTTAGCAGCTGCTATTTGATATGTTAAGAATGATGAATGTTGTTGAAAAAGTGAAGAAACAACTAATTGATATGTTGAGAAGGATAAAAGTTGAAACTTAGCAGCTGCTATTTGATATGTTAAGAAGGATGAATGTTGTTGAAAAAGTGAAGAAACAACTAATTGATATGTTGAGAAGGATAAAAGTTGAAACTTAGCAGCTGCTATTTGATATGTTAAGAAGGATGAATGTTGTTGAAAAAGTGAAGAAACAACTAATTGATATGTTGAGAAGGATAAAAGTTGAAACTTAGCAGCTGCTATTTGATATGTTAAGATGGATGAATGTTGTTGAAAGTGAAGAAAAAACTACTTGATATGTTGAGAAGGATAAAAGTTGAAACTTAGCAGCTGCTATTTGATATGTTAAGAAGGATGAATGTTGGTGAAAAAGTGAAGAAACAACTAATTGATATGTTGAGAAGGATAAAAGTTGAAACTTAGCAGCTGCTATTTGATATGTTAAAAAGGATGAATGTTGTTGAAAAAGTCAAGAAACAGCTAATTGATATGTTGAGAAGGATAAAAGTTGAAACTTAGCAGCTGCTATTTGATATGTTAAGAAGGATGAATGTTGTTGAAAGTGAAGAAAAAACTACTTGATATGTTGAGAAGGAGAAAAGTTGAAACTAAGCAGCTGCTATTTGATATGTTAAGAAGGTTGAATGTTGTTGAAAGTGAAGATATTTAAACAGCTAATTGATATGTTGAGAAGGATAAAAGTTGAAACTTAGCAGCTGCTATTTGATATGTTAAGAAGGATAAATGTTGTTGAAAGTGAAGAAACAACTTATTGATATGTTGAGAAGGATAAAAGTTGAAACTTAGCAGCTGCTATTTCATATGTTAAGAAGGATAAATGTGGTTGAAAGTGAAGAAACAACTTATTGATATGTTGAGAAGGATAAAAGTTGAAACTTAGCAGCTGCTATTTGATAAGTGTAAGAAGGATGAATGTTGTTGAAAAAGTGAAGAAACAATTAATTGATATGTTGAGAAGGATAAAAGTTGAAACTTAGCAGCTGCTATTTGATATGTTAAGAAGGATGAATGTTGTTGAAAGTGAAGAAAAAACTACTTGATATGTTGATATGTTGAGAAGGAGAAAAGTTGAAACATAGCAGCTGCTATTTGATATGTTAAGAAGGTTGAATGTTGTTGAAAGTGAAGATATTTAAACAGCTAATTGATATGTTGAGAAGGATAAAAGTTGAAACTTAGCAGCTGCTATTTGATATGTTAAGAAGGATAAATTATGTTGAAAGTGAAGAAACAACTTATTGATATGTTGAGAAGGATAAAAGTTGAAACTTAGCAGCTGCTATTTGATATGTTAAGAAGGATAAATGTGGTTGAAAGTGAAGAAACAACTTATTGATATGTTGAGAAGGATAAAAGTTGAAACTTAGCAGCTGCTATTTGATATGTTAAGAAGGATAAATGTTGTTGAAAGTGAAGAAACAGCTAATTGATATGTTGAGAAGGATAAAAGTTGAAACTTAGCAGCTGCTATTTGATATGTTAAGAAGGATGAATGTGGTTGAAAATGAAGAAACAGCTAATTGATACCTTGAGAAGGATAAAAGTTGAAACTTAGCAGCTGCTATTCGATATGTTAAGAAGGATAAATGTGGTTGAAAGTGAAGAAACAGCTAATTGATATGTTGAGAAGGATAAAAGTTGAAACTTAGCAGCTGCTATTTGATATGTTAAGAAGGATAAATGTTATTGAAAGTGAAGAAACAGCTAATTGATATGTTGAGAAGGATAAAAGTTGAAACTTAGCAGCTGCTATTTGATATGTTAAGAAGGATAAATGTTTTTGAAAGTGAAGAAACAACTTATTGATATGTTGAGAAGGATAAAATTTGAAACTTAGCAGCTGCTATTTGATATGTTAAGAAGGATAAATTTGGTTGAAAGTGAAGAAACAACTTATTGATATGTTGAGAAGGATAAAAGTTGAAACTTAGCAGCTGCTATTTGATATGTTAAGAAGGATGAATGTTGTTGAAAAAGTCAAGAAACAACTTATTGATATGTTGAGAAGGATAAAACTTGAAACTTAGCAGCTGCTATTTGATATGTTAAGAAGGATGAATGTGGTTGAAAGTGAAGAAACAGCTAATTGATATGTTGAGAAGGATAAAAGTTGAAACTTAGCAGCTGCTATTTGATATGTTAAGAAGGATAAATGTGGTTGAAAAAGTGAAGAAACAACTTATTGATATGTTGAGAAGGATAAAAGTTGAAACTTAGCAGCTGCTATTTGATATGTTAAGAAGGATGAATGTTGTTGAAAGTGAAGAAAAAACTACTTGATATGTTGATATGTTGAGAAGGAGAAAAGTTGAAACTTAGCAGCTGCTATTTGATATGTTAAGAAGGATGAATGTTGTTGAAAAAGTGAAGAAACAGCTAATTGATATGTTGAGAAGGATAAAAGTTGAAACTTAGCAGCTGCTATTTGATATGTTAAGAAGGATAAATGTGGTTGAAAAAGTGAAGAAACAACTTATTGATATGTTGAGAAGGATAAAAGTTGAAACTTAGCAGCTGCTATTTGATATGTTAAGAAGGATAAATGTGGTTGAAAAAGTGAAGAAACAACTTATTGATATGTTGAGAAGGATAAAAGTTGAAACTTAGCAGCTGCTATTTGATATGTTAAGAAGGATAAATGTGGTTGAAAAAGTGAAGAAACAACTTATTGATATGTTGAGAAGGATAAAAGTTGAAACTTAGCAGCTGCTATTTGATATGTTAAGAAGGATGAATGTTGTTGAAAAAGTGAAGACACAACTGATTGATATGTTGAGAAGGATAAAAGTTGAAACTTAGCTTCTGCTATTTGATATGTTAAGAAGGATGAATGTTGTTGAAAAAGTGAAGAAACAGCTAATTGATATGTTGAGAAGGATAAAAGTTGAAACTTAGCAGCTGCTATTTGATATGTTAAGAAGGATAAATGTGGTTGAAAAAGTGAAGAAACAACTTATTGATATGTTGAGAAGGATAAAAGTTGAAACTTAGCAGCTGCTATTTGATATGTTAAGAAGGATGAATGTTGTTGAAAGTGAAGAAAAAACTACTTGATATGTTGAGAAGGATAAAAGTTGAAACTTAGCAGCTGCTATTTGATATGTTAAGAAGGATAAATTATGTTGAAAGTGAAGAAACAACTTATTGATATGTTGAGAAGGATAAAAGTTGAAACTTAGCAGCTGCTATTAGATATGTTCAGAAGGATAAATGTGGTTGAAAGTGAAGAAACAACTTATTGATATGTTGAGAAGGATAAAAGTTGAAACTTAGCAGCTGCTACTTGATATGTTAAGAACGGTAAATGTGGTTGAAAAAGTAAGGAAACAACTTATTGATATGTTGAGAAGGATAAAAGTTGAAACTTAGCAGCTGCTATTAGATATGTTCAGAAGGATAAATGTGGTTGAAAGTGAAGAAACAACTTATTGATATGTTGAGAAGGATAAAAGTTGAAACTTAGCAGCTGCTACTTGATATGTTAAGAACGGTGAATGTTGTTGTAAAAGTGAAGAAATAACTTATTGATATGTTGAGAAGGATAAAAGTTGAAACTTAGCAGCTGCTATTTGATATGTTAAGAAGGATGAATGTTGTTGAAAAAGTGAAGAAACAACTTATTGATATGTTGAGAAGGATAAAAGTTGAAACTTAGCAGCTGCTATTTGATATGTTAAGAAGGATGAATGTTGTTGAAAAAGTGAAGAAACAGCTAACTGATATGTTGAGAAGGATAAAAGTTGAAACTTAGCAGCTGCTATTTGATATGTTAAGAAGGATGAATGTTGTTGAAAGTGAAGAAACAGCTAATTGATATGTTGAGAAGGATAAAAGTTGAAACTTAGCAGCTGCTATTTGATATGTTAAGAAGGATGAATGTTGTTGAAAGTGAAGAAACAGCTAATTGATATGTTGAGAAGGATAAAAGTTGAAACTTAGCAGCTGCTATTTGATATGTTAAGAAGGATGAATGTTGTTGAAAAAGTGAAGAAACAACTAATTGATATGTTGAGAAGGATAAAAGTTAAAACTTAGCAGCTGCTATTTGATAAGTGTAAGAAGGATGAATGTTGTTGAAAAAGTGAAGAAACAGCTAATTGATATGTTGTGAAGGATAAAGGTTGAAACTTAGCAGCTGCTATTTGATATGTTAAGAAGGATGAATGTTGTTGAAAAAGTGAAGAAACAACTAATTGATATGTTGAGAAGGATAAAAGTTGAAACTTAGCAGCTGCTATTTGATATGTTAAGAAGGATGAATGTTGTTGAAAGTGAAGAAAAAACTACTTGATATGTTGAGAAGGATAAAAGTTGAAACTTAACAGCTGCTATTTGATATGTTAAGAAGGATGAATGTTGTTGAAAGTGAAGAAACAGCTAATTGATATGTTGAGAAGGATAAAAGTTGAAACTTAGCAGCTGCTATTTGATATGTTAAGAAGGATGAATGTTGTTGAAAAAGTGAAGAAACAACTTATTGATATGTTGAGAAGGATAAAAGTTGAAACTTAGCAGCTGCTATTTGATAAGTGTAAGAAGGATGAATGTTGTTGAAAAAGTGAAGAAACAGCTAATTGATATGTTGTGAAGGATAAAGGTTGAAACTTAGCAGCTGCTATTTGATATGTTAAGAAGGATGAATGTTGTTGAAAAAGTGAAGAAACAACTAATTGATATGTTGAGAAGGATAAAAGTTGAAACTTAGCAGCTGCTATTTGATATGTTAAGAAGGATGAATGTTGTTGAAAGTGAAGAAATAACTTATTGATATGTTGAGAAGGATAAAAGTTGAAACTTAGCAGCTGCTATTTGATATGTTAAGAAGGATGAATGTTGTTGAAAAAGTGAAGAAACAACTTATTGATATGTTGAGAAGGATAAAAGTTGAAACTTAGCAGCTGCTATTTGATATGTTAAGAAGGATGAATGTTGTTGAAAAAGTGAAGAAACAGCTAACTGATATGTTGAGAAGGATAAAAGTTGAAACTTAGCAGCTGCTATTTGATATGTTAAGAAGGATGAATGTTGTTGAAAGTGAAGAAACAGCTAATTGATATGTTGAGAAGGATAAAAGTTGAAACTTAGCAGCTGCTATTTGATATGTTAAGAAGGATGAATGTTGTTGAAAGTGAAGAAACAGCTAATTGATATGTTGTGAAGGATAAAGGTTGAAACTTAGCAGCTGCTATTTGATATGTTAAGAAGGATGAATGTTGTTGAAAAAGTGAAGAAACAACTAATTGATATGTTGAGAAGGATAAAAGTTGAAACTTAGCAGCTGCTATTTGATATGTTAAGAAGGATGAATGTTGTTGAAAGTCAAGAAAAAACTACTTGATATGTTGAGAAGGATAAAAGTTGAAACTTAACAGCTGCTATTTGATATGTTAAGAAGGATGAATGTTGTTGAAAGTGAATAAACAGCTAATTGATATGTTGAGAAGGATAAAAGTTGAAACTTAGCAGCTGCTATTTGATATGTTAAGAAGGATGAATGTTGTTGAAAAAGTGAAGAAACAACTTATTGATATGTTGAGAAGGATAAAAGTTGAAACTTAGCAGCTGCTATTTTATATGTTAAGATGGATGAATGTTGTTGAAAAAGTGAAGAAACAGCTAATTGATATGTTGAGAAGGATAAAAGTTGAAACTTAGCAGCTGCTATTTGATATGTTAAGAAGGAAAAATGTTGTTGAAAGTGAAGAAACAACTTATTGATATGTTAAGAAGAATAAAAGTTGAAACTTAGCAGCTGCTGTTTGATATGTTAAGAAGGATAAATATGGTTGAAAGTGAAGAAACAACTTATTGATATGTTGAGAAGGATAAAAGTTGAAACTTAGCAGCTGCTATTTGATATGTTAAGAAGGATGAATGTTGTTGAAAAAGTGAAGAAACAACTTATTGATATGTTGAGAAGGATAAAAGTTGAAACTTAGCAGCTGCTATTTGATATGTTAAGAAGGATGAATGTGGTTGAAAATGAAGAAACAGCTAATTGATATGTTGAGAAGGATAAAAGTTGAAACTTAGCAGCTGCTATTTGATGTGTTAAGAAGGATAAATATGGTTGAAAAAGTGAAGAAACAACTTATTGATATGTTGAGAAGGATAAAAGTTGAAACTTAGCAGCTGCTATTTGATATGTTAAGAAGGATGAATGTATTTGAAAATGAAGAAACAGCTAATTGATATGTTGAGAAGGATAAAAGTTGAAACTTAGCAGCTGCTATTTGATATGTTAAGAAGGATAAATGTTGTTGAAAGTGAAGAAACAACTTATTGATATGTTGAGAAGGATAAAAGTTGAAACTTAGCAGCTGCTATTTGATATGTTAAGAAGGATGAATGTTGTTAAAAGTGAAGAAACTACTTATTGATATGTTGAGAAGGATAAAAGTTGAAACTTAGCAGCTGCTATTTGATATGTTAAGAAGGATAAATGTGGTTGAAAAAGTAAGGAAACAACTTATTGATATATTGAGAAGGATAAAAGTTGAAACTTAGCAGCTGCTATTTGATATGTTAAGAAGGATGAATCTGGTTGAAAATGAAGAAACAGCTAATTGATATGTTGAGAAGGATAAAAGTTGAAACTTAGCAGCTGCTATTTGATAAGTTAAGAAGGATAAATGTGGTTGAAAAAGTGAAGAAACAACTTATTGATATGTTGAGAAGGATAAAAGTTGAAACTTAGCAGCTGCTATTTGATATGTTAAGAAGGATGAATGTTGTTGAAAGTGATGAAACAACTTGATATGTTGAGAAGGATAAAAGTTGAAACTTAGCAGCTGCTATTTGATATGTTAAGAAGGATGAATGTTGTTAAAAGTGATGAAACAACATATTGATATGTTGAGAAGGATAAAAGTTGAAACTAAGCAGCTGCTATTTGATATGTTAAGAAGGATGAATGTTGTTGAAAAGGTGAAGAAACAACTTATTGATATGTTGAGAAGGATAAAAGTTGAAACTTAGCAGCTGCTATTTGATATGTTAAGAAGGATAAATGTGGTTGAAAAAGTGAAGAAACAACTTATTGATATGTTGAGAAGGATAAAAGTTGAAACTTAGCAGCTGCTATTTGATATGTTAAGAAGGATGAATGTTGTTGAAAGTGAAGAAAAAACTACTTGATATGTTGATATGTTGAGAAGGAGAAAAGTTGAAACTTAGCAGCTGCTATTTGATATGTTAAGAAGGATGAATGTTGTTGAAAAAGTGAAGAAACAGCTAATTGATATGTTGAGAAGGATAAAAGTTGAAACTTAGCAGCTGCTATTTGATATGTTAAGAAGGATAAATGTGGTTGAAAAAGTGAAGAAACAACTTATTGATATGTTGAGAAGGATAAAAGTTGAAACTTAGCAGCTGCTATTTGATATGTTAAGAAGGATAAATGTGGTTGAAAAAGTGAAGAAACAACTTATTGATATGTTGAGAAGGATAAAAGTTGAAACTTAGCAGCTGCTATTTGATATGTTAAGAAGGATAAATGTGGTTGAAAAAGTGAAGAAACAACTTATTGATATGTTGAGAAGGATAAAAGTTGAAACTTAGCAGCTGCTATTTGATATGTTAAGAAGGATGAATGTTGTTGAAAAAGTGAAGACACAACTGATTGATATGTTGAGAAGGATAAAAGTTGAAACTTAGCTTCTGCTATTTGATATGTTAAGAAGGATGAATGTTGTTGAAAAAGTGAAGAAACAGCTAATTGATATGTTGAGAAGGATAAAAGTTGAAACTTAGCAGCTGCTATTTGATATGTTAAGAAGGATAAATGTGGTTGAAAAAGTGAAGAAACAACTTATTGATATGTTGAGAAGGATAAAAGTTGAAACTTAGCAGCTGCTATTTGATATGTTAAGAAGGATGAATGTTGTTGAAAGTGAAGAAAAAACTACTTGATATGTTGAGAAGGATAAAAGTTGAAACTTAGCAGCTGCTATTTGATATGTTAAGAAGGATAAATTATGTTGAAAGTGAAGAAACAACTTATTGATATGTTGAGAAGGATAAAAGTTGAAACTTAGCAGCTGCTATTAGATATGTTCAGAAGGATAAATGTGGTTGAAAGTGAAGAAACAACTTATTGATATGTTGAGAAGGATAAAAGTTGAAACTTAGCAGCTGCTACTTGATATGTTAAGAACGGTGAATGTTGTTGTAAAAGTGAAGAAATAACTTATTGATATGTTGAGAAGGATAAAAGTTGAAACTTAGCAGCTGCTATTTGATATGTTAAGAAGGATGAATGTTGTTGAAAAAGTGAAGAAACAACTTATTGATATGTTGAGAAGGATAAAAGTTGAAACTTAGCAGCTGCTATTTGATATGTTAAGAAGGATGAATGTTGTTGAAAAAGTGAAGAAACAGCTAACTGATATGTTGAGAAGGATAAAAGTTGAAACTTAGCAGCTGCTATTTGATATGTTAAGAAGGATGAATGTTGTTGAAAGTGAAGAAACAGCTAATTGATATGTTGAGAAGGATAAAAGTTGAAACTTAGCAGCTGCTATTTGATATGTTAAGAAGGATGAATGTTGTTGAAAGTGAAGAAACAGCTAATTGATATGTTGAGAAGGATAAAAGTTGAAACTTAGCAGCTGCTATTTGATATGTTAAGAAGGATGAATGTTGTTGAAAAAGTGAAGAAACAACTAATTGATATGTTGAGAAGGATAAAAGTTGAAACTTAGCAGCTGCTATTTGATAAGTGTAAGAAGGATGAATGTTGTTGAAAAAGTGAAGAAACAGCTAATTGATATGTTGTGAAGGATAAAGGTTGAAACTTAGCAGCTGCTATTTGATATGTTAAGAAGGATGAATGTTGTTGAAAAAGTGAAGAAACAACTAATTGATATGTTGAGAAGGATAAAAGTTGAAACTTAGCAGCTGCTATTTGATATGTTAAGAAGGATGAATGTTGTTGAAAGTGAAGAAAAAACTACTTGATATGTTGAGAAGGATAAAAGTTGAAACTTAGCAGCTGCTATTTGATATGTTAAGAAGGATGAATGTTGTTGAAAGTGAAGAAACAGCTAATTGATATGTTGAGAAGGATAAAAGTTGAAACTTAGCAGCTGCTATTTGATATGTTAAGAAGGATGAATGTTGTTGAAAAAGTGAAGAAACAACTTATTGATATGTTGAGAAGGATAAAAGTTGAAACTTAGCAGCTGCTATTTTATATGTTAAGATGGATGAATGTTGTTGAAAAAGTGAAGAAACAGCTAATTGATATGTTGAGAAGGATAAAAGTTGAAACTTAGCAGCTGCTATTTGATATGTTAAGAAGGAAAAATGTTGTTGAAAGTGAAGAAACAACTTATTGATATGTTAAGAAGGATAAAAGTTGAAACTTAGCAGCTGCTGTTTGATATGTTAAGAAGGATAAATATGGTTGAAAGTGAAGAAACAACTTATTGATATGTTGAGAAGGATAAAAGTTGAAACTTAGCAGCTGCTATTTGATATGTTAAGAAGGATGAATGTTGTTGAAAAAGTGAAGAAACAACTTATTGATATGTTGAGAAGGATAAAAGTTGAAACTTAGCAGCTGCTATTTTATATGTTAAGAAGGATGAATGTGGTTGAAAATGAAGAAACAGCTAATTGATATGTTGAGAAGGATAAAAGTTGAAACTTAGCAGCTGCTATTTGATGTGTTAAGAAGGATAAATATGGTTGAAAAAGTGAAGAAACAACTTATTGATATGTTGAGAAGGATAAAAGTTGAAACTTAGCAGCTGCTATTTGATATGTTAAGAAGGATGAATGTATTTGAAAATGAAGAAACAGCTAATTGATATGTTGAGAAGGATAAAAGTTGAAACTTAGCAGCTGCTATTTGATATGTTAAGAAGGATAAATGTTGTTGAAAGTGAAGAAACAACTTATTGATATGTTGAGAAGGATAAAAGTTGAAACTTAGCAGCTGCTATTTGATATGTTAAGAAGGATGAATGTTGTTAAAAGTGAAGAATCTACTTATTGATATGTTGAGAAGGATAAAAGTTGAAACTTAGCAGCTGCTATTTGATATGTTAAGAAGGATAAATGTGGTTGAAAAAGTAAGGAAACAACATATTGATATGTTGAGAAGGATAAAAGTTGAAACTTAGCAGCTGCTATTTGATATGTTAAGAAGGATGAATCTGGTTGAAAATGAAGAAACAGCTAATTGATATGTTGAGAAGGATAAAAGTTGAAACTTAGCAGCTGCTATTTGATAAGTTAAGAAGGATAAATGTGGTTGAAAAAGTGAAGAAACAACTTATTGATATGTTGAGAAGGATAAAAGTTGAAACTTAGCAGCTGCTATTTGATATGTTAAGAAGGATGAATGTTGTTGAAAGTGATGAAACAACTTGATATGTTGAGAAGGATAAAAGTTGAAACTTAGCAGCTGCTATTTGATATGTTAAGAAGGATGAATGTTGTTAAAAGTGATGAAACAACATATTGATATGTTGAGAAGGATAAAAGTTGAAACTAAGCAGCTGCTATTTGATATGTTAAGAAGGATGAATGTTGTTGAAAAGGTGAAGAAACAACTTATTGATATGTTGAGAAGGATAAAAGTTGAAACTTAGCAGCTGTTATTTGATATGTTAAGAAGGATGAATATTGTTGAAAATGAAGAAACAGCTACTTGATTTGTTGAGAAGGATAAAAGTTGAAACTTAGCAGCTGCTATTTGATATGTTAAGAAGGATAAATGTTGTTGAAAGTGAAGAAACAACTTATTGATATGTTGAGAAGGATAAAAGTTGAAACTTAGCAGCTGCTATTTGATATGTTAAGAAGATTAAATGTGGTTGAAAGTGAAGAAACAACTTATTGATATGTTGAGAAGGATAAAAGTTGAAACTTTGCAGCTGCTATTTGATATGTTAAGAAGGATAAATGTTGTTGAAAGTGAAGAAACAGCTAATTGATATGTTGAGAAGGATAAAAGTTGAAACTTAGCAGCTGCTATTTGATATGTTAAGAAGGATGAATGTGGTTGAAAATGAAGAAACAGCTAATTGATACTTTGAGAAGGATAAAAGTTGAAACTTAGCAGCTGCTATTCGATATGTTAAGAAGGATAAATGTGGTTGAAAGTGAAGAAACAGCTAATTGATATGTTGAGAAGGATAAAAGTTGAAACTTAGCAGCTGCTATTTGATATGTTAAGAAGGATAAATGTTATTGAAAGTGAAGAAACAGCTAATTGATATGTTGAGAAGGATAAAAGTTGAAACTTAGCAGCTGCTATTTGATATGTTAAGAAGGATAAATGTTTTTGAAAGTGAAGAAACAACTTATTGATATGTTGAGAAGGATAAAAGTTGAAACTTAGCAGCTTCTATTTGATATGTTAAGAAGGATAAATTTGGTTGAAAGTGAAGAAACAACTTATTGATATGTTGAGAAGGATAAAAGTTGAAACTTAGCAGCTGCTATTTGATATGTTAAGAAGGATGAATGTTGTTGAAAAAGTCAAGAAACAACTTATTGATATGTTGAGAAGGATAAAACTTGAAACTTAGCAGCTGCTATTTGATATGTTAAGAAGGATGAATGTGGTTGAAAGTGAAGAAACAGCTAATTGATATGTTGAGAAGGATAAAAGTTGAAACTTAGCAGCTGCTATTTGATATGTTAAGAACGATGAATGTTGTTGAAAAAGTGAAGAAACAACTTATTGATATGTTGAGAAGGATAAAAGTTGAAACTTAGCAGCTGCTATTTGATATGTTAAGAAGGATGAATGTTGTTGAAAAAGTGAAGAAACAACTAATTGATATGTTGAGAAGGATAAAAGTTGAAACTTAGCAGCTGCTATTTGATATGTTAAGAAGGATGAATGTTGTTGAAAAAGTGAAGAAACAGCTAATTGATATGTTGAGAAGGATAAAAGTTGAAACTTAGCAGCTGCTATTTGATATGTTAAGAAGGATAAATGTGGTTGAAAAAGTGAAGAAACAACTTATTGATATGTTGAGAAGGATAAAAGTTGAAACTTAGCAGCTGCTATTTGATATGTTAAGAAGGATGAATGTGGTTGAAAGTGAAGAAAAAACTACTTGATATGTTGAGAAGGATAAAAGTTGAAACTTAGCAGCTGCTATTTGATATGTTAAGAAGGATAAATTATGTTGAAAGTGAAGAAACAACTTATTGATATGTTGAGAAGGATAAAAGTTGAAACTTAGCAGCTGCTATTAGATATGTTCAGAAGGATAAATGTGGTTGAAAGTGAAGAAACAACTTATTGATATGTTGAGAAGGATAAAAGTTGAAACTTAGCAGCTGCTACTTGATATGTTAAGAACGGTGAATGTTGTTGTAAAAGTGAAGAAATAACTTATTGATATGTTGAGAAGGATAAAAGTTGAAACTTAGCAGCTGCTATTTGATATGTTAAGAAGGATGAATGTTGTTGAAAAAGTGAAGAAACAACTTATTGATATGTTGAGAAGGATAAAAGTTGAAACTTAGCAGCTGCTATTTGATATGTTAAGAACGATGAATGTTGTTGAAAAAGTGAAGAAACAACTTATTGATATGTTGAGAAGGATAAAAGTTGA
Organism: Loripinus fragilis; assembly: GCA_964019695.1. NCBI lineage: Eukaryota > Metazoa > Mollusca > Bivalvia > Lucinida > Lucinidae > Loripinus > Loripinus fragilis. Next base: position 67,855,150 of record OZ026530.1, read on the forward strand.
AACTTAGCAGCTGCTATTTGATATGTTAAGAAGGATGAATGTTGTTGAAAAAGTGAAGAAACAGCTAACTGATTTGTTGAGAAGGATAAAAGTTGAAACTTAGCAGCTGCTATTTGATATGTTAAGAAGGATGAATGTTGTTGAAAGTGAAGAAACAGCTAATTGATATGTTGAGAAGGATAAAAGTTGAAACTTAGCAGCTGCTATTTGATATGTTAGGAAGGATGAATGTTGTTGAAAAAGTGAAGAAACAACTAATTGATATGTTGAGAAGGATAAAAGTTGAAACTTAGCAGCTGCTATTTGATAAGTGTAAGAAGGATGAATGTTGTTGAAAAAGTGAAGAAACAGCTAATTGATATGTTGTGAAGGATAAAGGTTGAAACTTAGCAGCTGCTATTTGATATGTTAAGAAGGATGAATGTTGTTGAAAAAGTGAAGAAACAACTAATTGATATGTTGAGAAGGATAAAAGTTGAAACTTAGCAGCTGCTATTTGATATGTTAAGAAGGATGAATGTTGTTGAAAGTGAAGAAAAAACTACTTGATATGTTGAGAAGGATAAAAGTTGAAACTTAGCAGCTGCTATTTGATATGTTAAGAAGGATGAATGTTGTTGAAAGTGAAGAAACAGCTAATTGATATGTTGAGAAGGATAAAAGTTGAAATTTAGCAGCTGCTATTTGATATGTTAAGAAGGATGAATGTTGTTGAAAAAGTGAAGAAACAACTTATTGATATGTTGAGAAGGATAAAAGTTGAAACTTAGCAGCTAATATTTTATATGTTAAGATGGATGAATGTTGTTGAAAAAGTGAAGAAACAGCTAATTGATATGTTGAGAAGGATAAAAGTTGAAACTTAGCAGCTGCTATTTGATATGTTAAGAAGGATAAATGTTGTTGAAAGTGAAGAAACAACTTATTGATATGTTAAGAAGGATAAAAGTTGAAACTTAGCAGCTGCTGTTTGATATGTTAAGAAGGATAAATATGGTTGAAAAAGTGAAGAAACAACTTATTGATATGTTGAGAAGGATAAAAGTTGAAACTTAGCAGCTGCTATTTGATATGTTAAGAAGGATGAATGTGGTTGAAAAAGTGAAGAAACAACTTATTGATATGTTGAGAAGGATAAAAGTTGAAACTTAGCAGCTGCTATTTGATATGTTAAGAAGGATGAATGTGGTTGAAAATGAAGAAACAGCTAATTGATATGTTGAGAAGGATAAAAGTTGAAACTTAGCAGCTGCTATTTGATGTGTTAAGAAGGATAAATATGGTTGAAAAAGTGAAGAAACAACTTATTGATATGTTGAGAAGGATAAAAGTTGAAACTTAGCAGCTGCTATTTGATATGTTAAGAAGGATGAATGTTGTAAAAAGTGAAGAAACAACTTATTGATATGTTGAGAAGGATAAAAGTTGAAACTTAGCAGCTGCTATTTGATATGTTAAGAAGGATAAATGTGGTTGAAAAAGTAAGGAAACACTTTATTGATATGTTGAGAAGGATAAAAGTTGAAACTTAGCAGTGCTATTTGATATGTTAAGAAGGATGAATGTGGTTGAAAATGAAGAAACAGCTAATTGATATGTTGAGAAGGATAAAAGTTGAAACTTAGCAGCTGCTATTTGATAAGTTAAGAAGGATAAATGTGGTTGAAAAAGTGAAGAAACAACTTATTGATATGTTGAGAAGGATAAAAGTTGAAACTTAGCAGCTGCTATTTGATATGTTAAGAAGGATGAATGTTGTTGAAAGTGATGAAACAACTTGATATGTTGAGAAGGATAAAAGTTGAAACTTAGCAGCTGCTATTTGATATGTTAAGAAGGATGAATGTTGTTAAAAGTGATGAAACAACATATTGATATGTTGAGAAGGATAAAAGTTGAAACTAAGCAGCTGCTATTTGATATGTTAAGAAGGATGAATGTTGTTGAAAAGGTGAAGAAACAACTTATTGATATGTTGAGAAGGATAAAAGTTGAAACTTAGCAGCTGTTATTTGATATGTTAAGAAGGATGAATGTTGTTGAAAATGAAGAAACAGCTACTTGATTTGTTGAGAAGGATAAAAGTTGAAACTTGGCAGCTGCTATTTGATATGTTGAGAAGGATAAATGTGGTTGAAAAAGTGAAGAAACAACTACTTGATATGTTGAGAAGGATAAAAGTTGAAACTTAGCAGCTGCTATTTGATATGTTAAGAAGGATGAATGTGGTTGAAAGTGAAGAAACAACTTATTGATATGTTGAGAAGGATAAAAGTTGAAACTCAGCAGCTGCTATTTGATATGTTAAGAAGGATGAATGTGGTTGAAAAAGTGAAGAAACAACTTATTGATATGTTGAGAAGGATAAAAGTTGAAACTTAGCATCTGCTATTTGATATGTTAAGAAGGATGAATGTTGTTGAAAGTGAAGAAAAACTACTTTATATGTTGAGAAGGATAAAATTTGAAACTAAACAGCTGCTATTTGATATGTTAAGAAGGATGAATGTTGTTGAAAAAGTGAAGAAACAACTTATTGATATGTTGAGAAGGATAAAAGTTGAAACTAAGCAGCTGCTATTTTATATGTTAAGAAGGATGAATGTTGTTGAAAGGGAAGAAACAACTTATTGATATGTTGAGAAACAACAACTTGATCTGTTAAGAAGGATAAATATGGTTGAAAGTGTAAAAACAGATACTTGATATGTTAAGAAGGATAAAAGTTGAAACTTAGCAGCTGCTATTTGATATGTTGAGAAGGATCAATGTGGTTGAATATGTTAAGAAGGATCAATGTGGTTTAAAATGAAGAAACAGCTACTTGATATGTTAAGCCTATGCTATGTTAAGATGCTTCCAATAAAACATTGACAAATAGTGTAGTCCCAGACGAGCTTGCACATATTATTGCATCTCAACACAGACTGCCCTGTTTACAAAGTTCAGGGACAATGACGTAACTTAATTTGGAAATTAAACCTGTGAACCTCAATTTCGTATTTAAATGAATGGGATAAATTCTATCTATCAAGAAAGTTTTAAAATCAAACTTTATAAAAAGGTTGTAAAGATGGAAAAGAATGTTTGATTTTTCACACCTGTATGAATATAAAGGGTCTGAGCCGAGTTGCCTACCCTCTGGTTTTGTCATCTGTACATGGTGATGTTTTACATTCTTAAGTTAATGAGATCAATTTAGACCAGGAACCTGCGAGTTCTTCCTGCATCCTTGTGTTAATACAAGGAACCCAGTGCCTGGTTAAGGTGACACTTTTCTCAAGTTGTTGAGCAATTTATGAATGGGTTTTTCTGTCCCATTGGAAGAATGAAAAGTTCCCACTTCTGCACAAAGAGAGTTCATCAAATTTCTTGCCGAGATAAAACTTGGGTCAAAGACCTAGGACATGTTTTTTTTAACCATGCCCTGTGCTTAGATGCACTCCTTGAACATTTTAAGTATAGCGCAAATAAACTAAGTCCAAGATGTCAGTCAAAAAGTTACATTGCACCGCCCTAATTCAATTATTAAAGCGATGGATAGCTTATTCAAATATAATAGAAATCGCGCCTGATTCGCTCGTGTGTTAAGCTAGTAGGGTCATCTGAAAACATTTTATAGCACGTGCATAAGAGAAAAAAATGCATGTAATGTGATAACGCAGCCTTTAGTCCTACAAAGGAGCCTGTTATAAGTTGATTCTACATATGCGAGGTAAATTCTGAGTATGTTGACGGCAGTTTTATAAAGCCTTTGAAGAACGGGATATGCATTGCTTCCGAATATTTTTGAAACTACCCCTTTCTGTCACGCCTATACGAATTATACCTGTCATTAAAAGACTTAGAAATTTAGGACAAATTCAATTTATTGCAAAATCTTCATCTATATACACACAAATCTGTTTGTACCACAAGCACAAGACCTTTTGGAGAAGTTGGCGGAAATTCTCCTCTACAACTTTCATCGCGAACACATTTTGCTAAAATTGAAGATAAAAAAAGTTATTGCGAAAAATTAAGTCTAAAAACTTAACAGCTGGAGTTTAGTGAAACATTGACAAATAGTGAAGACCGGGATGTCACAGATTATTGCATTTCAACACAGACTGCACTGTTTAATAATACTAAGTAGAAAATAGTAACCTGTGAACCTCAATGTTATCACTTAAAGCGCCAATCGCAACAAAAGTTAACTGCTTTTCTTGTCTGCTGAAATGTTACGGAAGCAGTATGGACCCAGATTGGACTGCTCGTTGGAGCAGTCTTATCTGGGTCCACCCTGTTTGGTTCTATACTTAAATTTGTCATTAATATTAGGCAATTATTTGCAGCAGACGACTTCACGAGACGTCATTTTTCAGATGCATAGTCAAAGAGACTTATGACAGTATATATTTTAATATTTTGTCTGATTTTTTAACATAATGTAAAGTGAAAGAGACCTAAGGTCATAATTATGTAGATATTTTATATATACATTTTTGGATGTTTTGCCTGATTTTTTTTCTAATCATACCCAGGGGTAGAGTCAAAGAGACTTAGTACATTTATGTTTTTTTTTTAAAATGATGTTCATTTTTCGATATTTTGTTTGAATTTTTCTTTCTGATTATAACAAAGTAGTAAAAAGTCAAAGATACCTTGGACATATATTTTTTTTAATGATATGCATTTTCTGATATTTTGTTTGATTTATTCCTTCTGATATAGGACTAACAATTAAAACAGTTTGTAGCCAAGAGATTCTTGGTTGTACCAGCAAATGTGAAGTTGAGGCAATAATGTTATAGCCAACATCCAACTGTGTAATATACATTATAAATCTTCATAAATGTTAAATATACACAAAATTTCATTATTTCTTATTAATTTATTCGTGTGGCAAAATTCAGTTAAGTCTTTTATATTTCTTGATTAAAAGTGTACTATTTTCTTATACAGCTAGAGATAATTAATTTTATATTTTAGGAGTAAGAAAAAAAGAGTATTTGATGAGTCTGGGGTACTTGCATCTGTGCCCACGCACGGATTTCCTTTAAACTTTGCATAATAATGACTCATTATATACAAACTATGAAAATGTATTTATTGAATTAGATAGTTAAGAATAAGGCTTAGGAAGCAACCCTGACGTACTCCACCTTTGAGGTGGCACCGGTCTCTAAATTTCCATGTCCTAAATCTATAGTTTTGTTTATTTCTAAGATTTATCATCTAAATCTAATCCAAAATACCATAGGCATTATATTAATACCAGGAAACCATTTGGATAAATTATGGTTAACGTTTTCTGAAGAAGTGATTATAAAATTTCAATATTTTTTTTCAAAAATTTACAAAACATTCAACATTAAATTCCAAAGATAGATATGTTCTAGTCTTTGTCAAGATATCATATTATCACAAAAACATGCCATATATATCTTGCTGACCTGAGCCAAATTTCATGACAATCCAAAACCGGTAACTTTGTCATTTCCTACCTCTTATTGGTATAGGTCAGTTTTAGCAAAAATAATTATTTGGTTGAAATGAATCAATAACTCGACAGAAGGAGGTTGTTTTTAAATCTACTTCCACTTTTCTTAAGGAAAGACATGTTTAGACAATTTCAAATGATTCAATGGCCGGAAATCTCAAAAATCATGGCCCAATGTCATGGCACTATGGGGCCAAGGCAATGTGTATCACTTCCTCAAGTCCTGCATGATATTGTTTAAGAAACATAATATCCTATCAATAAACGTATAAAAACAAGAAAACGAAATATTTCCTTTGCATCCCAACTGAACAAGAATAACCACATTTTGGTGCCTTGACCAGGATTAAGTGTAACAGAGTCATATCAAAGGTATCATAGAACAGTGTTCTACATGAATAAGTGAGGTCCATAAACGAAACTGTATGCCTGGAATATACAGCCAGCCAAAGAATAAATGTTGCCATTTGATGGAAATCAGCATCAGTTTTTCATAACAGAAAAACAGAGAAGTTTTAAGCATTAATTTAGCAATACCTTTGAAGCCAAGGAATCTCTGTGACCAAAATGGCTAATTTTAACCAACAGGTTTGACAGGGGGTTATTTCTTGTGAACCAGGTTTATTTATGAAGCTTACAATTATAAAACCATAGATATAAGGTTCTTCTCCTGTATGAACTGACATGTCATAAGGTTTCTCTTCTGTATGTATTAAAATTCTTAATAATGTTACATATTAAGTGTAACATTGGTTAGATGTAGTTTTAACGTTCGAAACTAGATGTCGTAAGTTCGATGTCACCATATTGTATCGTTTTGGATAATATTATTGTGTAAGCACTTCATTAAATAAGAATCATGACACTTAATATCAAAGAATATTGTTTTTTTCCTTTTCTAATCAGTAATAGGTGAAAAACACTGAACATAACAATTTCTACCAATAAACGTACTAGCATGGTGATTCAAACTAAGCAAGAATTCAAGTATGTTTTACACTGAAGCATAATAATTGTATTTTTTACATTTCGATGAATTAGGGCCATGTGTTTACATCAAGTTGAAAAATATGTTACCGGTCCTTGAATTTCATGAAATTTGGTCTACATATTCTTAATATTTATGGAAAGTTTATATGTTGAAATGGTATCTTGACAAAGACCGCAACATGTAAAAAAGTTTATTCAAAATTTGACTGAATGCAAAATATACAGTTGAAAATTGGGGTACCATCTCATTAAAATGAATGCCCACCCGCTATCCCAATACATACAAAGCCATTTATAGTATCAACGAACTTATCAATGATACAGTTATTTAATAAAACATTTCTGCACCCGTTACATGATATGTCAATTACTTTAGAAATGATTATAACTGGATACCCTAAGGTATTGTAGTGATATCATACATGACGTCATAAATTAGCAATGGAATTGCATAAAAACTTAAATACACCATAAGTATAAAAGTCATACCGCAGACAATTGATAAACGTAATATTATCAAATTCCAAGCGTGGGCAGACCCCCATGTTAATTTCCCATACCATGAAAGAGCCCCTTTACCATTCACATTCTTTATAAGGATTGCAGAAATAGCAGTTGAATCTATTCATAAAACACAACTTGAGGAATGTGCTTGTAATAAATAATTAAAATTCTGTAGCAAACATTATGCATTTGGTAGATTGTTGCAGATTGAAACAAAACTATAGCCAATTTTATTGCTTTTAATTACCAGACAGAGCCGAGAGGCTTTCAAGACCGCAGTCTGCAAGCTGCAACACTCCCGTCCATAGATCCCGACTTCCTGTTTTTATCAGATTTTAGCTATTTTTAACTATTTTTAACCTATCATCTGTTTTTATCCTCACTATCATGCTTTTAAATTTTCTTCCTATAATCTGATCTTTTTCTGTCTTATACTGACAGACGCTGGGCTAACATGCCTAGAATGTCCGTTGGGGCCTGTTTTTATCTGATTTTAGCTATTTTTAACTATTTTAACCTATCATCTGTTTTTATCCTCACTCTTAGGCTTTTAAACTTCTTCCTATAATCTGATCTTTTTCTGTCTTATACTAATAGATGCTGAGCTAACATGCCTAGAATGTCCGTGAGGGCATGTTTTTATCTGATTTTAGCTTTTCTAAAATATTTTAACCAAGCATCTGTTTTCATCCTCACTCTCAGGCTTTTAAACTTCTTCCTATAATCTGATCTTTTTCTGTCTTATACTGACAGAAGCTGCGCTAACATGCCTAGAATGTCCGTGGGGGCTGTTTTTATCTGATTTTAGCTATTCTTAACTATTTTAACCTATCATCTGTTTTTATCCTCACTCTCAGGCTTTTAAACTTCTTCCTATAATCTGATCTTTTTCTGTCTTATACTGACAGGCGCTGCGCTAACCTGCCTAGAATGTCCGTGGGGGCCTGTTTTTATCTGATTTTAGCTATTCTTAACTATTTTAACCTATCATCTGTTTTTATCCTCACTCTCAGGCTTTTAAACTTCTTCCTATAATCTGATCTTTTTCTGTCTTATACTGACAGACGCTGCGCTAACATGCCTAGAATGTCCGTGGGGGCCTGTTTTTATCTGATTTTAGCTATTCTTAACTATTTTTACCTATCATCAGTTTTTATCCTCACTCTCAGGCTTTTAAAGTTCTTCCTATAATCTGATCTTAATAACTCAATGTTATCACTTAAAGCGCCAATCGCAACAAAAGTTAACTGCTTTTCTCGTCTGCTGAAATGTTACGGAAGCAGTATGGACCCAGATTGGACTGCTCGTTGGAGCAGTCTTATCTGGGTCCACCCTGTTTGGTTCTATACTTAAATTTGTCATTAATATTAGGCAATTATTTGCAGCAGACGACTTCACGAGACGTCATTTTTCAGATGCATAGTCAAAGAGACTTATGACAGTATATATTTTAATATTTTGTCTGATTTTTTAACATAATGTAAAGTGAAAGAGACCTAAGGTCATAATTATGTAGATATTTTATATATACATTTTTGGATGTTTTGCCTGATTTTTTTTCTAATCATACCCAGGGGTAGAGTCAAAGAGACTTAGTACATTTATGTTTTTTTTTTTAAAATGATGTTCATTTTTCGATATTTTGTTTGAATTTTTCTTTCTGATTATAACAAAGTAGTAAAAAGTCAAAGATACCTTGGACATATATTTTTTTTAATGATATGCATTTTCTGATATTTTGTTCGATTTATTCCTTCTGATATAGGACTAACAATTAAAACAGTTTGTAGCCAAGAGATTCTTGGTTGTACCAGCAAATGTGAAGTTGAGGCAATAATGTTATAGCCAACATCCAACTGTGTAATATACATTATAAATCTTAATAAATGTTAAATATACACAAAATTTCATTATTTCTTATTAATTTATTCGTGTGGCAAAATTCAGTTAAGTCTTTTATATTTCTTGATTAAAAGTGTACTATTTTCTTATACAGCTAGAGATAATTAATTTTATATTTTAGGAGTAAGAAAAAAGAGTATTTGATGAGTCTGGGGTACTTGCATCTGTGCCCACGCACGGATTTCCTTTAAACTTTGCATAATAATGACTCATTATATACAAACTATGAAAATATATTTATTGAATTAGATAGTTAAGAATAAGGCTTAGGAAGCAACCCTGACGTACTCCACCTTTGAGGTGGCACCGGTCTCTAAATTTCCATGTCCTAAATCTATAGTTTTGTTTATTTCTAAGATTTATCATCTAAATCTAATCCAAAATACCATAGGCATTATATTAATACCAGGAAACCATTTGGATAAATTATGGTTAACGTTTTCTGAAGAAGTGATTATAAAATTTCAATATTTTTTTTCAAAAATTTACAAAACATTCAACATTAAATTCCAAAGAAAGATATGTTCTAGTCTTTGTCAAGATATCATATTATCACAAAAACATGCCATATATATCTTGCTGACCTGAGCCAAATTTCATGACAATCCAAAACCGGTAACTTTGTCATTTCCTACCTCTTATTGGTATAGGTCAGTTTTAGCAAAAATAATTATTTGGTTGAAATGAATCAATAACTCGACAGAAGGAGGTTGTTTTTAAATCTACTTCCACTTTTCTTAAGGAAAGACATGTTTAGACAATTTCAAATGATTCAATGGCCGGAAATGCCAAAAATCATGGCCCCATGTCATGGCACTATGGGGCCAAGGCAATGTGTATCACTTCCTCAAGTCCTGCATGATATTGTTTAAGAAACATAATATCCTATCAATAAACGTATAAAAACAAGAAAACGAAACATTTCCTTTGCATCCCAACTGAACAAGAGTAACCACATTTTGGTGCCTTGACCAGGATTAAGTGTAACAGAGTCATATCAAAGGTATCATAGAACAGTGTTCTACATGAATAAGTGAGGTCCATAAACGAAACTGTATGCCTGGAATATACAGCCAGCCAAAGAATAAATGTTGCCATTTGATGGAAATCAGCATCAGTTTTTCATAACAGAAAAACAGAGAAGTTTTAAGCATTAATTTAGCAATACCTTTGAAGCCAAGGAATCTCTGTGACCAAAATGGCTAATTTTAACCAACAGGTTTGACAGGGGGTTATATCTTGTGAACCAGGTTTATTTATGAAGCTTACAATTATAAAACCATAGATATAAGGTTCTTCTCCTGTATGAACTGACATGTCATAAGGTTTCTCTTCTGTATGTATTAAAATTCTTAATAATGTTACATATTAAGTGTAACATTGGTTAGATGTAGTTTTAACGTTCGAAACTAGATGTCGTAAGTTCGATGTCACCATATTGTATCGTTTTGGATAATATTATTGTGTAAGCACTTCATTAAATAAGAATCATGACACTTAATATCAAAGAATATTGTTTTTTTCCTTTTCTAATCAGTAATAGGTGAAAAACACTGAACATAACAATTTCTACCAATAAACGTACTAGCATGGTGATTCAAACTAAGCAAGAATTCAAGTATGTTTTACACTGAAGCATAATAATTGTATTTTTTACATTTCGATGAATTAGGGCCATGTGTTTACATCAAGTTGAAAAATATGTTACCGGTCCTTGAATTTCATGAAATTTGGTCTACATATTCTTAATATTTATGGAAAGTTTATATGTTGAAATGGTATCTTGACAAAGACCGCAACATGTAAAAAAGTTTATTCAAAATTTGACTGAATGCAAAATATACAGTTGAAAATTGGGGTACCATCTCATTAAAATGAATGCCCACCCGCTATCCCAATACATACAAAGCCATTTATAGTATCAACGAACTTATCAATGATACAGTTATTTAATAAAACATTTCTGCACCCGTTACATGATATGTCAATTACTTTAGAAATGATTATAACTGGATACCCTAAGGTATTGTAGTGATATCATACATGACGTCATAAATTAGCAATGGAATTGCATAAAAACTTAAATACACCATAAGTATAAAAGTCATACCGCAGACAATTGATAAACGTAATATTATCAAATTCCAAGCGTGGGCAGACCCCCATGTTAATTTCCCATACCATGAAAGAGCCCCTTTACCATTCACATTCTTTATAAGGATTGCAGAAATAGCAGTTGAATCTATTCATAAAACACAACTTGAGGAATGTGCTTGTAATAAATAATTAAAATTCTGTAGCAAACATTATGCATTTGGTAGATTGTTGCAGATTGAAACAAAACTATAGCCAATTTTATTGCTTTTAATTACCAGACAGAGCCGAGAGGCTTTCAAGACCGCAGTCTGCAAGCTGCAACACTCCCGTCCATAGATCCCGACTTCCTGTTTTTATCAGATTTTAGCTATTTTTAACTATTTTTAACCTATCATCTGTTTTTATCCTCACTATCATGCTTTTAAATTTTCTTCCTATAATCTGATCTTTTTCTGTCTTATACTGACAGACGCTGGGCTAACATGCCTAGAATGTCCGTTGGGGCCTGTTTTTATCTGATTTTAGCTATTTTTAACTATTTTAACCTATCATCTGTTTTTATCCTCACTCTTAGGCTTTTAAACTTCTTCCTATAATCTGATCTTTTTCTGTCTTATACTAATAGATGCTGAGCTAACATGCCTAGAATGTCCGTGAGGGCATGTTTTTATCTGATTTTAGCTTTTCTAAAATATTTTAACCAAGCATCTGTTTTCATCCTCACTCTCAGGCTTTTAAACTTCTTCCTATAATCTGATCTTTTTCTGTCTTATACTGACAGAAGCTGCGCTAACATGCCTAGAATGTCCGTGGGGGCTGTTTTTATCTGATTTTAGCTATTCTTAACTATTTTAACCTATCATCTGTTTTTATCCTCACTCTCAGGCTTTTAAACTTCTTCCTATAATCTGATCTTTTTCTGTCTTATACTGACAGGCGCTGCGCTAACCTGCCTAGAATGTCCGTGGGGCCTGTTTTTATCTGATTTTAGCTATTCTTAACTATTTTAACCTATCATCTGTTTTTATCCTCACTCTCAGGCTTTTAAACTTCTTCCTATAATCTGATCTTTTTCTGTCTTATACTGACAGACGCTGCGCTAACATGCCTAGAATGTCCGTGGGGCCTGTTTTTATCTGATTTTAGCTATTCTTAACTATTTTTACCTATCATCAGTTTTTATCCTCACTCTCAGGCTTTTAAAGTTCTTCCTATAATCTGATCTTTCTCTGTCTTATACTGACAGACGCTGCGCTAACATGCCCAGAATGTCCATGGGGGCCTGTTTTTATCTGATTTTAGCTATTTTTAACTATTTTAACCTATCATCTGTTTTTATCCTCACTCTCAGGCTTTTAAACTTCTTCCTATAATCTGATCTTTTTCTGTCTTATACTAATAGACGCTGAGCTAACATGCCTAGAATGTCCGTGAGGGCATGTTTTTATCTGATTTTAGCAGTTCTAAACTATTTTAACCAATCATCTGTTTTTATCCTCACTTTTCATGCTTTTAAACTGATTCCTTTAATCTGATCTTTTTCTGTCTTATACTAACAGACGCTGCGCTAACCTGCCTAGAATGTCTGTGGGGGGCTGTTTTTATCTGATTTTAGCTTTTCTAAAATATTTTAACCAAGCATCTGTTTTTATCCTCACTCTCAGGCTTTTAAACTTCTTCCTATAATCTGATCTTTTTCTGTCTTTTACTGACAGACGCTGCGCTAACATGCCTAGAATGTCCGGTAGGGCCTGTTTTTATCTGATTTTAGCTATTCTTAACTATTTTAACCTATCATCTGTTTATCCTCACTCTCAGGCTTTTAAACTTCTTCCTATAATCTGATCTTTTTCTGTCTTATACTGACAGACGCTGCGCTAACATGCCTAGAATGTCCGTGGGGCCTGTTTTTATCTGATTTTAGCTATTCTTAACTATTTTAACCTATCATCTGTTTTTATCCTCACTTTTCATGCTTTTAAAGTTCTTCCTATAATCTGATCTTTCTCTGTCTTATACTGACAGACGCTGCGCTAACATGCCTAGAATGTCCATGGGGGCCTGTTTTTATCTGATTTTAGCTATTCTTAACTATTTTAACCTATCATCTGTTTTTATCCTCACTCTCAGGCTTTTAAACTTCTTCCTATAATCTGATTTTCTTCTGTCTTATACTAACAGACGCTGCACTAACCTGCCTAGAATGTCCGTGGGGCTGTTTTTAGCTGATTTTAGCTTTTCTAAAATATTTTAACCAAGCATCTGTTTTTATCCTCACTATCATGCTTTTAAATTTTCTTCCTATAATCTGATCTTTTTCTGTCTTATACCGACAGACGCTGCGCTAACATGCCTAGAATGTCTGTGGGGGCCTGTTTTTTTCTGATTTTAGCTATTCTTTACTATTTTAATCTATCATCTGTTTTTATCCTCACTCTCATGCTTTTAAAGTTCTTCCTATAATCTGATTTTTTTCTGTCTTATACTAACAGACGCTGCGCTTACATGCCTAGAATGTCCGTTGGGGCCTGTTTTTATCTGATTTTAGCAGTTCTTAACTATTTTAAACAATCATCTGTTTTTTCCCTCACAATCATGCTTTTAAACTTCTTCCTATAATCTGATCTTTTTCTGTCTTATACTAACAGATGCTGCGCTAACCTGCCTAGAAAGTCCGTGGGGGCCTGTTTTTATCTGATTTTAGCAGTTCTTAACTATTTCAAACAATCATCTGTTTTTTCCCTCACAATCATGCTTTTAAACTTCTTCCTATAATCTGATCTTTTACTGTCTTATACTAACAGACGCTGAGCTAACATGCCTAGAATGTCCATGAGGGCATGTTTTTATCTGATTTTAGCTATTCTTAACTATTTTAAACAATCATCTGTTTTATCCTCACTATCATGGGTTTAAACTTCTTCCTATAATCTGATCTTTTTCTGACATATACTAACAGACGCTACGCTAACCTGCCTTGAATGTCCGTGAGGGCCTGTTTTTATCTGATTTTAGCTATTCTTAACTATTTTAACCTATCATCTGTTTTTATCCTAATTATCATGCTTTTAAACTTTCTTCCTATAATCTGATCTTTTTCTGTCTTATACTAACAGACGCTGCGCTTACCTGCCTAGAATGCCCTTAGGGGCATTTTTTTATCTGATTTTAGCTATTCTTAACTATTTTAACCTTTCATCTGTTTCTATCCTCACTATCATGCTTTTAAATTTCTTCCTATTATCTGATCTTTTTCTGTCTTATACTAACAGATGCTGCGCTAACCTGCCTAGAATATCCGTCGGGGCTGTTTTTATCTGATTTTAGCTATTCTTAACTATTTTAACCAATCATCTATTTTTATCCTCACTCTCAGGCTTTTAAACTTCTTGCTATAATCTGATCTTTTTCTGTCTTATACTAACATATACTGTGCTAACCTGCCTAGAATTTCCGTGGGGGCTGTTTTTATCTGATTTTAGCTATTCTTTACTTTTTAACCTATCATCTGTTTCTATCCTCACTATCATGCTTTTAAAATTCTTCCTATAATCTGATTTTTTTTCTGTATTATACTAACAGATGCTGCGCTAACCTGCCTAGAATGTCCATGGTGGCCTGTTTTTATCTGATTTTAGCTATTCTTAACTATTTTAACCAATCGTCTGTTTTTATCCTCACTATCATGCTTTCAACTTTCTTCCTATAATCTGATCTTTTTCTGTCTTATACTAACAGACTCTGCGCTCACTTGCCTAGAATATCGGTGGGGGCTGTTTTTATCTGATTTTAGCAGTTCTTAACTATTTTAACCAATCATCTGTTTTATCCTAACTATCATGCTTTTAAACGTCTTCCTAAAATCTGATCTTTTTCTGACATATACTAACAGACGCTTCGCTAACCTGCCTAGAATGTCCGTGAGGGCCTGTTTTTATCTGATTTTAGCTATTCTTAACTATTTTAACCACTCATCAGTTTCTATCCTCACTATCATTGCTTTTAAACTTCTTCCTATAATCTGACCTTTTTCTGTCTTATACTAACAGACGCTGCGCTTACCTGCCTAGTTTATCCGTGGGGGCTGTTTTTATCTGATTTCAGCTATTCTTAACTATTTTAACCTATCATCTGTTTCTATCCTCTCTATCATGCTTTAAAATTTTCTTCCTATAATCTGATCTTTTTCTGACTTATACTAACAGATGCTGCACTAACATGCCTAGAATATCCGTGGGGGCATGTTTTTATCTGATTTTAGCTATTCTTAACTATTTTAACCTATCGTCTGTTTCTATCCTCACTATCATGCTTTTAAACTTTCTTCCTATAATCTGATCTTTTTCTGTCTTATACTGACAGAAGTTACGCTAACCTGCCTAGAATGTCTGTGGGGGCTGTTTTTATCTGATTTTAGCTATTCTTAACTATTTTAACCAATCATCTGTTTTTATCCTCACTATCATTGCTTTTAAACTTCTTCTTATAATCTGATCTTTTTCTGTCTTATACTAACAGATGCTGCGCTAACCTGCCTAGAATGTCCGTTGGGGCCTGTTTTTATCTGATTTTAGCTATTCTTAACTATTTTAACCAATCATCTGTTTTTATCCTCACTATCATTGCTTTTAAACATTCTTCCTATAATCTGACCTTGTTCTGGTTTATACTAACAGACGCTGCGCTTACCTGCCTAGAATGTCTGTGGGGGCCTGATTTTAGCTATTCTTAACTATTTTAACCTATCGGCTGTTTCTATCCTCACTCTCAGGCTTTTAAACTTTCTTCCAATAATCTGATCTTTTTCTGTCTTATACTAACAGATGCTGCGCTTACCTGCCTAGAATGTCCGTGGGGGCATGTTTTTTTACTGATTTTAGCTATTCTTAACTATTTTAACCAATCATCTGTTTTTATCCTCACTATCATTGCTTTTAAACCTCTTCCTATAATCTGATCTTTTTCTGACATATATTAACAGACGCTACGCTAACCTGCCTAGAATGTCCGTGAGGGCCTGTTTTTATCTGATTTTAGCTATTCTTAACTATTTTAACTACTCATCAGTTTCTATTCTCACTATCATTGCTTTTAAACTTCTTCCTATAATCTGACCTTTTTCTGTCTTATACTAACAGATGCTGCGCAAACCTGCCTAGTTTATCCGTGGGGGCTGTTTTTATCTGATTTTAGCTATTCTTAGCTATCTTAACCTATCATCTGTTTCTATCCTCACTATCATGCTTTAAAACTTTCTTCCCATAATCTGATCTTTTTCTGACTTATACTGACAGACGCTGCGCTAACATGCCTAGAATGTCCGTGGGGGCCTGTTTTTTTCTGATTTTAGCTATTCTTAACTATTTTAACCTATCATCTGTTTTTATCCTCACTCTCATGCTTTTAAAGTTCTTCCTATAATCTGATTTTTTCTGTCCTATACTTACAGACGCTGCGCTAACATGCCTAGAATGTCCGTTGGGGCCTGATTTTATCTGATTTTAGCAGTTCTTAACTATTTTAAACAATCATCTGTTTTTTCCCTCACAATCATGCTTTTAAACTTCTTCCTATAATCTGATCTTTTTCTGTCTTATACTAACAGACGCCAAGCTAACATGCCTAGAATGTTCGTGAGGGCCTGTTTTTATCTGATTTTAGCAGTTCTTAACTATTTTAAACAATCATCTGTTTTTTCCCTCACAATCATGCTTTTAAACTTCTTCCTATAATCTGATCTTTTTCTGACATATACTAACAGACGCTACGCTTACCTGCCTAGAATGTCCGTGAGGGCCTGTTTTTATCTGATTTAACTATTCTTAACTATTTTAACCTATCGTCTGTTTTTATCCTAATTATCATGCTTTTAAACTTTCTTCCTATAATCTGATCTTTTTCTGTCTTATACTAACAGACGCTGCGCTTACCTGCCTAGAATATCCGTCGGGGCTGTTTTTATCTGATTTTAGCTATTCTTAACTATTTAAACCTTTCATCTGTTTCTATCCTCACTATCATGCTTTTAAATTTCTTCCTATAATCTGATCTTTTTCTGTCTTATACTAACAGATGCTGCGCTAACCTGCCTAGAATATCCGTCGGGGCTGTTTTTATCTGATTTTAGCTATTCTTAACTATTTTAACCTATCATCTGTTTCTATCCTCACTATCATGCTTTTAAACTTTCTTCCTATAATCTGATCTTTTTCTGTCTTATACTAACAGAAGTTTTGCTAACCTGCCTAGAATGTCTGTGGGGGCTGTTTTTATCTGATTTTAGCTATTCTTAACTATTTTAACCAATCATCTGTTTTTATCCTCACTATCATTGCTTTTAAACTTCTTCCTATAATCTGATCTTTTTCTGTCTTATACTAACAGATGCTGCGCTTACCTGCCTAGAATGTCCGTGGGGGCCTGTTTTTATCTGATTTTAGCTATTCTTCACTATTTTAACCAATCATCTGTTTTTATCCTCACTATCATTGCTTTTAAACATTCTTCCTATAATCTGACCTTTTTCTGTCTTATACTAACAGACGCTGCGCTTACCTGCCTAGAATGTCCGTGGGGGCCTGATTTTAGCTATTCTTAACTATTTTAACCTATCATCTGTTTCTATCCTCACTCTCAGGCTTTTAAACTTTCTTCCTATAATCTGATCTTTTTCTGTCTTATACTAACAGATGCTGCGCTTACCTGCCTAGAATGTCCGTGGGGGCATGTTTTTTACTGATTTTAGCTATTCTTAACTATTTTAACCAATCATCTGTTTTTATCCTCACTATCATTGCTTTTAAACCTCTTCCTATAATCTGATCTTTTTCTGTCTTATACTAACAGACGCTGCACTAACATGCCTAGAATATCCGTGGGGGCTGTTTTTATCTGATTTTAGATTTTCTAAAATATTTTAAACAATCATCTGTTTTTATCCTCACTATCTTGCTTTAATCTTTCTTCCTATAATCTGATCTTTTTCTGACTTATACTAACAGATGCTGCACTAACATGCCTAGAATATCCGTGGGGGGCTGTTTTTATCTGATTTTAGCTATTCTTAACTATTTTAACCTATCATCTGTTTTTATCCTCACTAACATGCTTTTAAATTTTCTTCCTATAATCTGACCTTTTTCTGTCTTATACTAACAGACGCTGAGCTAACATGCCTAGAATGTCCGCGAGGGCCTGTTTTTATCTGATTTTAGCTATTCTTAACTATTTTTACCTATCATCTGTTTTTATCTTCACTATCATGCTTTTAAATTTCTTCCTATAATCTGATCTTTTTCTGTCTTATACTAACAGATGCTGCGCTAACCTGCCTAGAATATCCGTCGGGGCTGTTTTTATCTGATTTTAGCTATTCTTAACTATTTTAACCAATCATCTGTTTTTATCCTCACTCTCAGGCTTTTAAACTTCTTGCTATAATCTGATCTTTTTCTGTCTTATACTAACAGATAGTGTGCTAACCTGCCTAGAATATCCGTGGGGGCTGTTTTTATCTGATTTTAGCAGTTCTTAACTTTTTAACCTATCATCTGTTTCTATCCTCACTATCATGCTTTTAAACTTCTTTCTATAATCTGATCTTTTTCTGTATTATACTAACAGATGCTGCGCTAACCTGCCTAGAAAGTCCGTGGGGGCCTGTTTTTATCTGATTTTAGCTATTCTTAACTATTTTAACCAATCGTCTGTTTTTATCCTCACTATCATGCTTTTAAACTTTCTTCCTATAATCTGATCTTTTTCTGTCTTATACTAACAGACGCTGCGCTCACCTGCCTAGAATATCGGTGGGGGCTGTTTTTATCTGATTTTAGCAGTTCTTAACTATTTTAACCAATCATCTGTTTTATCCTCACTATCATGCTTTTAAACGTCTTCCTAAAATCTGATCTTTTTCTGACATATACTAACAGACGCTTCGCTAACCTGCCTAGAATGTCCGTGAGGGCCTGTTTTTATCTGATTTTAGCTATTCTTAACTATTTTAACCACTCATCCGTTTCTATCCTCACTATCATTGCTTTTAAACTTCTTCCTATAATCTGACCTTTTTCTGTCTTATACTAACAGACGCTGCGCTTACCTGCCTAGTTTATCCGTGGGGGCTGTTTTTATCTGATTTTAGCTATTCTTAACTATTTTAACCTATCATCTGTTTCTATCCTCTCTATCATGCTTTAAAATTTTCTTCCTATAATCTGATCTTTTTCTGACTTATACTAACAGATGCTGCACTAACATGCCTAGAATATCCGTGGGGGCATGTTTTTATCTGATTTTAGCTATTCTTAACTATTTTAACCTATTGTCTGTTTCTATCCTCACTATCATGCTTTTAAACTTTCTTCCTATAATCTGATCTTTTTCTGTCTTATACTAACAGAAGTTACGCTAACCTGCCTAGAATGTCTGTGGGGGCTGTTTTTATCTGATTTTAGCTATTCTTAACTATTTTAACCAATCATCTGTTTTTATCCTCACTATCATTGCTTTTAAACTTCTTCCTATAATCTGATCTTTTTCTGTCTTATACTAACAGATGCTGCGCTAACCTGCCTAGAATGTCCGTTGGGGCCTGTTTTTATCTGATTTTAGCTATTCTTAACTATTTTAACCAATCATCTAATTTTATCCTCACTATCATTGCTTTTAAACATTCTTCCTATAATCTGACCTTGTTCTGTCTTATACTAACAGACGCTGCGCTTACCTGCCTAGAATGTCTGTGGGGGCCTGATTTTAGCTATTCTTAACTAGTTTAACCTATCGTCTGTTTCTATCCTCACTCTCAGGCTTTTAAACTTTCTTCCAATAATCTGATCTTTTTCTGTCTTATACTAACAGATGCTGCGCTTACCTGCCTAGAATGTCCGTGGGGGCATGTTTTTTTACTGATTTTAGCTATTCTTAACTATTTTAACCAATCATCTGTTTTTATCCTCACTATCATTGCTTTTAAACCTCTTCCTATAATCTGATCTTTTTCTGTCTTATACTAACAGACGCTGCTCTAACCTGCCTAGAATGTCCGTGGGGGCCTGTTTTTACCTGATTATTAGCTATTCTTAACTATTTTAACCTATCATCTGTTTCTATCCTCACTCTAAGGCTTTTAAACTTTCTTCCTATAATCTGATCTTTTTCTGTCTTATACTAACAGACGCTGCGCTTACCTGCCTAGAATGTCCTTAGGGGCATGTTTTTATCTGATTTTAGCTATTCTTAACTATTTTAACCAATCATCTGTTTTTATCCTCACTATCATTGCTTTTAAACTTCTACCTATAATCTGATCTTTTTCTGTCTTATACTAACAGACACTGCGCTAACCTGCCTAGAATGTACGTGGGGGCCTGTTTTTATCTGATTTTAGCTATTCTTAACTATTTTAACCTATCATCTGTTTTTATCCTCACTATCATTGCTTTTAAACTTCTTCCTATAATCTGATCTTTTTCTGTCTTATACTAACAGATGCTGCGCTTACCTGCCTAGAATGTCCGTGGGGGCCTGTTTTTATCTGATTTTAGCTATTCTTAACTATTTTAACCAATCATCTGTTTTTATCCTCACTATCATTGCTTTTAAACATTCTTCCTATAATCTGACCTTTTTCTGTCTTATACTAACAGACGCTGCGCTTACCTGCCTAGAATGTCCGTGGGGGCCTGATTTTAGCTATTCTTAACTATTTTAACCTATCGTCTGTTTCTATCCTCACTCTCAGGCTTTTAAACTTTCTTCCTATAATCTGATCTTTTTCTGTCTTATACTAACAGATGCTGCGCTTACCTGCCTAGAATGTCCGTGGGGGCATGTTTTTTACTGATTTTAGCTATTCTTAACTATTTTAACCAATCATCTGTTTTTATCCTCACTATCATTGCTTTTAAACCTCTTCCTATAATCTGATCTTTTTCTGTCTTATACTAACAGACGCTGCACTTACATGCCTAGAATATCCGTGGGGGCTGTTTTTATCTGATTTTAGATTTTCTAAAATATTTTAAACAATCATCTGTTTTTATCCTCACTATCTTGCTTTAAAACTTTCTTCCTATAATCTGATCTTTTTCTGACTTATACTAACAGATGCTGCACTAACATGCCTAGAATATCCGTGGGGGGCTGTTTTTATCTGATTTTAGATATTCTTAACTATTTTAACCTATCATCTGTTTTTATCCTCACTATCATGCTTTTAAATTTTCTTCCTATAATCTGACCTTTTTCTGTCTTATACTAACAGACGCTGAGCTAACATGCCTAGAATGTCCGCGAGGGCCTGTTTTTATCTGATTTTAGCTATTCTTAACTATTTTTACCTATCATCTGTTTTTATCTTCACTATCATGCTTTTAAATTTCTTCCTATAATCTGATCTTTTTCTGTCTTATACTAACAGATGCTGCGCTAACCTGCCTAGAATATCCGTTGGGGCTGTTTTTATCTGATTTTAGCTATTCTTAACTATTTTAACCAATCATCTGTTTTTATCCTCACTCTCAGGCTTTTAAACTTCTTGCTATAATCTGATCTTTTTCTGTCTTATACTAACAGATAGTGTGCTAACCTGCCTAGAATATCCGTGGGGGCTGTTTTTATCTGATTTTAGCAGTTCTTAACTTTTTAACCTATCATCTGTTTCTATCCTCACTATCATGCTTTTAAACTTCTTCCTATAATCTGATCTTTTTCTGTATTATACTAACAGATGCTGCGCTAACCTGCCTAGAAAGTCTGTGGGGGCCTGTTTTTATCTGATTTTAGCTATTCTTAATTATTTTAACCAATCGTCTGTTTTTATCCTCACTATCATGCTTTCAACTTTCTTCCTATAATCTGATCTTTTTCTGTCTTATACTAACAGACTCTGCGCTCACCTGCCTAGAATATCGGTGGGGGCTGTTTTTATCTGATTTTAGCAGTTCTTAACTATTTTAACCAATCATCTGTTTTATCCTAACTATCATGCTTTTAAACGTCTTCCTAAAATCTGATCTTTTTCTGACATATACTAACAGACGCTTCGCTAACCTGCCTAGAATATCCGTGAGGGCCTGTTTTTATCTGATTTTAGCTATTCTTAACTATTTTAACCACTCATCAGTTTCTATCCTCACTATCATTGCTTTTAAACTTCTTCCTATAATCTGACCTTTTTCTGTCTTATACTAACAGACGCTGCGCTTACCTGCCTAGTTTATCCGTGGGGGCTGTTTTTATCTGATTTTAGCTATTCTTAACTATTTTAACCTATCATCTGTTTCTATCCTCTCTATCATGCTTTTAAATTTTCTTCCTATAATCTGATCTTTTTCTGACTTATACTAACAGATGCTGCACTAACATGCCTAGAATATCCGTGGGGGCATGTTTTTATCTGATTTTAGCTATTCTTAACTATTTTAACCTATCGTCTGTTTCTATCCTCACTATCATGCTTTTAAACTTTCTTCCTATAATCTGATCTTTTTCTGTCTTATACTAACAGAAGTTACGCTAACCTGCCTAGAATGTCTGTGGGGGCTGTTTTTATCTGATTTTAGCTATTCTTAACTATTTTAACCAATCATCTGTTTTTATCCTCACTATCATTGCTTTTAAACTTCTTCCTATAATCTGATCTTTTTCTGTCTTATACTAACAGATGCTGCGCTAACCTGCCTAGAATGTCCGTTGGGGCCTGTTTTTATCTGATTTTAGCTATTCTTAACTATTTTAACCAATCATCTGTTTTTATCCTCACTATCATTGCTTTTAAACATTCTTCCTATAATCTGACCTTGTTCTGTCTTATACTAACAGACGCTGCGCTTACCTGCCTAGAATGTCTGTGGGGGCCTGATTTTAGCTATTCTTAACTATTTTAACCTATCGTCTGTTTCTATCCTCACTCTCAGGCTTTTAAACTTTCTTCCAATAATCTGATCTTTTTCTGTCTTATACGAACAGATGCTGCGCTTACCTGCCTAGAATGTCCGTGGGGGCATGTTTTTTTACTGATTTTAGCTATTCTTAACTATTTTAACCAATCATCTGTTTTTATCCTCACTATCATTGCTTTTAAACCTCTTCCTATAATCTGATCTTTTTCTGACATATATTAACAGACGCTACGCTAACCTGCCTAGAATGTCCGTGAGGGCCTGTTTTTATCTGATTTTAGCTATTCTTAACTATTTTAACCACTCATCAGTTTCTATTCTCACTATCATTGCTTTTAAACTTCTTCCTATAATCTGACCTTTTTCTGTCTTATACTAACAGATGCTGCGCTAACCTGCCTAGTTTATCCGTGGGGGCTGTTTTTATCTGATTTTAGCTATTCTTAGCTATCTTAACCTATCATCTGTTTCTATCCTCACTATCATGCTTTAAAACTTTCTTCCCATAATCTGATCTTTTTCTGACTTATACTGACAGACGCTGCGCTAACATGCCTAGAATGTCCGTGGGGGCCTGTTTTTTTCTGATTTTAGCTATTCTTAACTATTTTAACCTATCATCTGTTTTTATCCTCACTCTCATGCTTTTAAAGTTCTTCCTATAATCTGATTTTTTTCTGTCCTATACTTACAGACGCTGCGCTAACATGCCTAGAATGTCCGTTGGGGCCTGATTTTATCTGATTTTAGCAGTTCTTAACTATTTTAAACAATCATCTGTTTTTTCCCTCACAATCATGCTTTTAAACTTCTTCCTATAATCTGATCTTTTTCTGTCTTATACTAACAGACGCCGAGCTAACATGCCTAGAATGTTCGTGAGGGCCTGTTTTCATCTGATTTTAGCAGTTCTTAACTATTTTAAACAATCATCTGTTTTTTCCCTCACAATCATGCTTTTAAACTTCTTCCTATAATCTGATCTTTTTCTGACATATACTAACAGACGCTACGCTAACCTGCCTAGAATGTCCGTGAGGGCCTGTTTTTATCTGATTTAACTATTCTTAACTATTTTAACCTATCGTCTGTTTTTATCCTAATTATCATGCTTTTAAACTTTCTTCCTATAATCTGATCTTTTTCTGTCTTATACTAACAGACGCTGCGCTTACCTGCCTAGAATATCCGTCGGGGCTGTTTTTATCTGATTTTAGCTATTCTTAACTATTTTAACCTTTCATCTGTTTCTATCCTCACTATCATGCTTTTAAATTTCTTCCTATAATCTGATCTTTTTCTGTCTTATACTAACAGATGCTGCGCTAACCTGCCTAGAATATCCGTCGGGGCTGTTTTTATCTGATTTTAGCTATTCTTAACTATTTTAACCTATCATCTGTTTCTATCCTCACTATCATGCTTTTAAACTTTCTTCCTATAATCTGATCTTTTTCTGTCTTATACTAACAGAAGTTTTGCTAACCTGCCCAGAATGTCTGTGGGGGCTGTTTTTATCTGATTTTAGCTATTCTTAACTATTTTAACCAATCATCTGTTTTTATCCTCACTATCATTGCTTTTAAACTTCTTCCTATAATCTGATCTTATTCTGTCTTATACTAACAGATGCTGCGCTTACCTGCCTAGAATGTCCGTGGGGGCCTGTTTTTATCTGATTTTAGCTATTCTTCACTATTTTAACCAATCATCTGTTTTTATCCTCACTATCATTGCTTTTAAACATTCTTCCTATAATCTGACCTTGTTCTGTCTTATACTAACAGACGCTGCGCTTACCTGCCTAGAATGTCCGTGGGGGCCTGATTTTAGCTATTCTTAACTATTTTAACCTATCGTCTGTTTCTATCCTCACTCTCAGGCTTTTAAACTTTCTTCCTATAATCTGATCTTTTTCTGTCTTATACTAACAGATGCTGCGCTTACCTGCCTAGAATGTCCGTGGGGGCATGTTTTTTACTGATTTTAGCTATTCTTAACTTTTTTAACCAATCATCCGTTTTTATCCTCACTATCATTGCTTTTAAACCTCTTCCTATAATCTGATCTTTTTCTGTCTTATACTAACAGACGCTGCACTTACATGCCTAGAATATCCGTGGGGGCTGTTTTTATCTGATTTTAGATTTTCTAAAATATTTTAAACAATCATCTGTTTTTATCCTCACTATCTTGCTTTAATCTTTCTTCCTATAATCTGATCTTTTTCTGACTTATACTAACAGATGCTGCACTAACATGCCTAGAATATCCGTGGGGGGCTGTTTTTATCTGATTTTAGCTATTCTTAACTATTTTAACCTATCATCTGTTTTTATCCTCACTATCATGCTTTTAAATTTTCTTCCTATAATCTGACCTTTTTCTGTCTTATACTAACAGACGCTGAGCTAACATGCCTAGAATGTCCGCGAGGGCCTGTTTTTATCTGATTTTAGCTATTCTTAACTATTTTTACCTATCATCTGTTTTTATCTTCACTATCATGCTTTTAAATTTCTTCCTATAATCTGATCTTTTTCTGTCTTATACTAACAGATGCTGCGCTAACCTGCCTAGAATATCCGTCGGGGCTGTTTTTATCTGATTTTAGCTATTCTTAACTATTTTAACCAATCATCTGTTTTTATCCTCACTCTCAGGCTTTTAAACTTCTTGCTATAATCTGATCTTTTTCTGTCTTATACTAACAGATAGTGTGCTAACCTGCCTAGAATATCCGTGGGGGCTGTTTTTATCTGATTTTAGCAGTTCTTAACTTTTTAACCTATCATTTGTTTCTATCCTCACTATCATGCTTTTAAACTTCTTTCTATAATCTGATCTTTTTCTGTATTATACTAACAGATGCTGCGCTAACCTGCCTAGAAAGTCCGTGGGGGCCTGTTTTTATCTGATTTTAGCTATTCTTAACTATTTTAACCAATCGTCTGTTTTTATCCTCACTATCATGCTTTTAAACTTTCTTCCTATAATCTGATCTTTTTCTGTCTTATACTAACAGACTCTGCGCTCACCTGCCTAGAATATCGGTGGGGGCTGTTTTTATCTGATTTTAGCAGTTCTTAACTATTTTAACCAATCATCTGTTTTATCCTCACTATCATGCTTTTAAACGTCTTCCTAAAATCTGATCTTTTTCTGACATATACTAACAGACGCTTCGCTAACCTGCCTAGAATGTCCGTGAGGGCCTGTTTTTATCTGATTTTAGCTATTCTTAACTATTTTAACCACTCATCAGTTTCTATCCTCACTATCATTGCTTTTAAACTTCTTCCTATAATCTGACCTTTTTCTGTCTTATACTAACAGACGCTGTGCTTACCTGCCTAGTTTATCCGTGGGGGCTGTTTTTATCTGATTTTAGCTATTCTTAATTATTTTAACCTATCATCTGTTTCTATCCTCTCTATCATGCTTTAAAATTTTCTTCCTATAATCTGATCTTTTTCTGACTTATACTAACAGATGCTGCACTAACATGCCTAGAATATCCGTGGGGGCATGTTTTTATCTGATTTTAGCTATTCTTAACTATTTTAACCTATTGTCTGTTTCTATCCTCACTATCATGCTTTTAAACTTTCTTCCTATAATCTGATCTTTTTCTGTCTTATACTAACAGAAGTTACGCTAACCTGCCTAGAATGTCTGTGGGGGCTGTTTTTATCTGATTTTAGCTATTCTTAACTATTTTAACCAATCATCTGTTTTTATCCTCACTATCATTGCTTTTAAACTTCTTCCTATAATCTGATCTTTTTCTGTCTTATACTAACAGATGCTGCGCTAACCTGCCTAGAATGTCCGTTGGGGCCTGTTTTTATCTGATTTTAGCTATTCTTAACTATTTTAACCAATCATCTGTTTTTATCCTCACTATCATTGCTTTTAAACATTCTTCCTATAATCTGACCTTGTTCTGTCTTATACTAACAGACGCTGCGCTTACCTGCCTAGAATGTCTGTGGGGGCCTGATTTTAGCTATTCTTAACTAGTTTAACCTATCGTCTGTTTCTATCCTCACTCTCAGGCTTTTAAACTTTCTTCCAATAATCTGATCTTTTTCTGTCTTATACTAACAGATGCTGCGCTTACCTGCCTAGAATGTCCGTGGGGGCATGTTTTTTTACTGATTTTAGCTATTCTTAACTATTTTAACCAATCATCTGTTTTTATCCTCACTATCATTGCTTTTAAACCTCTTCCTATAATCTGATCTTTTTCTGTCTTATACTAACAGACGCTGCTCTAACCTGCCTAGAATGTCCGTGGGGGCCTGTTTTTACCTGATTAATAGCTATTCTTAACTATTTTAACCTATCATCTGTTTCTATCCTCACTCTAAGGCTTTTAAACTTTCTTCCTATAATCTGATCTTTTTCTGTCTTATACTAACAGATAGTGTGCTAACCTGCCTAGAATATCCGTGGGGGCTGTTTTTATCTGATTTTAGCAGTTCTTAACTTTTTAACCTATCATTTGTTTCTATCCTCACTATCATGCTTTTAAACTTCTTTCTATAATCTGATCTTTTTCTGTATTATACTAACAGATGCTGCGCTAACCTGCCTAGAAAGTCCGTGGGGGCCTGTTTTTATCTGATTTTAGCTATTCTTAACTATTTTAACCAATCGTCTGTTTTTATCCTCACTATCATGCTTTTAAACTTTCTTCCTATAATCTGATCTTTTTCTGTCTTATACTAACAGACTCTGCGCTCACCTGCCTAGAATATCGGTGGGGGCTGTTTTTATCTGATTTTAGCAGTTCTTAACTATTTTAACCAATCATCTGTTTTATCCTCACTATCATGCTTTTAAACGTCTTCCTAAAATCTGATCTTTTTCTGACATATACTAACAGACGCTTCGCTAACCTGCCTAGAATGTCCGTGAGGGCCTGTTTTTATCTGATTTTAGCTATTCTTAACTATTTTAACCACTCATCAGTTTCTATCCTCACTATCATTGCTTTTAAACTTCTTCCTATAATCTGACCTTTTTCTGTCTTATACTAACAGACGCTGTGCTTACCTGCCTAGTTTATCCGTGGGGGCTGTTTTTATCTGATTTTAGCTATTCTTAACTATTTTAACCTATCATCTGTTTCTATCCTCTCTATCATGCTTTAAAATTTTCTTCCTATAATCTGATCTTTTTCTGACTTATACTAACAGATGCTGCACTAACATGCCTAGAATATCCGTGGGGGCATGTTTTTATCTGATTTTAGCTATTCTTAACTATTTTAACCTATTGTCTGTTTCTATCCTCACTATCATGCTTTTAAACTTTCTTCCTATAATCTGATCTTTTTCTGTCTTATACTAACAGAAGTTACGCTAACCTGCCTAGAATGTCTGTGGGGGCTGTTTTTATCTGATTTTAGCTATTCTTAACTATTTTAACCAATCATCTGTTTTTATCCTCACTATCATTGCTTTTAAACTTCTTCCTATAATCTGATCTTTTTCTGTCTTATACTAACAGATGCTGCGCTAACCTGCCTAGAATGTCCGTTGGGGCCTGTTTTTATCTGATTTTAGCTATTCTTAACTATTTTAACCAATCATCTGTTTTTATCCTCACTATCATTGCTTTTAAACATTCTTCCTATAATCTGACCTTGTTCTGTCTTATACTAACAGACGCTGCGCTTACCTGCCTAGAATGTCTGTGGGGGCCTGATTTTAGCTATTCTTAACTAGTTTAACCTATCGTCTGTTTCTATCCTCACTCTCAGGCTTTTAAACTTTCTTCCAATAATCTGATCTTTTTCTGTCTTATACTAACAGATGCTGCGCTTACCTGCCTAGAATGTCCGTGGGGGCATGTTTTTTTACTGATTTTAGCTATTCTTAACTATTTTAACCAATCATCTGTTTTTATCCTCACTATCATTGCTTTTAAACCTCTTCCTATAATCTGATCTTTTTCTGTCTTATACTAACAGACGCTGCTCTAACCTGCCTAGAATGTCCGTGGGGGCCTGTTTTTACCTGATTAATAGCTATTCTTAACTATTTTAACCTATCATCTGTTTCTATCCTCACTCTAAGGCTTTTAAACTTTCTTCCTATAATCTGATCTTTTTCTGTCTTATACTAACAGACGCTGCGCTTACCTGCCTAGAATGTCCTTGGGGGCATGTTTTTATCTGATTTTAGCTATTCTTAACTATTTTAACCAATCATCTGTTTTTATCCTCACTATCATTGCTTTTAAACTTCTACCTATAATCTGATCTTTTTCTGTCTTATGCTAACAGACACTGCGCTAACCTGCCTAGAATGTACGTGGGGGCCTGTTTTTATCTGATTTTAGCTATTCTTAACTATTTTAACCTATCATCTGTTTCTATCCTCACTATCATGCTTTTAAACTTTCTTCCTATAATCTGATCTTTTTCTGTCTTATACTAACAGACGCTGCGCTTACCTGCCTAGAATGTCCGTGGGGGCCTGTTTTTATCTGATTTTAGCTATTCTTAACTATTTTAACCAATCATCTGTTTTTATCCTCACTTTCATGCTTTTAAACTTTCTTCCTATAATCTGATCTTTTTCTGTCTTATACTAACAGACGCTGCACTTACATGCCTAGAATATCCGTGGGGGCTGTTTTTATCTGATTTTAGATTTTCTAAAATATTTTAAACAATCATCTGTTTTTATCCTCACTATCTTGCTTTAAAACTTTCTTCCTATAATCTGATCTTTTTCTGACTTATACTAACAGATGCTGCACTAACATGCCTAGAATATCCGTGGGGTGCTGTTTTTATCTGATTTTAGCTATTCTTAACTATTTTAACCTATCATCTGTTTTTATCCTCACTATCATGCTTTTAAATTTCTTCCTATAATCTGACCTTTTTCTGTCTTATACTAACAGACGCTGAGCTAACATGCCTAAAATGTCCGCGAGGGCCTGTTTTTATCTGATTTTAGCTATTCTTAACTATTTTAACCTATCATCTGTTTTTATCTTCACTATCATGCTTTTAAACTTCTTCCTATAATCTGATCTTTTTCTGTCTTATACTAACAGACGCTGAGCTAACATGCCTAGAATGTCTGTGGGGGCCTGTTTTTATCTGATTTTAGCTATTCTAAACTATTTTAACCTATCATCTGTTTTTATCTTCACTATCATGCTTATAATCTGATCTTTTTCTGTCTTATACTTACAGACGCTGCGCTAACCTGCCTAGAATGTCCGTGGGGGCCTGTTTTTATCTGATTTTAGCTATTCTTAACTATTTTAACCAATCATCTGTTTTTTCCTCACTATTCATGCTTTTAAACTTCTTCCTATAATCTGATCTTTTTCTGTCTTATACTGACAGATGCTGTGCTAACCTGCCTAGAATGTCCGTGAGGGCCTGTTTTTATCTGATTTTAGCTATTCTTAACTATTTTAACCTATCGTCTGTTTTTATCCTCACTATCATGCTTTTAAACTTTCTTCCTATAATCTGATCTTTTTCTGTCTTATACTAACAGAAGTTACGCTAACCTGCCTAGAATGTCTGTGGGGGCTGTTTTTATCTGATTTTAGCTATTCTTAACTATTTTAACCAATCATCTGTTTTTATCCTCACTATCATTGCTTTTAAACTTCTTCCTATAATCTGATCTTTTTCTGTCTTATACTAACAGATGCTGCGCTAACCTGCCTAGAATGTCCGTTGGGGCCTGTTTTTATCTGATTTTAGCTATTCTTAACTATTTTAACCAATCAT
Organism: Loripinus fragilis; assembly: GCA_964019695.1. Taxonomy (NCBI): domain Eukaryota; kingdom Metazoa; phylum Mollusca; class Bivalvia; order Lucinida; family Lucinidae; genus Loripinus; species Loripinus fragilis. The sequence continues at coordinate 67,885,805 of OZ026530.1, forward strand.
CTGTTTTTATCCTCACTATCATTGCTTTTAAACATTCTTCCTATAATCTGACCTTGTTCTGTCTTATACTAACAGACGCTGCGCTTACCTGCCTAGAATGTCTGTGGGGGCCTGATTTTAGCTATTCTTAACTAGTTTAACCTATCGTCTGTTTCTATCCTCACTCTCAGGCTTTTAAACTTTCTTCCAATAATCTGATCTTTTTCTGTCTTATACTAACAGATGCTGCGCTTACCTGCCTAGAATGTCCGTGGGGGCATGTTTTTTTACTGATTTTAGCTATTCTTAACTATTTTAACCAATCATCTGTTTTTATCCTCACTATCATTGCTTTTAAACCTCTTCCTATAATCTGATCTTTTTCTGTCTTATACTAACAGACGCTGCTCTAACCTTTCTAGAATGTCCGTGGGGGCCTGTTTTTACCTGATTAATAGCTATTCTTAACTATTTTAACCTATCATCTGTTTCTATCCTCACTCTAAGGCTTTTAAACTTTCTTCCTATAATCTGATCTTTTTCTGTCTTATACTAACAGATGCTGCGCTTACCTGCCTAGAATGTCCTTGGGGGCATGTTTTTATCTGATTTTAGCTATTCTTAACTATTTTAACCAATCATCTGTTTTTATCCTCACTATCATTGCTTTTAAACTTCTACCTATAATCTGATCTTTTTCTGTCTTATACTAACAGACACTGCGCTAACCTGCCTAGAATGTACGTGGGGGCCTGTTTTTATCTGATTTTAGCTATTCTTAACTATTTTAACCTATCATCTGTTTCTATCCTCACTATCATGCTTTTAAACTTTCTTCCTATAATCTGATCTTTTTCTGTCTTATACTAACAGACGCTGCGCTTACCTGCCTAGAATGTCCGTGGGGGCCTGTTTTTATCTGATTTTAGCTATTCTTAACTATTTTAACCAATCATCTGTTTTTATCCTCACTTTCATGCTTTTAAACTTTCTTCCTATAATCTGATCTTTTTCTGTCTTATACTAACAGACGCTGCACTTACATGCCTAGAATATCCGTGGGGGCTGTTTTTATCTGATTTTAGATTTTCTAAAATATTTTAAACAATCATCTGTTTTTATCCTCACTATCTTGCTTTAAAACTTTCTTCCTATAATCTGATCTTTTTCTGACTTATACTAACAGATGCTGCACTAACATGCCTAGAATATCCGTGGGGTGCTGTTTTTATCTGATTTTAGCTATTCTTAACTATTTTAACCTATCATCTGTTTTTATCCTCACTATCATGCTTTTAAATTTCTTCCTATAATCTGACCTTTTTCTGTCTTATACTAACAGACGCTGAGCTAACATGCCTAAAATGTCCGCGAGGGCCTGTTTTTATCTGATTTTAGCTATTCTTAACTATTTTAACCTATCATCTGTTTTTATCTTCACTATCATGCTTTTAAACTTCTTCCTATAATCTGATCTTTTTCTGTCTTATACTAACAGACGCTGAGCTAACATGCCTAGAATGTCTGTGGGGGCCTGTTTTTATCTGATTTTAGCTATTCTAAACTATTTTAACCTATCATCTGTTTTTATCTTCACTATCATGCTTATAATCTGATCTTTTTCTGTCTTATACTTACAGACGCTGCGCTAACCTGCCTAGAATGTCCGTGGGGGCCTGTTTTTATCTGATTTTAGCTATTCTTAACTATTTTAACCAATCATCTGTTTTTTCCTCACTATTCATGCTTTTAAACTTCTTCCTATAATCTGATCTTTTTCTGTCTTATACTAACAGATGCTGTGCTAACCTGCCTAGAATGTCCGTGAGGGCCTGTTTTTATCTGATTTTAGCTATTCTTAACTATTTTAACCTATCGTCTGTTTTTATCCTCACTATCATGCTTTTAAACTTTTTTCCTATAATCTGATCTTTTTCTGTCTTATACTAACAGACGCTGCGCTCACCTGCCTAGAATATCGGTAGGGGCTGTTTTTATCTGATTTTAGCAGTTCTTAACTATTTTAACCAACCATCTGTTTTATCCTCACTATCATGCTTTTAAACTTCTTCCTATAATCTGACCCTTTTCTGTCTTATACTAACAGACGCTGCGCTAACCTGCCTAGTTTATCCGTGGGGGCTGTTTTTATCTGATTTTAGCTATTCTTAACTATTTTAACCTATCATCTGTTTCTATCCTCACTATCATGCTTTAAAATTTTCTTCCTATAATCTGATCTTTTTTTGACTTATACTAACAGATGCTGCACTAACATGCCTAGAATATCCGTGGGGGCATGTTTTTATCTGATTTTAGCTATTTTTAACTATTTTAACCTATCGTCTGTTTCTATCCTCACTATCATGCTTTTAAACTTTCTTCCTATAATCTGATCTTTTTCTGTCTTATACTAACAGAAGTTGTGCTAACCTGCCTAGAATGTCTGTGGGGGCTGTTTTTATCTGATTTTAGCTATTCTTAACTATTTTAACCAATCATCTGTTTTTATCCTCACTATCATTGCTTTTAAACTTCTTCCTATAATCTGATCTTTTTCTGTCTTATACTAACAGATGCTGCGCTAACCTGCCTAGAATGTCCGTGGGGGCCTGTTTTATCTGATTTTAGCTATTCTTAACTATTTTATCCAATCATCTGTTTTTATCCTCACTATCATTGCTTTTAAACATTCTTCCTATAATCTGACCTTTTTCTGTCTTATACTAACAGACGCTGCGCTTACCTGCCTAGAATGTCCGTGGGGGCCTGATTTTAGCTATTCTTAACTATTTTAACCTATCGTCTGTTTCTATCCTCACTCTCAGGCTTTTAAACTTTCTTCCTATAATCTGATCTTTTTCTGTCTTATACTAACAGATGCTGCGCTAACATGCCTAGAATGTCCGTGGGGGCATGTTTTTACTGAATTTAGCTATTCTTAACTATTTTAACCAATCATCTGTTTTTATCCTCACTATCATTGCTTTTAAACCTCTTCCTATAATCTGATCTTTTTCTGTCTTATACTAACAGACGCTGCACTTACATGCCTAGCATATCCGTGGGGGCTGTTTTTATCTGATTTTAGATTTTCTAAAATATTTAAAAAAAATGATCATCTGTTTTTATCCTCACTATCTTGCTTTAAAACTTTCTTCCTATAATCTGATCTTTTTCTGACTTATACTAACAGATGCTGCACTAACATGCCTAGAATATCCATGGGGGCTGTTTTTATCTGATTTTAGCTATTCTTAACTATTTTAACCTATCATCTGTTTTTATCCTCACTATCATGCTTTTAAATTTTCTTCCTATAATCTGACCTTTTTCTGTCTTATACTAACAGACGCTGAGCTAACATGCCTAGAATGTCCGCGAGGGCCTGTTTTTATCTGATTTTAGCTATTCTTAACTATTTTAACCTTTCATCTGCTTTTATCTTCACTATCATGCTTTTAAACTTCTTCCTATAATCTGATCTTTTTCTGTCTTATACTAACAGACGCTGCACTTACATGCCTAGAATATCCGTGGGGGCTGTTTTTATCTGATTTTAGCTATTCTAAACTATTTTAACCTATCATCTGTTTTTATCTTCACTATCATGCTTATAATCTGATCTTTTTCTGTCTTATACTAACAGACGCTGCGCTAACCTGCCTAGAATGTCCATGGGGGCCTGTTTTATCTGATTTTAGCTATTCTTAACTATTTTAACCAATCATCTGTTTTTTCCTCACTATTCATGCTTTTAAACTTCTTCCTATAATCTGATCTTTTTCTGTCTTATACTAACAGATGCTGTGCTAACCTGCCTAGAATGTCCGTGGGGGCCTGTTTTTATCTGATTTAGCTATTCTTAACTATTTTAACCAACCATCTGTTTTTATCCTCACTATCATGCTTTTAAACTTTCTTCCTATAATCTGATCTTTTTCTGTCTTTTACTAACAGATGCTGCGCAAACATGCCTAGAATGTCCGTGGGGGCCTGTTTTTATCTGATTTTAGCTATTCTTAACTATTTTTACCTATCATCTGTTTTTATCCTCACTCTCAGGCTTTTAAAGTTCTTCCTATAATCTGATCTTTTTCTGTCTTATACTAACAGAAATTGCGCAAACCTGCCTAGAGTGTGGCAGTATCTAGAGATAGATAGATAACATTGTTACCCTTCTTGATGGAAAGAACCTATCAACCTTCCATTCAGTTTAATACAATTTTGAGGGTCAGAGGTTACAATTTCCAAAATTAAATTTATTAATGTTCATAAGTAAGGTCATAAGTATGTATATTTTAGATGTGCATTTTTTGATATTTTGCCTGACTTTTTCTTCTGAATTTACCCAAGGGAAGAGTCAAAGAGACTAAGGACATTTATGTGTTTTTTTAATAATATGCATTTTTTGATATTTTGTCTGAATAATTTCTTTCTTTAACAAAGTGTTAAAGAGTCAAAGATACCTTGGGCATTTGTTTTTTTAATGATATACACCAGGCCCCCAGATAAGAGTGCGTAACTGAAGATTATTTTTCTTATTTCTCAACCAAAACATATGTTGTGGGTACTCAAAAGAACTGTCTCGATGAGATGTTTCTTTTGAGCACCCAAAATATGTTTAAACTGATGGATAAGAAAATAATCACAATTTCACCCAAATTATTTTTGCTTAACTGGCCCTATGTAAACACTTTTGGATATTTTGTCTGATTTTTCCTCCTGATTATGACAAGGTGTTGAGTAAACATATATGTAAAAAATATTTCAAATGATAAGCATTTTCGGATATTTTGACTGATTTTTCTCTCAATTATAACAATGTTGTAGGTACAGGACTAAGGCCAGATTTTTTTTATTAGTTGATTTACGGGATTTTTTTTTCAGATCTAGGGTCGAGGGGACGAAAAAAAATAAATAAAAAAGCTCTGAAAATGACCAGTTGACTGGTCATTTTCAGAGCTTTTTTTTTTTTTTTTTTTTTTTTTTTCAGAGCTTTTTTTTCTTCAATATCTCCAGAAAAAACAGTAAATCTAGTAAGGTTATCTTTAAATATTTCATCATTTTCCTAAAAATCTGGACAGGACAATCACTCTTAACAGTGTCATTCTCAAAATGCACAGACAGAACCTCAAAAAAAATATTATTTTTTTTAACCAAACCAATAATATTTAGAGTCGGCGGATAAAATAAAATTTTTTTTTTAGAAATTAAATTTTATTTTTTTCCTACTTTCCGGAAAATTACAGTAGGAGGGTTCGTAAATCAACTAATAAAAAAATTCTGGCCTAACATTTAAAATAGTTTGGACCAAGTACCAGCAACTCTAATGTTATAGAGATCTTGAAGTGTAATCTTCAGTATAAATCTTTATGGAACTCTATAAACATATTTTCTTTATTTTTTAGATTACATTTATTCCCCTGGAAAAAACAGTAAAATCTTTTATATTTCTTGATAAAAAGTGTTTTATTTTTCTAGTTGGAGCTAGAGATAGTTTTTAGGGGTAGGAAAAAGAGTTTTAGGGGTAGGAAAAAGAGTATTTGATGAATCTAAAATTTGTTCATTCTCATTCTGTATAAAAAAAATAAGGATTGCAGAAATAGCAGTAGAATCAATTCATAAATGACAACTTGAGGAATGTGCTTGTAATACCTTCTGTAGCAAACCATATGTAGCTGGTAGATTGTTGCAGATCGAAACCAAATATGTTCATTTTTATTGCCTCTTGCCAAACAAGTCTTGTTACCCTTTCTCAAAGAAGGGAGTCTCCTGTTCAGTTTGGTAGAATTATGAGGGCCAAAGGTTGCACTTTCCAAAACTAAATTTAGTAATGACCAAGAAATGGCTGTACAGACTGTGTTGAGATGCAATATTCGGCATCATCTCATCTAGGTCTGCACTATTTGACAACCATATTGGATGCATTTCAACATAATATGTTGTTGGTACTCATCACAGTAACGAATGTTGTTAGAACTGATTTGACATATTTGACCATTCATAGTGCCCAAATTACAACATAACTTGTTTGTCACTTGACCAAAGGTCCTGTACACAGTGCATTTGTCACTCCACTATATATATATATATATATATAAGCTCCCACCAATAGTGTATTCATCACTCCACTATAGTGTCTGTCAACAGTGTATTCATCACTCCACTATACCTGTTATCACCAGAGTATTTGTCACTCCACTATAGCCCCTCAATCCTGTATTTATTGAAATTACTCCAGTATAGTCTTGCAGGGTTCACACAGGCTTGAAAAGTACTTGAATTTAGAGGGCTTTCTTGAAAAGTCCTTGAAATTAAATCTGCCTTGAAAAGTACTGGAAAATCACTCAAAAGCCTTGAAAAGTCCTTGAATTCTACTATTTTCGAAAACTGATAGGCTTTTAGAAGTCCTGTCATCAGTGTATTTGTCACTCCACTATAGCTCCTGTCAACAGTGTATTGTCACTCCACTATAACTCCTGTCAACAATGTATTTGTCACTTTACTATAGCTCCTGTCAACAGTGTATTTAATACTCCACCCTAGCTCCTGACAACAGTGTATTTGTCTCTACTATAGCTCCTGTCAACAGTGTATTTGTCACTCCACTATAGTTCCTGTCAACAGTGTATTTGTCACTCCACTATAGCTCCTGTCAACAGTGTATTTGTCACTCCACTATAGCTCCTGTCAACAGTGTATTTGTCACTCCACTATAGCTCCTGTCAACAGTGTATTTGTCACTCCACTATAGCTCCTGTCAACAGTGTATTTGTTACTTTACTATAGCACCTGTCAACAGTGTATTTGTCACTCTACTATAGTTCCTGTAAACAGTGTATTTGTCACTCCACTATAGCTCCTGTAAACAGTGTATTTGTTACTCCACTATAGCTCCTGTCAACAATGTGTTTGTCACTCCAATATAGTTCCTGTCACTGGTGAGTTTGTCATTCCATTAAAGATCCTGTCAACAGAGTATTTGTCATGTGAACAGAGTATTTGTCATACCACTAGAGTTCCTGTCAACAGTGTATTTGTCACTCCTTTATATCTCCTGTCAACAGTGTATTTGTCACACCACTCTAGCTCTAAAATTTGATTAATGGCAACAAGACCTCAGCCAATTGTAAAAATAAAAATAAAATTTTATTTATATCTTTACTTTCACAAAACGCTTTGAGGCGTGACTCAGTGTACGTAAATGAATGGAATGAATTGAGGGTCATTTCTAATCTTAGGGGTTGTGGTAGAAGTATACTTACAAGCTATTATATACACACTTCACTTGATCCCTATTAATAAATATGTTTTTTCACATGCAGTCAGTAGTGCAAGAAGAGCTCAAAGCTCTAGCTAAGTCTGAAAACTAGTGAATATGACGATTTGGTAAGTTATGCTATTTTCAGCTTATCTCTCTGCTTAACCATCCATGGATGCAGAGCAGAGGGGACTGGGGATCTCCTTGACACCCCCACCCAACCCCTCTTCTTGGAAAATCACAAATAATATGATGACTGCAATGCATGGGCAAAGCTTTCAGGATTGTACCTGAATTCAGGATTTTGAGGCTGACTTTCTGTGGAAAGTCAGCCACAAAATCCTGAATTTGACAGATTCAAATATTTTTTTTGGTTTATTTTCAGTTTATCTAAAGACAATTGACTACTTAAAACTTGAAATTGTTGATATTTATAGGCAAACTGCAAGTTTTAAGATATGATTTTCAAAAGTTCAGGATTTTTGAAGTTTTGAACTTTCACCCAAATGCAATGCAGTCTTTTCCCTGATGAGCCATCTTTGCTGGTCTTTCTCTGTCGTTTGCTTGGGCCTCCCTGCTGGTATACCATAACTACAGAAAATGCTCAAAATTTTGAACACTAGTTGCTCGACAAAAATTCCAAGACAAGCAGCGCTGACCCAGATCAGGCTGCTTCTCAGAAGCAGTCTGATCAGGGTTTTCCCTGTTTGCTATTCTGACAAGCATTTTATTAATTCTAGCCCTGAAAGCCAGCAGTTTGTGGGAGAACGGGAAGAGAAATTTTTTTCGAATTTTAGTACATTTACGGTTTTCCACCCAGTAAATCTCTTCTGTTCTTTCTTTTTGTGTTACTATCTCTTTCATTGATCATTATGACAGGGAGTGTGTGTGTGGTGGGGGTGGGGGGATCCTGTGACTGTGTTTTGACTCAACTCATTGCATGCTGGGTAAATTTTCATACTTTGTTGTCATCATGTAAACCATTGACTGAAGGTCATAGTCAATCGGGACTGCCTCGGCCAATTCCGTGAAATCCACAGATGTACATCGAGGATCGACTTTGATAGCGCGGTTGATAACGTGACGCTGACGTTATATAATGTGATGCTGACGTCACAGAAACAATGTTAACACAATAACAAGTGTGATTGCAGTAAAACAAACAGCTTAAATGAAGTTTATGTTTTTTTCAAAAAATATCGCTATTGAAAAAACATAAACTTCATTTATTCTGCTGATTAAACTTTTCGGATAATCAGAATAATGGATTTTAATAGAGCTGAAACCACATGCTACAGAATTTATTTTCCGTATGCCAGTTCCGGATAACAAAATGGAGCTTTTTGGTACATAGTACTACGCATAATGCTCCTTACATACACCCGGGCCATGATTCTATTCTCGAATTGTGGCGGACTGTCCCAAATGGGTCATAGTTTGATCAAATGGTTGCCTCAGTAACTTGGTAAAAATAAATACCAAATTTATTTAGATCTACTTATAAGCTATTATATACACACCTCACTTGATCTCTTATTCTACCCATATTTAGCACATTCTTCCCATGCAACTATGATAATTGGGCCTCCACGTGAGAAATCTGTCTTCGGAGGTTTGCGAACTGCAAAGGCGCAGATCAGACTGCGCATCCATGTTAAATATTAATTGAGCCTCGAGGCGAGAAAACCACTCTTTAGGGGTTTGCGAACAACACAGGCGCAGACCAGCCTACGCATCCGCGCAGTCTGATCAGCGCCTTTGTTATTAGCTTTGTGGAAGTATCATATGTGAACTTGCTCCAGGTGAAATTTCAATCTTTTAGCTAGTCCCTGTAGCTGTGGAGACTGGTTTGAAACTCGCTTTGTCGGAAACCCTGAAGACAGGTATAGTTGCGACAAGGCCCATTTTGTGAGTGCTTAAAAGAAATGAAAGTATTCCACATTCCATACATGAAACATGCATAATATTCTTGTACTTATCATCTTACATAGATCCAGATAAGGAAAATATATGAGCGTAAATCTGTAATTATTTTCTTACCGATCAATTTAAACATGTGTTTTGTGTGCTCAAAAGATCCGTCTCATTGAGACAGTTCTTTTGAGTACCCACAACATATGTTTTGGACGAGAAATGAACAAAAAGTTTTCCAGTACAAGCTCTTATCTGGAGGCCTGACCTTATAAGGTTAACAGCAAAGGCCCAGGTGAACCTACACATCTATGCAGTCTTCCCTAGAGCATCTCTGCTGACACACATGAAGGAATGAATTGTTTGCCACTGGAAACATATAGCTTTAGATAAAAAAAAAATTCAGCCTAAATTTTTTACCCATAATTTTTAGCATAATTTTTGGCGCTCAAAAGAACCATCTCATTCAGATACCCACAACATATGTTTTGGTTGTGAAATAAAAATCATTTTTCTTTTACACACTCTTAACTAAAAATCCTCCTTCTTTTTGTCAATTACTGATAATTTTGGCAAAGAGTGCTATTTATTTTTGTGGTGGTGGGGGGGGGGGGGGAGGTTGGTGAAAGCATGGGATCCTTTGGCAGTGTTTTGACTGAACTTATTGCATGCTGGGTAGGTCCAGTTAAGAAAATCTTATTTGTGTAAAATTTTAATGATTTTCTTACCCATTAATTTAAACATTTGTTTTTGGTGCTCGAAAGAACCGTCTCATTGAGACGGTTATTTTGAGTACCCACAGCATATGTTTTGGATGAGGAATAAAGAAAATAATTTTCCAATATGCACTCTTATCTGGAGGCCTGATGCTGGGTAAATTTTCATGCTTTTGATGTCATCATGAAGCCTTGAAGGTCATTGTTTGATCCAATGGTAACCCAGTCACTTGTTAAAATAAAATGAAATCTAATTTTTATCTTCTTATAAGCTATTATATACGCAACTTATTTGATCTATTACATGTATTAAGCATGTTTTTTACATGCAACTATGATCTAATGCCTACCTGGCCAAGTAATAGTTATACCATGGGTTGTCCGCCTGTACGTGGAGATAATCCACGAGCTTTAGCGAGTGGATTATCTTACGTACAGGTGGACAAACATGAAATAACTATTTTATGCCACCAAAATCAGTGTAGACCTTGCACAGCACGAGATACCTCGTGCTAAAGTTGGTAAGGGTGGTATAATGGTGCAAAAGAGCTCAAGGCTCCAGGTTAATCAGAAAACTGGTGACTTAATGGCAATTCGGAATTTTATTATTTCATCTGATCAAAGTGGACTCACTGTCGCTGCTTTAATATGAATTGCCAGTGCATTACAGAAATGAAATTATTTGTCACATAAGGCCAGAATTTTTTTACTAGTTGATTTGCAAACCCTCCTGCTGTAATTTCCCATGAAGTAGAAAAATAAGAAAATTTAATTTTTAAAATTATCTTTTTATTTTATCCACGACTCTAAATATTATTTGTTTCCTTGAAAAAAGAATAATATATTTTTGGGGTCCTTTGAGAGTGACACTGTTAAAAGTGACTGTCCTGTCTAGATTTTAAGGGAAATGATAAAATATTTAAAGATTTAATACAGAATGTTGGTTTACCCTCCTAGTTTTACTGTTTTTTTTCTGGTGATACTTATAAAAAAAAAGCTCTGAAAATGACCAGTTAACCGGTCATTTTCAGAGCTTTTTATACCCCGCCACTTTAAAAAGTACGGGGTATTATGTTATACCCTCCATTCAAAAAATTGTGTATGAGTGTCCGTCCGTCTGTCTGTACGTCCGTCCATCCCCCAGCGCATCATTTTCACTCTGCTGGGAGTATTCCTTTACCGATTTTCTTCAAACTTGGTATGAGACTTGATATTGGGAAAGAGTGTTCTGGGATTGCAGATGGATACATTTTGGCAAATAAATACAGAGTTACGGCCCTTGATTGACGTTAGAAATTGGTTTTCACTCTCTATCTTTGGCATTCCTTTATCGATTTTCTTCAAACTTGGTGTAAGAGTTGATATTGGGAATGAGTGTCCTGGGATTGGTGATGGGTAAATTTTGGATAATAAGTACAGAGTTATGGCCCTTGATTGATGTTAGAAATTGGTTTTCACTATCTTTGGCATTCCTTTACCGATTTTCTTCAAACTTGGTATGAGAGTCGATATTGTGAAGGAGTGTTCTGGGATTGCAGATGGGTAAATTTTGAAATATAAGAACAGAGTTATAGCCCTTGATTGACGTTAGAAACATTGAAAATAACCCATGACGGGATATGTTGCATGCCTGCAGCGTTTTTATTTATTTATTTTTTCGTCTCCCGACCCTAAATCTGAAAAAAAAATTCCCGTAAATCAACTAATAAAAAAAATCTGTCATAAGATTTGGGTACTTATCGCATAGGCAAACAGCAAAACCTCAGATGAGCCTAGCTGCACATCCATACAGTCTTCCCTAGAACCATGGAACACATGAAGAAATGAGACCAGAACTAAATTGATAAAATTTGAGCCGTGACATGAGATTTCCAACAATGCGGTATGTGCGATCAGCAAAGCCTTAGATCAGCCTGCCCATATGCGCAGTCTGATCAGAGCATTTGCTAGTTGGGTGAATATTATACGACTGTTAAGCTACTGACTAAACATAATATAGAGTTTCTAAGTTTAAAAGGAGGCTACACAGACGAGTCTGAGTCTACACTTGTCAAAATACCACATTGTTGGAAATCACATGGTTTATGTGGTTTTCCACTAGTAATACAGGTTTAGGTAATCAAAAATTTTCAGTGTTAAATTGTAAATATTTTCTTGCCAATATTTTTACCATCGGTTCTTTTGAGTACTTGGTTGAGAAAAGAACAACATTTTTCTTTTGTACACTTTTTAACTAAATTGCCTGACTAGAAATATCAACTTTTCTTTCTTCTGATAATTGGTCATTTATTGATCATTATGGCAGAGAGTGTATTATTTATTTTTAGCTCATCTGAGCAGAAGGCTGCTTGGTGAGGATGACTCTGGACATTTTCAAATATCTTCTCCTCTGAAACCACTGGGCCAATTGAACTCAAATTTCATATGAAGACTCCTTAGGATGGGAGAACAAAAGTTTGTTCAAATGTCCCTGGTCACATAACCAAGATGGCCGCCAAGCCCATATATGGTAAAAAGCCTTTAAAAATCTTCATCTCCAGAACCAGAAGGCCGATGACCTTGGGCCTTGGTATGTAGCATTTGGGGTGTTGGGCCTACCAAGATTGTTCAAATAACTATCCTAGGTTGACCTTGACCTACTTTACGTCAAGGTCAAATTTCTTTCTAATGCATTTAAATGGGAAATTTTTTGAAAAGTTGATTTTTTGAATACTTTTAAAGCTAAAGTCATTATTCTAACTTGATATGTTAAAACTAATGAGACAATGGCTGTAAATAAGTTTCAAAGGTGGTCCCATCAATATTTCTAAAACATAGTTTTCTCACAAACCAATGGCCCAATTGAATTAAAATTTCATGTGAAGACTCCTTATGATTAGTTAGCCAAAATTTTTACAAAATATTTGGTCAGATGACAAAGATGGCTGCCACGCACATATATGGTAAAGACTTTTTAAAAATCTTCTCCAGAACCAGAAGGCTTGGGACTTGGCATATAGCATTGGGGATGTGGGACCTACCAAGTTTGTTCAAATGATGATACTAAGTTGACCTTGACCTACTTAACCTCAATGGGAGGCATCATGCAACATGAAGACTCGGAATAAATAACAGGGTTCATACGCGTCAGGGAAATGTCAGGGAAATTTTTTTTTTCAAGGTCAGGGAATTGTCAGGGAATTTTGTGTTGGGTCAGTGAAAAATGGATATTTGATAAAATGTCAGGGAAATGTCAGGGAATTTTATAACTTCCACAATTTGTATCAAACGATGAGAAGTAGAAAATTGCTAGGGCAGTTTTCTTAACATTTTGGATACCAGTTAAATCATTTTGATAGCTTCTAAATTGCTTGAAACATATGAAGATGGAAGGATTTGGTGCTCCTTGCATCCTCAGCTGCCTTTTTAGCTCACCTGAGCTAAAGTGTCAAGTGAGGTACATATATTGGTATGGCAATGGTATGGTATCACTCATCATCAGTTTGCATTTTGAAAGAAGTATATCTCTAATGTCAGCTCGCAAAATGTGATAAAATTTCCTGAAAGATTCATTAGAGGGGGAAACTGAAAGCTCCCATAGACTTATAACTTGGGAAAAACTTTGAAAATCTTCTTCTGAAACCATTAGGCCCACAGCTAATATATTTAATATTTTGCAATGTCTAATAAACCCCTACATAAATCCTGCCAATCAAGCCCTTGGGGTCAAAAGTGGTCACACCCAGGGGATCAATATAGCTACATGTATTTACAGTATTATGAAAAAAATCTGAAACCATATATATTAAAGTATGTGGAAACGTCTTGTGCCCCCCCCCCCCCCCACTTAAATCCTGCCAATCAAAAACCCTTGGGAGCAAACTGGCCAAGCCTCAGGCTCTGGTGATCAATGGCTCTCATAGACTTATAATGGAAAAAACCCCTTTAAAAATCTTTTCTATGAGGCCCATAGTTTATATATTTAGTTTCTAGCAATGTCTTGTGATTCCCTGCATAAATCGTGCCAAACTTACCCTTGGGGTCCAACTTGACCATGCCCTGAGGGTCTGTCATCAGCTTTCTTTTAATGGGGGAAAACTTTTTAAAAAATCTTCTGAAACAATGAAGGCAATAGCTTTTATATTTAGTATGTAGCAAATCATAGTGATTCACGTGAAGTAAATCCAGCCAACCCTTTGCAGTCTATAACCCTGGGGTTTAACTTGGCCACTGCCACACTTGTGGAAGATTTGCTCCCATAGACAGAATCATGAAAAATTAATCAAAAAGTCTTCTGAAACCATGAAGTCAACATCTCAGGTGGGCAGTTAAGGCTCATTAAGCATCTTGTTAGCTCAACTAAGCACTTTGTGCTCAGTCACTCAATCTTTGTCCTGAGTTATACGTTGTTAACAATTTGCTATATTTAGTGTTTTTGTAGAATTTGATCATGACAAAAGTAGCTTTAACAATGAAATATTCCACATCAGATTAAAAATGCTTTCTGCTCTCCTTTATATACTGGTTGCATTATGGGTGGCTGTAGGGGAGGTTTAGAGGTCAACATCCAAATTTTTGAAAGAAGATAGCAGTTTTAACATAGTAATTTAACGATCTTGTAAATTCCTATTTAAAAAAGATACAATGTAGCTATTTACTATTCTACAGACATGATAAATCTTTCCAAAATTAAGATTTATCACTCTAAATTGAACACAGAGCTGTTCACTGTAGCTATACACAAAGGTTTGAATAAAATCCAAGTTTCTGCAACAAGTACCGTTCTGTTAGGGAAATTTGGATTGGCGTCGGGGAAAAGTCAGGGAAATGTCAGGGAATGTTGTTTTATCCGGTCTGTATGAACCCTGAATAAAATCATACCGTTCACGTATCAAAGATGGCCAAACACTAAACAGCCATCTTCATATTTTATTCAAACAACATCTTCCATCCCATATATTGTCACAAGCAGAAACTTGATGGGATGTGTCAGGCAACTTGGAAACTCAGAAAAGCTAAAATAATCTCAATCACATATCAAAAATGACCATGCACTAAACAGCCATCTTTAAATTCTTCAAACAACATCTTCCAAACCATGTGTCCTCTTGAGCAAAAGTTTGATGGTAGGCATCAGCCAAATAAGAAAAATGCTTAATATATTACACTCTGATACCAACTATGGCCATGCACTTAACAGCCATCTTGACATTTTACAAACAACATATTCCTCCAAACCACATGTCATATGTGCTCATCATGAGCAGAAACTTCATTAGATGGGTCAGGCCATACAGAAACTTAGAAATGTTTCTTTCATTCCACTCAGATACCAAAGATGGTCATGAACTAAACAGCCTTCTTGGAATTTTTCAAACAACTTCCTTCAACCCATATATGCTCTTGAGCAGCAACTTGATGGGAGGCATCATTCAACATGGAGAGTAAGAATAAATAAAATCATTTCATTCAGAAATCAAAGATGGCCAAGAACTGAAAAGCCATCTTGTTGTCTATTCTTTTGAGCATGATAGTCATGCACTAAACAGCCTTCTTGGAATTTTATAAACAACTTCTTCCAAACCATATGTCACCTTGAGTAGAAACTTGATGGAAGACTTCCGGCAAAAAGGAGACTCAGAAATAGCCAAAATCATCCCAATTGCATATCAAAGATTGCCTAGCACTAAACAGCCATTTTGGAATTCTTCAACCAACATCTTCCAAACCATATATCCTCTTGAGCAGAAACTTGGTGGGAGGCAGCAGGCAGATAGGTTACACAGAAAAGCTGATATCATATCATTTAGATGTCAAAGAGGGTCCAGCATTGATCAGCCATCTTGATATTCTTCAACCAGCATCTTCTTCCAAGCCATATCCTCTTGAGCAGAAACTTGATGGGAGGCTTCTGGCAACATTTAGACTCAGAAATAGCTAATATTCCATTTGCATACCAATGATTGCCTAGCACTAAACAGCCATCTTGGAATTCTTTAACTAACATCTTCTTCCAAACCATATATCCTCTTGAGCATAAACTTGGTAGAAGGCTTCAGGCAACATGGAGACTCAGAAATAGTTAAAATCATCCCATTTGCATATCAAATATTGCCTAGCACTAAACAGCCATCTTGGAATTCTTCAACCAACATCTTCTTCCAAACCATATATCCTCTTGAGCAGAAACTTGATGGAAGGCTTCCATTAACATGGAGACTCAGAATTAATTAAAATAATCCCATTTGCTTATCAAAGATTGCCTAGCACTAAACCGCCATCCTGGAATTCTTCAAACATCATCCTCTTCCAAACCATATATCCTCTTGAGCAGAAACTTGGTGGAAGGCAGCAGGCAGATATAGTTTACACAGAAAAGCTGATATCATATCATTAAGATGTCAAAGAGGGTCCAGCATTAATCAGCCATCTTGATATTCTTCAACCAGCATCTTCTTTCAAGCCATATCCTCTTGAGCAGAAACTTGGTGGAAGGCTTCTGGCAACATTTAGACTCAGAAATAGCTAATATTCCATTTTCATACCAATGATTGCCTAGCACTTAACAGCCATCTTGGAATTCTTTAACTAACATCTTCTTCTAAACCATATATCCTCTTGAGCATAAACTTGGTGGAAGGCAGCAGGCAGATAGTTTACACAGAAAAGCTGATATCATATCATTAAGATGTCAAAGAGGGTCCAGCATTAATCAGCCATCTTGATATTCTTCAACCAGCATCTTCTTTCAAGCCATATCCTCTTGAGCAGAAACTTGATGGGAGGCTTCTGGCAACATTTAGACTCAGAAATAGCTAATATTCCATTTGCATGACAAAGATTACCTAGCACTAAACAGCAATCTTGGAATTCTTCAAACATCATCATTTTCCAAACCATATATCCTCTTGAGCAGAAACTTGATGGGAGGCAGCAGGTAGATAGGTTACACAGAAAAGCTTAAATCATTCCATTAAGATAATAAAAGAGGATCCAGCATTAAACAGCCATCTTGGAATTCTTCAACCAACATTTTCTTCCAAACCATATATCCTCTTGAGCAGGAACTCGTTGGGTGGCTTCAGGCAACATGGAGACTCAGAAATAGTTAAAATCATCCCATTTGCATATCAAATATTGCCCAGCACTAAACAGCCATCTTGGAATTCTTCAACCAACATCTTCTTTAAAACCATATATCCTCTTGAGCAGAAACTTGATGGAAGGCTTCCATTAACATGGAGACTCAGAATTAGCTAAAATAATCCCATTTGCTTATCAAAGATTGCCTAGCACTAAACAGCCATCCTGTAATTCTTCAAACATCATCCTCTTCCAAACCATATATCCTCTTGAGCAGAAACTTGATGGGAGGCAGCAGGCAGACAGGTCTCACAGAAAAGCTGAAATCATTCCATTAAGATGTCAATGAGGGTCCAGCATTGAAGAGCCATTTTGGAATTCTTCAAACATCATCTTCCAAACCATATGTCCTCTTGAGCAGAAACTTGATGAGAGACGCCAGAATGACTCGAACAGTATTTTTCAGATATGAAAGAAGGGCATGCACTATTTATTCATCTTGAAATACTTCAAACAACATATTTTGTGATTATATGTTCCTTACAGTGCTGTCTGTTATCTGAGATTGTGGTAATTCCTGGTCATACCCACTTCTTTTTTGCTGAGGCTCACATGGTCAATGAAATAGGTGGGCTGTGTAATGCTTCCAGGGCAAGGTTGCTTGTATCATTAATACAGCATAGCTTGAGGTTACAAGCCAGGTAGATAACCTTCAAATCCAGAGGCAACAGTTACAGAACGTAAGCCTGAAGCAATTCAGTTGTTGACTGAGTTCATGACAGTTCATTTTTATGTTTATTGGGTTTGTCCATTTTACAGATACTGAAATATTATTTCTCCACAAAATAATGCTTTAGTGTGCTGTCGTGTGGTATAATACCAACAAGTATAGAAAGGTTCAGCCGTGTATATGTTTGAAAGACTGAGTGTGGTAAGGATACTTTTCTTAACTGTTCAAAACTCAAGAAACCATCTGCATATTTGTAGAGTGCAGTGGCTAAGTTTGTACGACATTAGACTGGGGATTGTAGACTCACAGCCAGCAGCATCATTGTGTTGTGCCACCATGGCAGCTGTCTTCAGTACTTCAAACAGTATCTTTTCCCGAACCATATATCCTCTTGAGCAGAAACTAAGTCAAACCGGAGAGCCTGAATTGGTCAAATCACTCAATTCAGATATCAAAGATGCCCATGCATTAAACAGCCATCTAGGAATTCTTCAAGCAATTTCTTCTTCAAAACCATATGTCCTCTTGAGCAGAAACCAGGCAACATGGAGGCTCAGAATAAATAAGATATCAGGATTGCCAAGATCTAAACTGCAATCTTGATATTTGTCAAACAACATCCTCCTCCAAACCATATGTCCCCATAAGTAGAAACTTGATTGGATGCTTCAGGCCAAAAAGAGCCTCATAAATGCTTCTTTAATTTCACTTAGATACAAAAGATGGTCATGCACTAAACAGCCTTCTTGGAATTTTTCACAAACAACTTCTTCCAACCCATATATTCCCTTGAGCAGAAACTTATTGTGATGCATCTTGCAAAATGGAGACTCAGACAAAATAAAAATCATTCCATTCAGATATCAGATTTTAACAGATATTTTGATATTCTTCAAACAACATCTTCCAACCCATATATTGTCTCAAGCAGAAACTTGATGGGATGCATCAGGCATCATGGAGACTCAGAATAGCTAAATCATCCCATTCACTTGTCAACAATGGCCATACACTTAACAGCCATCTTAAAATTCTTCAAACAACATCTCCCAAACCATATGTTCTCTAGGGAAAAGCCTTGATGGTAGGCATCAGCCAATTAAATCAAATGCTTAAATCATTACACTCTGATACCAACGATGGACATGCACTTAACAGCCTTCATGGAATTCTTCAAACAACATCTTCAAAACTTAATGCCCTATTGAGACTCAGAATAGCTAAAATCTTTCCATTTAGATATCAAAAATGGCCATGGACTAAACAACCATCTTGCAATTCTTCAAACAACATCTTCAAACCTATATTTTCTCTTTAGCAGAAAATTGATGGGAGTCTTCAAGGCAAAATGGAGACCCAGAAATGCTTAAATCATCCCATTCAGCTATCAAAGATGGCCATCCACTAAACAGCCATCTTAGAATTCTTCAACCAACATCTTTCAAACCATTTATCCTCTTGAGCAGAAACTTGATGGAAGGCTTACAGCTAACATGGAGACTCAGAAATAGCTTAAATCATCCCATTTGCATATCAAAGATTGCCTAGCACTGAACAGCCATTTTGGAATTCTTCAACCAATATCTTCTTCCAAACCATCTATCCTCTTGAGCAGAAACTTGATAGAAGGCTTCATGCAACCTGGAGACTCAGAAACAGCTAAAATCATCCCATTTGTATATCAAAGATTGCCTAGCACTTAACAGCCATCTTGGAATTCTTCAAACATCATCATCTTCCAAACCATATATCCTCTTGAGCAGAAACTTGATGGGAGGCAGCAGGCAGATCTGTTACACAGAAAAGCTGAATTCATTCCATTAAGATGTCAAAGAGGGTCCAGCATTAAACAGCCATCTCGGAATTCTTCAACGAACACCTTCTTCCAAACCATATATAACCTCTTGAGCATAAACTTGATGGGAGTCTTCTAGCATCATGGAGACTCAGAAACAGCTAAAATCATCCCATTCGCATATCAACGATTGCCTAGCACTAAACAGCCATCTTGGAATTCTTCAACCATCATAATCTTCCAAACCATATATCCTCTTGAGCAGAAACTTGGTGGAAGGCTTCCCGCAACATGGAGACTCAGAAATAGCTTAAATCATCCCATTTGCATATCAAAGATTGCCTTGTACTAAACAGCCATCTTGGAATTCTTCACCCAAAATCTTCCCAACCATAAATTATATCCTCTTGAGCAGAAACTTGGTCGAAGGCTTCCCTCAACATGGAGACTCAGAAATAGCTTAAATCACTTTGCATTTGCATATCAAAGATTGCCTAGCACTAAACAATCATCTTGGAATTCTTCAAACATCATCATCTTCCAAACCATATATCCTCTTGAGCAGAAACTTGATTGGAGGCAGCAGGCAGATAGGTGACACAGAAAAGTTGAAATCATTCCATTAAGATGTCAAAGAGGGTGCAACATTGAACACAACAGCCATCTTGGAATTCTTCAAATGTCATCCTCCAAACCATGTCCTCTTGAGCAGAAACTTGATGAGAGACGCCAGGCAAAATAAATTCTGAATGGCTCGAACAGTTCTTTTTAGATATCAAAGGAGGGCATGCACTAGTTTTTCATCTTAAAATTCTTCAAACAACATATTTTGTGATTATATATTCCTTACAGTGAAGTCGGTTGTCTGAGATTGTGGCAATTCCTGGTCATACCCACTTGTTTTTTGCTGAGGCTCACTTGGTCAATGAAAAGGTGGGCTGTGTAATGCCTCAGTGGCAAGGTTACTTGTATCATTAATACAGCATACCTTGAGGCTACTCGCCAGCTCGATAATCTTCAAGTCCAGAGGCAACAGTTACAGAACTTAAGCCTGAAGCAATTCAGTTTTGACTGAGTACATGACAGTTCACTTTTATATTTGTTGGGTTTGTCCATTTTACAGATACTGAAATATTATTTCTCCACAAAATAATGTTTTAGTGTGCTGTCGTGAGGTATAATACCAATAAGTATGAAATGGTTTTGGCCGTGTATATGTTTGAAAGACTGAGTGTGGTAAGGTAATTTTTCTTAACTGTTCAAAATTAAGAAACCATCTGCATATTTGTAGAGCGCAGTGGCTAAGTTTGTAGGGCATTAGACTGGGGATTGTAAACTCACAGGCGGCAGAATCATTGTGTTGTGCCACCATGGCAGCTGTCTTCAGGACTTCTTGCAGTGTCTTTTTTTCCAAACCATATATCATCTTGAGCAGGAACTAAGGCAAAATGGAGAGCCTGAATTGCTCAAATCACTCCATTCAGATATCAAAGATGCCCATGCATTTAACAGCCTTCTTGGAATTCTTCAAGCAGTTTCTTCTCCAAAACCATATGTCCTCTTGAGCATAAACAAGGCAACATGGAGGCTCATAATAAATAAAATCATTTTATTCAGATATCAGGATGGTCAAGAACTAAACAGCAATCTTGATATTAGTCTAACAACATCCTCCTCCAAACATATGTTCCCATGAGCAGAAACTTGATTGAATGCTTCAGGTCGAAAAGAGACTCATAAATACTTCTTTCATTTCACTTAGATACAAAAGATAGTCATGAAATAAACAGCATTCTTGGAATTTTTCAAACAACCTCTTCCAACCCATATATTCTCTTGAGCAGAAACTTATTGGGATGCATCATGCAAAATGGAGACTCAAAATAATTAAAATCATTCCATTCAAAAAAATCAGAACTAAACAGACATCTTGATATTCTTCAAAAAACATCTTCCAACCTATATATTGTCTCAAGCAGAAACTTGATGGGATGCATCAGGCAACATGGAGACTCAGAATAGCTAAAATCATCCCATTAACTTATCAAAAATGGGCATGCACTAAACAGCCGTCTTTAATTTCTTCAAACATCATCTTCCAAACCATATATCCTCTTAGGCAAAGCCTTGATGGTAGGCATCAATCAGTTAAATCAAATGATTGATTCCAACGATGGACATGCAATTAACAGCCTTCATGGAATTCTTCAAACAACATCTTCAAAACTTAATGTCCTCTTGA
This sequence comes from Loripinus fragilis, assembly GCA_964019695.1. Classification (NCBI taxonomy): domain Eukaryota; kingdom Metazoa; phylum Mollusca; class Bivalvia; order Lucinida; family Lucinidae; genus Loripinus; species Loripinus fragilis. The sequence continues at coordinate 67,907,504 of OZ026530.1, forward strand.
GACTCAGAATAGCTAAAATCTTACCATTTAGATTTCAAAAACAACATCATCAAAACTTAATGCCCTCTTGAGACTCAGAATAGCTAAAATCTTACCATTTAGATATCAAAGATGGCTATGGACTAAACAGCCATCTTGGAATTCTTCAAACAACATCTGCAAACCCATATTTTCTCATGAGCAGAGAATGGATGGGAGTCTTGAAGGCAAAATGGAGACCCAAAATTGCTTAAATCATTCCATTCAGATATCAAAGATGGCCATTATCCCATTAACAGCCATCTTGGAATTCTTCAAACAACATCATCTTCCAAACCATATATCCTCTTGAGCAGAAACTTGGTGGAAGGCTTCCAGCAACATGTATACACATAAATAGCTTAAATCATCCCATTTTTGCATATCAAAAATTGCATTGTACTAAACAGCCATCATTGAATTCTTCAACCAACATCTTCCAAACCATATATCCTCTTGAGCAGAAACTTAGTTGAAGGCTTCCTGCAACATGGGGACTCAGAAATAGCTTAAATCATTCCATTTGCATATCAAAGATTGCCTAGCACTAAACAGTCATCTTGGAATTCTTCAAACATCATCATCTTCCAAACCATATATCCTCTTGAGCAGAAACTTGATGGGAGGCAGCAGGCAGATAGGTGACACAGAAAAGCTGAAATCATCCCATTAAGATGTCAAAGAGGGTCCAGCATTGAACAGCCGTCTTGGAATTCTTCAAACATCTTCTTCCAAACCATGTCCTCTTGAGCAGAAACTTGATGAGAGATGTCAGGCAAAAAAAATTCTGAATGGCTCGAACAGTTCTTTTATTTCTCCACAAAATAATGTTTTAGTGTGCTGTCATGTGGTATAATACCAATAAGTATAGAAAGGTTCGGCCGTGTATATGTTTGAAAGACTGAGTGTGGTAAGGCAAACAGTATCTTCTTTCAAATTATATATCCTCTTGAGCAGAATATAAGTCCAAATGGAGAGCCTGAATTGCTCAAATCATTCCATTCACATATCAAAGATGGTCATGCACTAAACAGCCTTCTTGGAATTTTTCAAACAATTTCTTCCAACCCATATGTTCTCTTGAGCAGAAACTTATGGGGATGCATCATACAACATGGAGACTCAGAATAAATAAAATCATTCCATTCAGATATCAGAACTAAACAGACATCTTGATATTTTTCAAACAACATCTTCCAACCCATATGTTGTCTCAAGTAGAAACTTGATGGAATGCGCCAGGCAACAAGGAGACTCAAAATAGCTAAAGTCATCCCATTCACTTATCAAAAATGGCCATGCACTAAACAGCCATCTTAAAATTCTTCAAACAGCATCTTCCAAACCATATGTCCTCTTGGACAAAGCCTTGAATGATGGAAGGCATCAGCCAATTAAGTCTAATGCTTAAATCATTACACTCTGATACCAACGATATCCATACACTAAACGGCCTTCATGGAATTCTTCTAACAACATCTTCATAACTTAATGCCCTCTTGAGACTCAGAATAGCTAAAATCATTCCACTTAGATATCAAAGATGGCCATGGACTAAACAAGCATCTTAGAAATCTTCGAACAACATCTTCAAACCCATATTTTCTCTTGAGCAGAAAATTGATGGGAGTCTTCAAGGCAAAATGGAGACCCAGAATTGCTTAAATCATTCCATTCAGATCAAAGATGGCCATCCACTAAACAGCCATCTTGGAATTCTTCAACCAACATCTTCTTTCAAACCATCTATCATCTTGAGCAGAAACTTGATGGAAGGCTTCCCGCAACATGGAGACTTTGAAATAGCTCAAATCATGCCATTTGCGTATGAAAGATTGCCTAGCACTAAACAGCCATTTTGGAATTCTTCAACCAATATCTTCTTCCAAGCCATATATCCTCTTGAGCAGAAACTTGATGGAAGGCTTCATTCAACATGGAGACTCAGAAACAGCTAAAATCATCCCATTTGCATGTCAAAGATTGCCTAGCTCTAAACAACCATCTTGGAATTCTTCAAACATCACCATCTTCCAAACCATATATGCTCTTGAGCAGAAACTTGATGGGAGGCAGCAGGCAGATAGGTTACACAGAAAAGCTGAATTCATTCCATTAAGATGTCAACGAGGGTCCAGCATAAAACAGCCATCTTGGAATTCTTCAACCAACATCTCCTTTCATGCCGTATATCCTCTTGAGCATAAATTTGATGGGAGGCTTCTAGCAACATGGAGACTCAGAAATAGCTAAAATCCTTCCATTTGCATACCAAAAATTGCCTAGCACTAAACAGCCATCTTTGAATTCTTCAAACATCATCATCTTCCAAAACCAAATATCCTCTTCAGCTGAAATTTGCAACAAGAGGAGCACAATTAGTACCCATAGGAATACCGACAAAATTCTTCAAACAAAATCTTTTAAACCATATATCCTCTTTAGATGAAACTTGGTGGAAGGCTTCCAGCACCATTGAGACTCAAAAATAGCTTAAATCATCCCATTTGCATATCAAAGGATGCCTTGTACTGAACAGCCATCATTTAATTCTTCAAACATCATCAAATTCCAAAACATTTATCCTCTTGAGCAGAAACTTGATGGAAAGCTTCATACAACATAGAGACTCAGAAGTAGCTAAAATCATCCCATTTGCATATGAAAGATTGCCAAGCACTAAACAGCCATCTTGGAATTCTTTAAACATCATCATCTTCCAAACCATATATCCTCATCAGCAGAAACTTGATGGGAGGCAGCAGGCAGAAAGGTTACACAGAAAAGCTTAAATCATTACAAAAAGATGTCAAAGAGGGTCCAGCATTAAACAGCCATCTTGGAATTCTTCAAACATCATCTTCCAAACCATGTCCTCTTGAGCAGAAACTTGATGAGAGACGCCAGGCAAAATAAATTCTGAATGGCTTGAACAGTTTTTTATGGACATCAAAGAAGGGCATACACTAGTTATTCATCTTAAAATTCTTCAAAAAAATTATTCTGTGATTATATGTTCCTTACAGTGCAGTGGGTTGTCCAAGACTGTGGCAATGCCTGGTCATACCCACTTGTTTTTTGCTTAGGCTCACTTGGTCAATGAAAAGGTGGGCTGTGTAATGCCTCAGTGGCAAGGTTGCTTGTATCATTAATACAGCATAGCTTGAGGTTACACGCCAGGTAGATAACCTACAAATCCAGAGGCAACAGTTACAGAACTTAAGCCTGAAGCAATTCAGTTGTTGACTGAGTACATGACAGTTCACTTTTATATTTATTGGGTTTGTCCATATTACAGATACTGAAATATTATTTCTCCACAAAATAATGTTTTAGTGTGCTGTCATGTGGTATAATATCAATAAGTATAGAAAGGTTTTGGCCGTGTATATGTTTGGAAGACTGAGTGTGGTAAGGTTACTTTTCTGAACTGTTCAAAACTCAAGAAACCATTTGCATATTTGTAGAGCGCAGTGGCTAAATTTGTAGGGCATTAGACTGGGGATTGTTAACTCTGAGTCGGCAGAATCTGTGTGTTGTGCCACCATGGCAGCTGTCTTTAGTACTGCAAACACTATCTTCTTCCAAACCATACACCCTCTTGAGCAGAAACATGATGGGAGGCATCAAGGCAAAATAGAGAGCCTGAATTGCTCAAATCATTCCATTCAGATACCAGAGATGGCCATTCATTAAACAGTCATCTTGGAATTCTTCAAATAAATTCTTCAAAACCATATGTCCTCTTGAGCAGAAACCAGACAACATGGAGGCTCAGAATTAATAAGATATCAGGATGGCCAAACACTAAACAGCAATCTTGATGTTTGTCAAACAACATCTTCCTCCAAACCATATGTCCTCGTGAGCAGAAACTTGATTGGATGCTTTAGGCCAAAAAGAGACTCATAAATGTTTCTTTCACTCCACTTAGATACATGCACTAAAAAGCCTTCTTGGAATTTTTCAAACATTTTCTTCCCACCCATATATTCTCTTTAGCAGAAACTTATTGGGATGCATCATGCAACATGGAGACTAAGAATAAATAAAATCATTCCATTCAGATCTCAAAACTAAACAGATATTTTGATATTCTTCAAACATCTTCCAACCCATATAATGTCTCAAGCAGAAACTTGGTGGGGTGCGTCAGGCAACATTGAGGCTCAGAATAGCTAAAATCATCCCATTCACTTATCAAAAATTGCCATGCACTAAACAGCCATGTTAAAATTCTTCAAACAACATCTCCCAAACCATATGTCCTCTTGGGCAAAGGCTTGATGGTAGGCATCAGCCAATTAAGCCAAATGTTTAAATCATTACACTCTGATACCAACGATGGACCTGCACTTAACAGCCTTCATGGAGTTTTTCAAACAGCATCTTCAAAATTTAATGCCCTCTTGAAACTCAGAATAGCTAAAATCTTTCCATTTAGATATAAAAGATGGCCATCTTGGAATTCTTTAAGCAACATCTTCAAACCCATATCTTCTCTTGAGCAGAAAATTGATGGGAGTCTTCAAGGCGAAATAGAGACCCATAATTGCCTAAATCATTCCATTCAGATCTCAAAGATGGCCATCCACTTAATAGCCATCTTGTTATTCTTCAAAAACACCTTTCTCTAAACCCTATGTCCTAATGAGAAGAAACTTGATTGGATTGGTCAGGCCAAACAGAGACTTAGAAATGCAACTTTCATTCCACTCAGATACCAAAGATGGTCATGCACTAAACAGCCTTCTTGGAATTTTTCAAACAACTTCTTCCAACCCATATATTCTCTTGAGCAGAAACCTGATGGAAGGCATCATGCAACATGGAAACTCAGAACAAGTAAAATCATTACATTCAGAAATCAAAGATGACCAAGAATTTAACAGCCATATTGTTGTTCTTTAAACAACAACTCTTCCAACCCGTACATTCTTTTGAGTAAAAACTTGGTGGGATGCCTCAGGCATAATAGAGACTCAGAATAGCTAAAATTACCATGTTCAGATATCAAAATAACCATGCACTAAACAGCCATCTTGGAATTCTTCAACCAACATCTTCTTTCAAACCATATATTCTCTTGAGCAGACACATTGATGGAAGGCTTCCGGCAACATGGAGTCTCAAAAGTAGCTAAAATCATCCCATTTGCATATCAAAGATTGTCTAGCACTTAACAGCCATCTTGGAATTCTTCAAACATCATCATCTTCCAAACCATATATCCTCTTGAGCAGAAACTTGATGGGAGGCAGCAGGCAGATAGGTTACACAGAAAAGCTGAAATCATTCCATTAAGATGTCAAAGAGGGTCCAGCATTGAACAACTATCTCAGAATTCTTCAACCAACATCTTTCAAACCATATATCCTCTTGAGCAGAAACTTGATGGGAGGCTTCTGGCAACATGGAGACTCAGAAATAGCTAAAATCCTTCCATTTGCATACCAAAGATTGCCTAGCACAAAGCAGCCACCATCTTGGAATTCTTCAACCAACATCTTCTAAACCATATATCATCTTGAGCAGAAACTTGATGGGAGACAGCAAGCAGATAGGTTTTACAGAAATGCTGAAATCATTCCATTAAGATGTCAAATAGGGTGCAACATTGAACAGCCATCTTGGAATTCTTCAAACATCATCTTCCATTCCATATGTCCTCTGGAGCAGAAACTTGTTGAGAAACGCCAGGCAAAATAAATTCAGATTGGCTCGAACAGTTCTTTTCAGATATCAAAGAAGGGCATGCACTAGTTATTCATCTTGAAATTCTTCAAACAAGATTTCTGTGATTATATGTTCCTTACAGTGCTTTCGGTTTTCTGAGATTGTGGCAAAATTCTGGTCATACCAACTTGTTTTTTTGCCATGGCTCACTTGGTCAATGAAATAGGTGGGCTGTGTAATGCCTCAGTGGCAAGGTTGCTTGTATCATTGATACAGCATAGCTTGAGGTTACAAGCCAGGTAGATAACCTTCAAATCCAGATGCAACAGTTACAGTACTTAAGCCTGAAGCAGTTCAGTTGTTGACAGAGTACATGACAGTTCACTTTTATATATATTGGGTTTGTCCATATTACAGATACTGAGATATTATTTCTCCACAAAATAATGTTTTAGTGTGCTGTCGTATGGTATAATACAAATAAGTATAGAAAGGTTCGGCCATGTATATGTTTGAAAGACTTGGTGTGATAAGGTTAACTTTCTTAACTGTTCAATACTAAGAGTTCATTTGCATATTTGTAGAGCGCAGTGGCTAAGTTTGTAGGGCATTACTTAGACTGGGGATTGTAGACCCACAGCCGACAGAATCATTGTGTTGTGCCACCATGGCAGCTGTCTTCAGTACTTCAAACAATATCTTCTTCCAAACCATATATCCTCTTGAGCAGAAACTAAGGCAAAATGGAGAGCATGAATTGCTCAAATCATTCCATTTAGATATCAAAGATGGCCATGCATTAAACAGCCATCTTGGAATTCTTCAAGCAATTTCTTCTTCAAAACCCTATGTCCTCTTGAGCAGAAACCAGGCAAACATGGAGGCTCAGAATAAAGAAGATATCAGGATGCAAAGAACTAAACAGTAATCTTGATATTTGTCAAACAACATCCTCCTCCAAACCACATGTCCTCATGAGCAGAAACTTGATTGGATGCTTCAGGCAAAAAAGAGACTAATAAATGCTTCTTTCATTCCACTCAGATACAAAAGATGGTCATACACTAAACAGCCTTCTTGGAATTTTTCAAGCAACTTCTTCCAACCCATATATTCTCTTGAGCAGAAACTTATTGGGATGCATCATACAACATGGAGACTCAGAATAAATAAAATCATTCCATTCAGATGCCAGAAATGAACAGACATCTTGATATTCTTCAAACAATATCTTCCAACCTATATATTGTCTCAAGCAGAAACTTGATGGGATGCGTCAGGCAACATGGAGACTCAGAATAGCTAAAATCACCCCATTCACTTATCAAAAATGGTTATGCACTAAACAGCCATCTTGGAATTCTTCAAACAATATCTTCAAAACCATATGTCCTCTTGGGCAAAGCCTTGATGGTAGGCATCAGCCAATTAAGCTAAATGCTCAAATCATTACACTCTGATACCAATAATGGCCATGTACTTAACAGCCATCTTGGAATTCTTCAAACAATATCTTCAAAACCATATGTCCTCTTGGGCAAAGCCTTGATGGTAGGCATCAGCCAATTAAGCTAAATGCTCAAATCATTACACTCTGATACCAATAATGGCCATGTACTTAACAGCCGTCTTAGAATTCTTCAACCAACATCTTTCAAACAATCTATCCTCTTGAGCAGAAACTTGATGGAAGGCTTCCGGCAACATGGAGACTCAGAAATAGTATAAATCATGCCATTTGCATATGAAAGATTGCCTAGCACTAAACAGCCATTTTTGAATTCATCAACCAATATTTTGTTCCAAACCATTAATCCTCTTGGGCAGAAACTTTGTGGAAGGCTTCATGCAACATGGAGACTCAGAAACAGCTAAAATCATCCCATTTGCATATCAAAGATTGTCTAGCACTTAACAGCCATCTTGGAATTCTTCAAACATCATCATCTTCCAAACCATATATCCTCTTGAGCAGAAACTTGATGGGAGGCAGCAGGCAGATAGGTTACACAGAAAAGCTGAAATCATTCCATTAAGATGTCAAAGAGGGTCCAGCATTGAACAACTATCTCAGAATTCTTCAACCAACATCTTTCAAACCATATATCCTCTTGAGCAGAAACTTGATGGGAGGCTTCTGGCAACATGGAGACTCAGAAATAGCTAAAATCCTTCCATTTGCATACCAAAGATTGCCTAGCACAAAGCAGCCACCATCTTGGAATTCTTCAACCAACATCTTCTAAACCATATATCATCTTGAGCAGAAACTTGATGGGAGACAGCAAGCAGATAGGTTTTACAGAAATGCTGAAATCATTCCATTAAGATGTCAAATAGGGTGCAACATTGAACAGCCATCTTGGAATTCTTCAAACATCATCTTCCATTCCATATGTCCTCTGGAGCAGAAACTTGTTGAGAAACGCCAGGCAAAATAAATTCAGATTGGCTCGAACAGTTCTTTTCAGATATCAAAGAAGGGCATGCACTAGTTATTCATCTTGAAATTCTTCAAACAAGATTTCTGTGATTATATGTTCCTTACAGTGCTTTCGGTTTTCTGAGATTGTGGCAAAATTCTGGTCATACCAACTTGTTTTTTTTGCCATGGCTCACTTGGTCAATGAAATAGGTGGGCTGTGTAATGCCTCAGTGGCAAGGTTGCTTGTATCATTGATACAGCATAGCTTGAGGTTACAAGCCAGGTAGATAACCTTCAAATCCAGATGCAACAGTTACAGAACTTAAGCCTGAAGCAGTTCAGTTGTTGACAGAGTACATGACAGTTCACTTTTATATATATTGGGTTTGTCCATATTACAGATACTGAGATATTATTTCTCCACAAAATAATGTTTTAGTGTGCTGTCGTATGGTATAATACAAATAAGTATAGAAAGGTTCGGCCATGTATATGTTTGAAAGACTTGGTGTGATAAGGTTAACTTTCTTAACTGTTCAATACTAAGAGTTCATTTGCATATTTGTAGAGCGCAGTGGCTAAGTTTGTAGGGCATTACTTAGACTGGGGATTGTAGACCCACAGCCGACAGAATCATTGTGTTGTGCCACCATGGCAGCTGTCTTCAGTACTTCAAACAATATCTTCTTCCAAACCATATATCCTCTTGAGCAGAAACTAAGGCAAAATGGAGAGCATGAATTGCTCAAATCATTCCATTTAGATATCAAAGATGGCCATGCATTAAACAGCCATCTTGGAATTCTTCAAGCAATTTCTTCTTCAAAACCCTATGTCCTCTTGAGCAGAAACCAGGCAAACATGGAGGCTCAGAATAAAGAAGATATCAGGATGCAAAGAACTAAACAGTAATCTTGATATGTGTCAAACAACATCCTCCTCCAAACCACATGTCCTCATGAGCAGAAACTTGATTGGATGCTTCAGGCAAAAAAGAGACTAATAAATGCTTCTTTCATTCCACTCAGATACAAAAGATGGTCATACACTAAACAGCCTTCTTGGAATTTTTCAAGCAACTTCTTCCAACCCATATATTCTCTTGAGCAGAAACTTATTGGGATGCATCATACAACATGGAGACTCAGAATAAATAAAATCATTCCATTCAGATGCCAGAAATGAACAGACATCTTGATATTCTTCAAACAATATCTTCCAACCTATATATTGTCTCAAGCAGAAACTTGATGGGATGCGTCAGGCAACATGGAGACTCAGAATAGCTAAAATCACCCCATTCACTTATCAAAAATGGTTATGCACTAAACAGCCATCTTGGAATTCTTCAAACAATATCTTCAAAACCATATGTCCTCTTGGGCAAAGCCTTGATGGTAGGCATCAGCCAATTAAGCTAAATGCTCAAATCATTACACTCTGATACCAATAATGGCCATGTACTTAACAGCCATCTTGGAATTCTTCAAACAATATCTTCAAAACCATATGTCCTCTTGGGCAAAGCCTTGATGGTAGGCATCAGCCAATTAAGCTAAATGCTCAAATCATTACACTCTGATACCAATAATGGCCATGTACTTAACAGCCGTCTTAGAATTCTTCAACCAACATCTTTCAAACAATCTATCCTCTTGAGCAGAAACTTGATGGAAGGCTTCCGGCAACATGGAGACTCAGAAATAGTATAAATCATGCCATTTGCATATGAAAGATTGCCTAGCACTAAACAGCCATTTTTGAATTCATCAACCAATATTTTGTTCCAAACTATTAATCCTCTTGGGCAGAAACTTTGTGGAAGGCTTCATGCAACATGGAGACTCAGAAACAGCTAAAATCATCCCATTTGCATATAAAAGATTGCCTAGCACTTAACAGCCATCTTGGAATTCTTCAAACATCATCCTCTTCCAAACCATATATCCTCTTGAGCAGAAACTTGATGGGAGGCAGCAGGCAGATCGGTTACACAGAAAAGCTGACTTCATTCCATTAGGATGTTAAAGAAGGTCCAGCATTAAACAGCCATCTTGGAATTTTTCAACCAACATCTTCTCCCGAACCATGTAACCTCTAGAGCATAAACTTGATGGGAGGCTTCTAGCAACATGGAGACTCAGAAATAAGCATAAACTTGATGGGAGGCTTCTATCAACATGGAGACTCAGAAATAGATAAAATCATCCCATATGCATACCAACGATTGCCTAGCACTAAACAGCCATCTTGGAATTCTTCAACCATTATCATCTTCAAAACCATCTATCCTCTTGAGCAGAAACTTGGTGGAAGGCTTCCGGCAACATGGTGACTCAGACATAGCTTAAATCATCCCATTTGCATATCAAAGATTGCCTTGTACCAAATATCTTCTTCCAAACCATATATCCTCCTGAGCAGAACTTGATGGAAGGCTTCATGCAACATAAAGACTCAGAAACAGCTAAAATCATCCCATTCACTTATCAAAAATGGCCATGCACTAAACAGCCATCTTGAAATTCTTCAAACAATATCTTCCAAACCATATGTCCTCTTGGGCAAAGCCTTGATGGTAGGCATCAGCTAATTAAGTCAAATACTCCAATCATTACACTCTGATACCAACGATGGCCATGCAATTAACAGCCTTCATGGAGTTCTTCAAACAACATCTTCAAAACTTAATGCCCTCTTGAGACTCAGAATAGCATAAATCTTTCCATTTAGATATCAAAGATGGCCATGGACTCAACAGCCATCTTGGAACTCTTCAAACAACATCCTCCAACCCATATTTTCTCTTGAGCATAAAACTGATGGGAGTCTTCAGGGCAAAATAGAGACCAAGAATTGCTTTAATCATTCCACTCAGGTATCCGAGATGGCCATCCACTAAATAGTCATCTTGAAATTCTTCAAACAACATCTTCCTCCAAACCATATGTCTTTCTAAGCAGAAACTTGATTGGATGCGTCAGGCAAAAAAGAGACTCAGAAATGCTTCTTTCACTCTACTAAAATTCTAAAGATGGTTATGGCAGTAAACAGCCTTCTTGAATTTTTCAAACAACTTCTTCCAACCATATATTATCTTGCGCAAAAATTTATAGGGATAAATAATGCAATATGGAGACTCAGAACAAATCAAATCATTTCATTCAGATTTCAGAACTAAAAAACATCTTGATGTTCTTCAAACAGCACCTTGCAACCCATAAATTGTCTCAAGCAGAAACTTGATTGGACGTGGCCGTCAACATGGAGATTCAGAATAGCTTAAACCATCCTATCACATATCAATAATGGCCATGCACTAAACAACCATCTTGAAATTCTTCAAACAACATCTTCCAAACCATATGTCCTCTTGGGCAAAAACTTGATGGCAGGCATCAACCAAATCAGCCAAATGCTAAAATCATTAATCTTTGATACCAACGATGGTCATGCAATGAACAGCCTTCAAGGAATTCTTCAAACAACGTCTTCAAATCTTGTGGCCTCTTGAAACTCAGAATAGCTGAAGTCCTTCCATTTTGATATCAAAGATGGCCATGCACTAAACAGCCATCTTGGAAGTCTTCAAAGAACACCATCGTCAAAGCTTTATTCCCCCTTGAGACTCAGAATGGCTAAAATCCTTTCATTTAGATATAAAGATGGCCATGCACTAAACAGCCAGCTTAAAATTCTTCAATCAACATCTTCTTCCAAACCATACATACTCTTAAACAGAAACTTTATGGAAGGCTTCTGGCAACAGGAAGACTCAGAAATTGCTAAAATCATTCCAATTGCATATCAAAGATTGCCTAGCACTTAACAATCATCTTGAAATTCTTCAAACATCATCTTCTTCCAAACCATATATCCTCTTGAGCAGAAACTGGATGGGAGGCAGCAGGAGGGTACGTAACATGGAATGCCAAAATCATTCCATTAAGATGTCAAAGAGGGCTCAGCATTAAACAGCCATCAAGAAATTCTTCAAAGAACATCTTCCAAACCATATGCCTTCTTGAGGAAAAACTTGATAAGAGAAGCCAGGCAATATTAATTCAGAATGCTTGAGAACAGTTTTTACAGATATCAAAGAAGGGCATGAACTAGTTATTTATCTTGAAACTCTTCAACAACATAGTGTGTTGATTATATTGGGTTTTTTACTGTGCCATCGGTTGTCTCAGTTTGTGCCAATACCTGGTCAAACCCACATGTTTTTTGCCCCCACTAACATGGTCAATGTAATAGGTGGGCTGTGTAATGCCTCAGTGGCAAGGTTGCTTGTATCATTAATACAGCATAGTTTGAGGTTACAACCCCGGAAGATAAGTTTCTAAATCTAGAGGCAATAGTTACAGAACTTAAGCCTGAAGTAATTCAGTTGTTGACTGAGTACATGGCAGTTCATTTAAAAAAATATTGGGTCTGTCCATATTACAGATACTGAAATATTATTTCTCCACAAAATAATGTTTTAGTGTGCTGTCGTGTGGTATAAAACCAATAAGTATAGAAAGGTTCAGCCATGTATATGTTTGAAAGACTGATTGTGGTAAGGTTATTGTTCTGAACTGTTAAAAACTCAAGAAACCATCTGCATATTTATAAAGCACATTGGCTTGGTTTGCAGGGTATTATACTGGGGATTATGGACTCACAACTGGCAGAATCAGTGTGTTGTGCCACCATGAAAGCTGTCTGCATTTTTTCAAACAATATCATTTTTTTCCAAACCAAATATCAATTTGAGCGTAGACTAAGGTAAAAGGAGATACAGAATTGCTAAAATCGATCTATTCAGGTATCAAAGATGGCCATGCATAAAACAACCATCTTGGAATTCTTGAAACAACTCCTTCTTGAAAACCAAATGTTCTCTTGAGCAGAAACCAGGCAACATGGAGGCTCAGAATAAATAAACTCATTTTATTCAGATATTAGGTTGACCAAGAACTAAACAGCAATCCTGATAGACTTAAAGTAGCATCGTCCTCCAAACAGTATGCCCTCATGAGTAAAAACTTGATTGGATGTGTCAGGCCAAAAATGGCTCAGAAATGCTTCTTTCATTCCACTCAGATACAAATGATGGTCATGCACTAAACAGCTTTCTTGGAACTTTTTAAACAACTTCTTCCAACTCATATATTCTCTTTAACAGAAACTTGAGGGGAGGCATCATGCAACGTGAAGACTAATAATAAATAAGATCATAAACAGCCATTTTGGAATTCTTCAAACAGCATCTTCCAACCCATATTTTCTCTTGAGTATAAAACTGATGGGAGTCTTCAAGGCAAAATGGAGACCCAGAATTGCTTTAATCATTCCACTCAGGTATTCAAGATGGCCATCCACTAAATAGTCATCTTGAAATTCTTCAAACAACATCTTCCTCCAAACCATATGTCTTTCTAAGCAGAAACTTGATTGGATGCGTCAGGCAAAAAAGAGACTCAGAAATGCTTCTTTCATTCTACACAGATTCTAAAGATGGTCATGGCAGTAAACAGCCTTCTTTGAATTTTTCAAACAACTTCTTCCAACCGTATATTGTCTTATGCAGAAATTTATAGGGATAAATAAAGCAACATGGAGACTCAAAACAAATCAAATCATTCCAGTCAGATTTAAGAACTAAAAGACATCTTGATCATCTTCAAACAGCATCTTCCAACCCATAAATTGTCTCAAGCAGAAACTTGATGGGATGCTGACGTCAACATGGAGATTAAGAATAGCTTAAACCATCCTATCACATATCAATAATGGCCATGCACTAAACAACCATCTTGAAATTCTTCAAACAACATCTTCCAAACCATATGTCCTCTTGGGCAAAAGCTTGATGGCAGGCATCAACCAAATCAGCCAAATCAATTTACTCTAAGCGACAGGTCTTCGCCATTATTTACTCTACTCTTATTGTCTCGTCCTACTCTCAGTAACAGGTCAGTTTTATTCATCTAAATACTTTCCTTGTCTCCTCTAACACATAGCAACAGGTCTAGGTCATTCTTCTCTGTACTTATCTTGTCTCATCCAACGCTCAGAAACAGGCCAGCAAAATACTTCTCTTGACTCTTCTTGTCTCATCTTTCCCTTAGCAACAGGTAAGCATCACTCATCGTTATACCCTTCCTGTCTCATCTTACTCTGCGCAACAGGTCTAGGTCATTCTGATCTCTACTATTCTTGTCTTGTCTTATCCTTAACTCTTGTCTGCATATTTTTTCACTCTACTCTTCTCGTCTCGTCTTACTCTTTGTGATTGGTCTGCATCAATCTCCTCTCTACTCTTCTATCTCGTCTTACTCTTACCAACAGGTCTCTGCCATTATTCTTTCTGTCCTTCTTGTCTTGTCTTACTCTTAGCAAAAGGTCTACCTCATTCTTCTATGTACTTTTCTTTTCTCATCTTTCTATTAGCAACAAATCTGCGTTATTCTTCTCTGTACTTTCTGTCTTATCTTACTCTTAGCAACAGGTAAGCATCATTCATCTCTCTACTCAACTTGTCTTATCTTACTCTTAGCAACAGGCCTGCCATATTCTTCTCTCTATTCTTATTGTCAGTTCCTACTCTAAGCAACAGGTCAGCATCTTTTCAAATCTTCTTCTCTTGTCTCCTCTTACTCTTAACTATATATCAGTGTCATTCTTCTCTCGACTGTTCTTGTTTCATCTTACTCTTAGCAACAGGTATGCAGTATTCTTCTCTCTACTCTCCTTGTCTCATCATTGATAGAGTGTATCCTGCATCCGCTGTCTGATAGAGTCTCCTGCATCAGCTGTCTGATAGAGTGTCTCCTGCATCCACTGTCTGATAGAGTGTCTCCTGCATCAACTGTCTGATAGAGGGATCCCTGCATCCGCTGTCTGATAGAGTGCCTCATGCATCCGCTGTCTGATAGAGAGACTCCTGCATCCGCTGGCTGATAGAGTGTCTACTGCATCCGCTGTCTGATAGAGTGTCTGCTGTATCCGCTGTCTGAGATAAGCTGTCTGATAGAGAGACTCCTGCATCCGCTTTCTGATAGAGTGTCTCCTGCATCCACTTTCTGATAGAGTGACTTCTGCATCCGCTGTCTAATTGAGTGTCTACTGCATCCGCTGTCTGATACAGAGACTCCTGTATCCGCTGGCTGATAGAGTGTCTCCTGCATCCGCTGTCTGATAGAGGGACTTATGCATCCGCTGTCTGATAGAGAGACTTCTGCATCCGCTGTCTGATAGAGTGTCTCCTGCATCCGCTGTCTGATAGGGTGTCTCCTGCATCCGCTGTCTGATAGAGAGACTTCTGCATCCGCTAGAGGATGCAGGATACACTCTATTAGACAGCAGATGCAGAAGTCTCTCTATCAGACAGCGGATGCAGGAGACACCTTATCAGACAGCAGATGCAGAGTCTCTCTATCATAAAGCGGATGCAGGAGACACTCTATCAGACAGCGGATGCAGGAGACACTCTATCAGACAACGGATGCAGAAGTCTCTCTATCCGACAGCTGATGCAGGAAACACTCTATCAGACAGTGGATGCATGAGACGCTCTATCAGCAAGTGGATGCAGGAGTCTCTGTATCAGACAGCGGATGCAGTAGACACTCAATTAGACAGCGGATGCAGAAGTCTCTCTATCAGACAGCGCATGCAGGAGACACTCTATCAGAAAGCGGATGCAGGAGTCTCTCTATCAGACAGCTTATCTCAGACAGCGGATACAGCAGACACTATCAGACAGCGGATGCAGGAGTCTCTCTATCAGACAGCCGATGCATGAGTCACTCTATCAGACAGTGGATGCAGGAATCCCTCTATCAGACAGTTGATGCAGGAGACAGCGGATACAGGAGTCTTTCTTTCAGACAGCCAATGCAAGAGTCTCTCTTTCAGACAGCCGATGCAGGAGACACTATCAGACAGCGGATGCAGAAGTCTCCCTATCAGACAGCGGATGCATGAGACACTCTATCAGACAGCGGATGCAGAAGTCTCTCTATCAGACAGCGGATGCAGAATACATTCTATCAGACAGCGGATGCAGGAGACACTCTATCAGGTAGCGGATGCAGGAGTCTCTCTATCAGCAAGCGGATGCAGGAGACACTCTTATAGAAAGCCGATGAGAAAGTCTCTCTATCAGACAGTGATGAAGGAGACACTCTATCAGAGAGCGGATGCAGAAGTCTCTCTATCAGAGAGCGGATGCAGAAGTCTCTCTATCAGACAGCGGATAAAGGAGACACTCTATCAGAAAGCAGATGCAGGAGGCCACTATCAGACAGCGGATGCACAAATCTCTCTATCAGACAGCAGATGCAGGAGACACTCTATCAATCAGCGGCTGCAGAAGTCTCTCTATCAGACACTGGATGCAGGAGAAACTCTATCAGACAGCGGATGCAAAAGGCTCTCTACCAGACAGCAGATGCAGGAGACACTCTATCTGACAGCGGATGCAGGAGTCTCTCTATCAAACAGCTGATGTAGAAGTCTCTCTTTCAGACAGCGGATGCAGGAGTCTATCAGACAGCGGATGCAGGAGACACTCTATCAGACAGTGGATGCAGAAGTGTCTCTCATACAGCGAATGCAGGAGACACTCTATCAGACAGCGGATACAGAAAACTCTCTATCAGACAGCAGATGCAGGAGACACACTATCAGACAGCGGATGCAGGAGACACTCTATCAGCGAGCGGATGCTTGAGTCTCTCTATCAGACAGCGGACGCAGGAGACACATTATCAGACAGCGGATGCAGAAGTGGCTCTATCAGACAGCAGATGCAGGAGACACTCAATCAGACAGCGGATGTAGAAGTCCCTCTATCAGACAGCGGATGCAAAAGTCTCTCTTCCAGACAGCGGATGCAGGAGTCTCTCTGTCAGACAGCGGATGCAGAAGACACTTAATCAGACAGCAGATGCAGAAGTCTCTCTATAAGACAGTGGATGCAGGCGACACTCTATCAGACAGCGGTAGAGAGATTTCTGCATCCGCTGTCTGATAGAGTTTCTCCTGCATCAGCTGTCTGATAAAAAAGACTACTGCATCCGTTGTCTGATAGAGTGTCTCATGCATCCACTGTCTGACAGAGAGACTCCTGCATCTGATGTCTGAAAGAGAGACTTCTGCATCCGCTGTCTGATAGAGAGACCCCTGCATCTGCTGTCTGCTAGAGTGTCTCCTGCATCCTCTGTCTGATAGAGAGACTCTTGCATCCGCTGTCTGATAGAACGTCTCCTGCATCCGCTGTCTGATAGAGAGACTCCTGCATCTGCTGTCTGATAGAGAGCTGTCTGATAGAGAGACTTCTGCATCCGCTGTCTGATAGAGTGTCATCTGCATCCGCTGTCTGATAGAGAGACTTCTGCATCAGCTGTCTGATAGGGTGTCTCCTGCGTCAGCTGTCTGATAGAGAGACTTCTGCATCCGCTGTCTGATAGAGGATGCAGAGACACTCTATCAGACAGCGGATGCAGAAGACTCTCTATCAGACAGTGGATGCAGGAGTCTCTCTATCAGACAGCGGATGCAGGAGACATTCTATCAGACAGCGGATGCAGAGGTGTCTCTATCATACAGCGAATGCAGGAGACACTCTATCAGACAGCGGATGCATAAATCTCTCTATCAGACAGCGGATGCAGGAGACACTCTATCAGACAGCGGACCCAGGAGACACATTATCAGACAGCGGAAGCAGAAGTCGCTCTATCAGACAGCAGATGCAGGAGACACTCTATCAGACAGCGGGAGAAAGTTCTGCATCCGCTGTCTGATAGTTTCTCCTGCATCAGCTGTCTGATAGAAAGACTTCTGCATCCGCTGTCTGATAGAGCGTCTCATGCATCCGCTGTCTGAAAGAGAGACTCCTGCATCAGATGTCTGAAAGAGGGACTTCTGCATCCGCTGTCTGATAGAGAGACTCCTGCATCTGCTGTCTGATAGAGTGTCTCCTGCATCTGCTGTCTGATAGAGAGACTCTTGCATCCGCTGTCTGATAGAGTGTCTCCTGCGTCTGCTGTCTGATAGAGAGACTACTGCATCCGCTGTCTGATAGAGAGCTGTCTGATAGAGAGACTTCTGCAACTGCTGTCTGATAGAGTGTCTCGTGCATCCGCTGTCTGATAGAGAGACTTCTTCATCAGCAGTCTGATAGGGTGTCTCCTGCATCCGCTGTCCGATAGAGAGACTTCTGCATCCGCTGTTTGATAGAGAGTTTCCTGCATCCGGTGTCTGATAGAGTGTCTCCTGCATCCACTGTCTGATAGAGGGACTCTGCATCCGCTATCTGATTGAGTGTCTCCTGCATCCACTGTCTGATAGAGAGACTCCTGCATCCGCTGGCTGATAGATTGTCTCCTGCATCCGCTGTCTGATATGGTGTCTCCTGCATCTGCTGTCAGATAGAGTGTCTCCTGCATCCACTGTCTGATAGAGTGCTCCTGCATTTGATGTCTAATAAAGAGACTTCTGCATCCACTGTCTGAAAGAGTCTCCTACATCAGCTGTCTGATAAAAAGACTTCTGCATCCGCTGTCTGATAGAGTGTCTCCTGCAACTGCTGTCTGATAGAGAGTCTTCTGCATCCGCTGTCTGATAAAGTGTCTCCTGCATCCGCTATCTGATAGAGAGACTCCTGCATCTGCTGTCTGATAGAGTGTCTCCTGCATCCGCTGTCTGATAGAGAAACTTCTGCATCCGCTGTCTGATAGAGTGTCTCCTGCATCCACTGTCTGATAGAGAGACTTCTGCACCCGCTGTCTGATAGAGTGTCTCCTGCATCCACTGTCTGATAGAAAGTCTCCTGCATCCGCTGTCTGATAGAAAGTCTCCTGCATCCGCTGTCTGATAGAGAGACTTTCGCATCCGCTTTCTGATGGAGAGACTCCTGCATCTGTTGTCTGATAGAGTGTCTCCTGCATCCGCTGTATAATAGAGAGACTCCTGTCCTGCATCCGCTGTCTGATAGAGTGTCTGCTGCATCCACTCTCTGATAAACAGACTCCTGCATACCCTGTCTGATAAAGTGTCTCCGGCACCCGCTGTCTGATAGAGTGACTCCTGCATCCGCTGGCTGATAGAGTGTCTCCTGCATCTGCTGTCTGAAAGAGTTTCTCCTGCATCCGCTGGCTGATAGAGAGACTCCTGCATCCGCTGTCTGATAGAGAGACTCCTGCACCCGCTGTCTGATAGAGAGACTCCTGCATCAGCTGGCTGACAGAATGTTTCCTGCATCCACTGTTTGATAGAGCGTCTCCTGCATTCGCTGTCTGAAAGAAAGACTTCTGCATCCGCTGTCTGATAGAGAGACTTCTGCATCCGCTGTCTGATAGAGTGTCTCCTGCATCCGCTGTCTTAAAGAGAGACTCGTGCAACTGCTGGCTGCTAGAGTTTCTCCTGCATCCGCTGTCTGATAGAGCGTCTCCTGCATTGGCTGTCTGAAAGAGAGACCTCTGCATCCGCTGTCTGATAGAGAGACTCCTGCATCCGCTGTCTGATAGAGTGTCTCCTGCATCCATTGTCTGATAGAGAGACTCCTTCATCCCCTGTCTGATAGAGTGTCTCCTGCATCCGCTTTCTGATAGAGAGAGTCCTGCATCCGCTGGCTAATAGAGTGTCTCCTGCATACGATGTCTGATAGAGACTCTTGCATCCGCTGTCTGATAGAGTGTCTCCTGCATTCGCTGTCTGATAGAGAGACTCCTGCATCAGCTGGCTGATAGAGTGTCTCCTGCATCCGCTGTCTGATAGGGAGACTTCTGCATCCCCTGTCTGATAGAGTGTCTCCTGCATCCGCTGTCTGATAGAGAGACTCCTGCATCCGCTGACTGATAAAGTGTCTCCTGCATCCGCTGTCTGATAGAGTATCTCCTGCCTCCACTGTCTGATAGAGAGACTTCTGCATCCGCTGTCTGATAGAGTGTCTCCTTCATCCGCGGTCTGATAGAGAGACTTCTGCAACCGCTGTCTGATAGAGAGTCTCCTGCATCCGCTGTTTGATAGAGAGATTTCTGCATCCGCTTTCTGATAGAGAGACTCCTGCATTCGCTGTCTGATAGAGTGTCTCCTGCATCCGCTGTCTGATAGAGAGACTTCTGCATACGCTGTCTGGTAAATTGCCTCCTGCATTCGCTGTCTGATAGAGAGACTCCTGTATCTGCTGTCCGATAAAGAGACTTTTGCATCCGCTGTCTGATAGAGAGACTCCTGCATCCGCTGTCTGATAGAGTGTCTCCTGCATCCACTGTCTGATAGAGAGACTCTGCATCCACTATCTGATTATGTGTGTCCTGCATCCACTGTCTGATAGAGAGACTCCTGCATCTGCTGGCTGATAGATTGTCTCCTGCATCCGCTGTCTGATATGGTGTCTCCTGCATCTGCTGTCTGATAGAGTGTCTCCTGCATCCGCTGTCTGATAGAGTGTCTCCTGCATCCGCTGTATGATAGAGTATCTCCTGCCTCCACTGTCTGATAGAGAGACTTCTGCATCCGCTGTCTGATAGAGTGTCTCCTGCATCGGCGGTCTGATAGAGAGACTCTGCAACCGCTGTCTGATAGAGAGTCTCCTGCATCCGCTGTTTGATAGAGAGATTTCTGCATCCATTGTCTGATAGAGAGACTCCTTCATCCCCTGTCTGATAGAGTGTCTCCTGCATCCGCTTTCTGATAGAGAGAGTCCTGCATCCTCTGGCTAATAGAGTGTCTCCTGCATACGATGTCTGATAGAGACTCTTGCATCCGCTGTCTGATAGAGTGTCTCCTGCATTCGCTGTCTGATAGAGAGACTCCTGCATCCCCTGTCTGATAGAGTGTCTCCTCCGTCTGCTGTCTGATAGAGTGTCTCCTGCATCCGCTGTCTGATAGGGAGACTTCTGCAACCCCTGTCTGATAGAGTGTCTCCTGCATCCGCTGTCTGATAGAGAGACTCCTGCATCCGCTGACTGATAAAGTGTCTCCTGCATCCGCTGTCTGATAGAGTATCTCCTGCCTCCACTGTCTGATAGAGAGACTTCTGCATCCGCTGTCTGATAGAGTGTCTCCTTCATCCGCGGTCTGATAGAGAGACTTCTGCAACCGCTGTCTGATAGAGAGTCTCCTGCATCCGCTGTTTGATAGAGAGATTTCTGCATCCGCTTTCTGATAGAGAGACTCCTGCATTCGCTGTCTGATAGAGTGTCTCCTGCATCCGCTGTCTGATAGAGAGACTTCTGCATACGCTGTCTGGTAAATTGCCTCCAGCATTCGCTGTCTGATAGAGAGACTCCTGTATCTGCTGTCCGATAAAGAGACTTTTGCATCCGCTGTCTGATAGAGAGACTCCTGCATCCGCTGTCTGATAGAGTGTCTCCTGCATCCACTGTCTGATAGAGAGACTCTGCATCCACTATCTGATTGAGTGTGTCCTGCATCCACTGTCTGATAGAGAGACTCCTGCATCCGCTGGCTGATAGATTGTCTCCTGCATCCGCTGTCTGATATGGTGTCTCCTGCATCTGCTGTCTGATAGAGTGTCTCCTGCATCCGCTGTCTGATAGAGTGTCTCCTGCATCCGCTGTATGATAGAGTATCTCCTGCCTCCACTGTCTGATAGAGAGACTTCTGCATCCGCTGTCTGATAGAGTGTCTCCTGCATCGGCGGTCTGATAGAGAGACTCTGCAACCGCTGTCTGATAGAGAGTCTCCTGCATCCGCTGTTTGATAGAGAGATTTCTGCATCCGCTTTCTGATAGAGAGACTTCTGCATCCGCTGTCTGATAGAGTGTCTCCTGCATACGCTGTATGATAGCGAGACTTCTGCATCCGCTGTCTGATAGAGTGTCTGTTGCATCAGCTGTCTGATAGAGAGACTCTGCATCCGCTGTCTGAAAGAGAGACTTCTGCATCCGCTGTCTGATAGAGAGTCCTGCATCCGCTGTCTGATAGAGAGACTTCTACATCCGTTGTCTGATAGAGTGTCTCCTCCGTCTGCTGTCTGGTAGAGAGACTCCTGCATCTGCTCACTGATAGAGTGTCTCCTGAATCCTCTGTCTGATCGAGTGTCTCCTGCATCCGCTGTCTGATAAAGAGACCTGCATCCGTTGTCTGATAGAGTGTCTCCTGCATCCGCTGTATAATAGAGACACTTTTTCATCCGTTGTCTGATAGAGTGTCTCCTGCATCCGCTGTCTGATAGAGAGATACCTGCATCCGCTGTCTGATAGAGTGTGTCCTGCATCAGCTGTCTGATAGAGGGACTCCTGCTTCCGCTGTCTGAAAGAGAGACTTCTGCATCCTCTATGATAGAGAGACTCCTGCATCGGCTGTCTGATAGAGAGACTCTTGCATCCGCTGTCTGATAGAGTATCTCCTGCATTCGCTGTCTGATAGAGAGACTCCTGCATCCACTGGCTGATAGAGTGTCTCCTGCATCTGCTGTCTGATAGTGAGACTTCTGCATCTGCTGTCTGATAGAGTGTCTCCTGCATCCGCTGTCTGATAGAGAGACACCTGCATCCGCTGACTGATAAAGTGTCTCCTGCATCTGCTGTCTGATAGAGTATCTCCTGCCTTCACTGTCTGATAGAGAGACTTCTGCATCCGCTGTCTGATAGAGTGTCTCCTGCATCCGCGGTCTGATAGAGAGACTTCTGCAACCGCTGTCTGATAGAGAGTCTCCTGCATCCGCTGTTTGATAGAGAGATTTCTGCATCCGCTTTCTGATAGAGAGACTCCTGCATTCGCTGTCTGATAGAGTGTCTCCTGCATCCGCTGTCTGATAGAGAGACTTCTGCATAGGCTGTCTGCTAAATTGCCTCCTGCATTCGCTGTCTGATAGAGAGACTCCTGTATCCGCTGTCCGATAAAGAGACTTTTGCATCCGCTGTCTGATAGGGAGACTCCTGCATCCGGTGTCTGATAGAGTGTCTCCTGCATCCACTGTCTGATAGAGGGACTCTGCATCCGCTATCTGATTGAGTGTCTCCTGCGTCCACTGTCTAATAGAGAGACTCCTGCATCCGCTGGCTGATATGGTGTCTCCTGCATCTGCTGTCTGATAGAGTGTCTCCTGCATCCGCTGTCTGATAGAGTGTCTCCTGCATTTGATGTCTGATAAAGAGACTTCTGCATCCACTGTCTGATAAAGAGTCTCCTACATCTGCTGTCTGATAAAGAGACTTCTGCATCCGCTGTCTGATAGAGTGTCTCCTGCATCTGGTGTCTGATAGAGAGACTTCTGCATCCGCTGTCTGATAAGGTGTCTCCTGCATCTGCTGTCTGATAGAGAGACTCCTGCATCTGCTGTCTGATAGAGTGTCTCCTGCATCCACTGTCTGATAGAGAAACTTCTGCATCCGCTGTCTGATAGAGTGTCTCCTGCATCTGCGGTCTGATAGAGAGACTTCTGCATCCGCTGTCTGATAGAGTGACTCCTGCATCCGCTGTTCGATAGAAAAAATCGTGCATCCACTAGCTGATAGTGTGTCTCCTGCTCCGCTGTCTGATAGAGTGTCTCCTGCATCCGCTGTTTGATAGGGAGACTCCTGCATCGGCTGTCTGATAGAGTTTCTCCTGCATCCGGTGTCTGATAGAGAGATTCCTGCATACGCTGGCTGAGAGAGTGTTCTCCTGCACCCGCTGTCTGATAGAGAGACTCCTGCATCCGCTGTCTGATAGAGACACTTCTACATCCACTGTCTGATAGAGTGTCTCCTGAATCTGCTGTCTGCTAGAGTGTGTCCTGCATCCAATGTCTGATAGAGAGACTTCTGCATCCGCTGTCTGATAGATTTCTCCTGCATCCGCTGTCTGATAGAGAGACTTCTGCATCTGCTGTCTGAGAGTGTCTCCTGCATCCGCTGTCTTAAAGAGAAACTCCTTCACCTCCTGTCTGATAGAGTGTCTCCCGCATCCGCTGTCTGATAGAGTGTCTCCTGAATCTGCTGTCTGATAGAGTGTCTCCTGCACCTGATGTCTGATCGAGAGACTTCTGCATCCACTTTATAATAGAGAGACTCCTGCATTCGCTGTCTGATAGAGTGTCTCCTGCATTCGCTGTCTGAAAGAGAGACTTCTGCATCTGCTGTCTGATAATGTGTCTCCTGCATCCGCTGTCTGATAGAGAGACTCCTGTATCCGCTATCTGAAAGAGAGACTTCTGCATCCGCTGTCTGAAAGAAAGACTCCTGCATCCGCTGTATGATAGTGTTTCCTGCATCCGCTGTCTGATAGAGAGACTTCTACATCTGCTGTCTGATAGAGTATCTCCTCCATCCAATGTCTAATAGAGAGACATCTGCAACCGCTGTCTTATAGAGTGTCTCCTGCGTTCGCCGACTGATAGAGAGACTCCTGCATCCGCTGGCTGATAGAGTCTCCTACATCCGCTGGCTGATAGAGTGTCTCCTGCATCCGCTGTCTGATAGAGTGTCTCCTGCATCCGCTGTCTGATAGAGAGACTTCTGCATCCACTGTCTGATAGAGTCTCCTACATCCGCTGGCTGATAGAGTGTCTCCTGCATCCGTTGTCTGATAGAGTGTCTCCTGCACCCGATGTCTGATAGAGAGACTTCTGCATCCGCTGTCTGATAGAGTGTGTCCTGCATCCACTGTCTGATAGAGAGACTCCTGCATCCCCTGTCTGATAGAGTGGCTTCTGCATCCGCTGTCTGATAGAGAGAGTCCTGCATCTGCTGGCTGATAGAGTGTCTCCTGCATCCGCTAGCTGATAGA
Source organism: Loripinus fragilis (assembly GCA_964019695.1). NCBI lineage: Eukaryota > Metazoa > Mollusca > Bivalvia > Lucinida > Lucinidae > Loripinus > Loripinus fragilis. The sequence goes on from OZ026530.1 coordinate 67,932,357, forward strand.
GTGTCTCTCTTCTGCATCCGCTGTCTGATAGAGAGACTTCTGAATCCGCTGTTTGATAAGGTGTCTCCTGCATCCGCTGTATGATATGGAGACTTCTGCATCCGCTGTTTGATAGAGCGTCTCCTGCATCCGCTGTCTGATAGAGAGACTCCTGCATCCGCTGTCTGATAGAGTGTCTCCTTCGTCTGCTGTCTGATAGAAAGACTCCTGCATCCGCTCGCTGATAGAGTGTCTCCTGCATCCGCTGTCTGATAGAGTGTCTCCTGCATCCGCTGTCTGATAGAGTGTCTCCTGCATCCGCTGTATGATAGAGAGAGTCCTGCATCTGCTGGCTGATAGAGACTTCTACATCCGCTGACTGATAGAGTGTCTCCTGCATCAGCTGTCTGATAGAGTGTCTCCTGCATCCGGTGTCTGATAGAGACACTTCTGCATCCACTGTCTGATAGAGACTCCTACATCCGCTGTATGATAGGGAGACTTCTGCATCCGCTGTTTGATAGAGCGTCTCCTGCATCTGCTGTCTGATAGAGAGACTCCTGCATCCGCTGTCTGATAGAGTGTCTCCTGCGTCTGCTGTCTGATAGAAAGACTCCTGCATCCCCTCGCTGATAGAGTGTCTCCTGCTTCCGCTGTCTGATAGAGTGTCTCCTGCATCTGCTGTCTGAAAGAGAGACTTCTGCATCCCCTGTCTGATAGAGTGTCTTCTGCATCCGCTGTCTGATAGAGAGAGTCCTGCATCTGCTGGCTGATAGAGTGTCTCCTGCATCCGCTAGCTGATAGAGTGTCTCCTGCATTTGCTGTCTGATAAAGAGACTTCTGCATCCACTGTCTGATAGAGTGTCTCCTGCATCCGCTGTCTGATAGAGAGACTTCTGAATCCGCTGTTTGATAAGGTGTCTCCTGCATCCGCTGTCTGATAGAGAGACTCCTGCATCCGCTGTCTGAAAGAGAGACTTCTGCATCCGCTGTCTGATAGAGTGCCTCCTGCGTCCGCTGTCTGATAGAGTGTCTCCTGCATCGGGTGTCTGAGAGAGACACTTCTGCATCCACTGTCTGATAGAGTCTCCTACATCCGCTGTATGATAGGGAGACTTCTGCATCCGCTGTTTGATAGAGTGTCTCCTGCATCCGCTGTCTGAAAGAGAGACTCCTGCATCCGCTGTCTGATAGAGTGTCTCCTGCGTCTGCTGTCTGATAGAAAGACTCCTGCATCCGCTCGCTTATAGAGTGTCTCCTGCATCCGCTGTCTGATAGAGTGTCTCCTGCATCTGCTGTCTGAAAGAGAGACTTCTGCATCCGCTGTCTGATAGAGTGTCTCCTGCATCCGCTGTATGATAGAGACACTTTTGCATACATGTCTGATAGAGGGAATCTTGCATCCTCTGTCTAATAGAGTTTCTCTTGCATTTGCTGTCTGATAAAGTCCTGAGCTCGCTGTTTGATAGAGTGTCTCCTGCATCCCATGTCTGGTAGTTAGATACCTGCATATCCGGTCTGATTTTTTATGCACAAAATGTCTTTAAGCCACCCCATTTAGAGCCAAGTCCCTGACCCTCAATGGATGCTTTCAAGCTCTAGATAGAGTATACAAGTCAGCTCTGTATACTTCAGGGTAAATAAGTTATTCAAAAGCGAGAAAATTGCACCCAAATTTTTTTTTTGCATCTGCTGTCTGATATACAAGCAGAGAATTATGCATCCTCTTTCTGCTAGAGAGAGTCTAGCATCCGCTGTATTGTATGGAGAGTACTGAATCTATCGTCTGATAAAGTGTCTCATGCAGTCGCTGTCTGGTATAGTGACTCCTGCATCCGCTGTCTATGAGAGAATCCTGTATCTGATGTCTAATAGAGAGACTCCAGCATCTCCAATATGATGGAGTGTCTACTGCATCCTATGTCTCATAGAGAAACTCCTGCACAAGACTCCCGATAAAATGCGTCCTGCTTCAGCTGTCAGTCTCCTGCATCCGCTGTCTGATAAAGAGACTCGTGCAGCTCCTGTCTGATAGAGTGTCTCCTGCATCCGCTGTCTGATAGAGAGATTCCTGCATCCGCTGTCTAAAAGATTATCTCCCGCATCCGCTGCCTGATAGAGAGACTCCTGCATCCGCTGTCTGATAGAGTGTCTCCTGCATCCACTGTCTGATAGAGAAACTCCTGCATTCCCTTACCGATAGAGTATCTCCTGCAAGCACTGTCTGATAGACTATCTCCTGCATCCGCTGTTTGTAAGAGAGACTCCTGCATCGGCTGTCTGATACAGTGTCTTCTGCATCCACTGTCTGATAGAGAGACTCCTGCATATCCGCTGTCTGATGAAAAGAGACCTGCATCCGATGTCTGATAAAGAGACTCCTGCATCCGCTGTCTGATAGAGTATCTTCTAAGTTCGCTGTCTAATATAGAGACTCCTGCATCCGCTGTCTGATTGACTGTCTCCTGCATCCGCTGTTGGATAGAGAGACTCTTGCATCCGCTGTCTGATAGAGAGACTCCTGCATCCGCTGTCTAATAGACTGTCTCCTGCATCCGCTGTTTGAAAGAATGTATCCTGCATTTGCTGTCTGATAGAGAGACTTCTGAATCGGCTGTCTAATAGAGTGGCTCCTGCATCAGCCGCTGTCTGATAGAGAGACTTCTGCATCCGCTGTCTGATGGAGTGTCTCCTGCATCCGCTGTCTGAAAGACTGTCTCCTGCTTCCGCTGTTTGAAAGAGTGTATCCTGCATTTGCTGTCTGATAGAGAGACTTCTGAATCCGCTGTCTAATAGAGTGGCTCCTGCATCATCCGCTGTCTGATAGAGAGACTTCTGCATCCGCTGTCTGGTAGAGTGTCTCCTGCATCCGCTGTCTGATAGAGAGACTCCTGCATCCGCTGTTTGATAGAATGTCACCTGCATCCGCTGTCTGATAGAGAGACTTCTGCATCCGCTGTCTGATAGAGTGACTCCTGCATCCGCTGTTCGATAGAAAAAATCATGCATCCACTAGCTGATAGTGTGTCTCCTGCATCCGGTGTCTGATAGAGAGACTCCTGCATACGCTGGCTGTGTGAGTGTCTCCTGCACCCGCTGTCTGATAGAGAGACTCCTGCATCCGCTGTCTGATAGAGACACTTCTGCATCCACTGTCTGATAGAGTGTCTCCTGAATCTGCTGTCTGCTACTTTTTCCTGCATCCACTGTCTGATAGAGAGACTTCTGCATCCGCTGTCTGATAGATTTCTCCTGCATCCGCTGTCTGATAGAGAGACTTCTGCATCTGCTGTCTGATAGAGTGTCTCCTGCATCTGCTGTCTGATAGGGTGTATCCTGCATCCGCTGTCTGATAGAGAGACCCCTGCATCCACTTTCTGATAGAGTGTCTTCTGCATCCGCTGATTGATACAGAGACTTCTGCATTCGCTGTCTTATAGAGTGTCTCCTGCATCCGCTGTCTGATAGAGTTACTCCTGCATCCGCTGGCTGATATAGTTTCTCCTGCATCCACTGTCTGATAGAGTGTCTCCTGCATCCGCTGTCTGATAGAGAGACTCCTGCATCCGCTGTCTGATAGAGTGACGCCTGCAACCGCTGTCTGATGGGGAGACTTCTGCATCTGCTCTCTGATAGAATGTCTCCTGCTTCCGCTGTCTGATATAGAGACTTCTGCATCCGCTGTCTGATTGAGAGACTCCTGCATCCACTGTCTGATTGAGTGTCTCCTTTATCCGCTGTCTGATATAGAGACTTCTGCATCCGCTGCCTGATAGATTGTCTCCTGCATCCGCTGTCTGATAGAGAGACTCCTGCATCCGCTGGATTATAGTGTCTCCAGCATCCACTGTCTGATAGAGTGTCTCCTTCATCCGCTGTCTGATAGAGACTTCTGCATCCACTGTCTGATAGAGTGTCTCGTGCATCCCCTGTCTGATATTGAGACGTCTGCATCCGCTGTCTGATTGAGTGTCTCCTGCATCCTCTATCAGACAGCGGATGCAGGAGTCTCTCTATTAGACAGTGGATGCATGAGACACTCTTTCAGACTGCTGATGCAGGCGTCTCTCTATCAGACAGCGGATGCAGGAGACACTCTATCAGACAGCGGATGCAGAAGTCTCTATCAGACAGCAGATGCAGGAGACACTCTATCTGACAGCGGATGCAGGAGTCTCTCTATCAGACAGCGGATCCAGAAGTCTATCAGGAACGGATGCAGGAGTCTCTCTATCAGACAGCGGATATAGGAGACACTATCAGACAGCGAATGCAGATTCTCTCTATCAGACAGCGGATGCACAAGACACTCTATCAGACAGCGGATGCAGGAGACACTCTATCAGACAGCGAATGCAGGAGTCTCTCTATCAGACAGCGGATGCAGAAGTCTCTCTTTCTGACAGCTGATGCAGTAGTCTCTCTATCAGACAGCGGATGCAGGTGACACTCTATCTGACAGCGGATGCAGGAGTCTCTCTATCAGACAGCGGATGCAGAAGACACTCTATCAGACAGCGGATGCAGAAGTCTCTCTATCAGAAAGCGGATGCAGGAGACACTCTATCAGTCAACGCATGCAGATGTCGCTCTATCAGACAGCGGATGCAGCCAACACTCTATCAGACAGCGGTAGAAAGAATTCTGCATCCACTGTCTGAAAGAGTGTCTCCTGCATCAGCTGTCTGATAGAAAGACTTCTGCATCCGCTCTATGATAGAGTGTCTCCTGCATCTGCTGTCTGATAATGAGACTCCTGCATCAGCTGTCTGAAAGAGAGACTTCTGCATCCGCTGTCTGATAGTGAGACTCTTGCATACGCTGTCTGATAGAGTGTCTCCTGCATCAGCTGTCTGATAGAGTGTCTCCTGCATCCGCTGTCTGATTGAGAGACTCCTGCATCCACTGGCTGATAGAGCCTCTCCTGCATCCGCTGTCTGATAGAGAGACTCCTGCATCCGCTGTCTGATAGAGAGACTTCTGCATCCGCTGTCTGAAAGAGTGTCTCCTGCATCAGCTGTCTGATAGAGAGACTCCTGCATCTGCTGTCTGATAGAGAGACTTCTGCATCCGCTGATAGATTGTGTCCTGCATCCGCTGTCTGAAAGAGTGTCTCCTGCATCCGCTGTCTGATAGAGAGACTTCTGCATCCTCTGTCTGATAGATTGTCTCCTGCATCCGCTGTCTGATAGAGAGACTTTTGCATCCGCTGTCTGATAGATTGTCTCCTGCATCCGCTGTCTGATAGAGAGACTCCTGCGTCCGCTGTCTGAAAGATAGACTTTGCATCCGCTGTCTGATAGGGAGACTCCTGCATCCGCTGTCTGATTGGTGTCTCCTGCATCCGCTGTCTGATAGAGAGACTTCTGCATCTGCTGTCTGATAGAGTGTCTCCTGCATCCACTGCATGATAGACTTCTGCATCCGCTCGCTGATAGTGTCTCCAGCATCCGCTGTCTGATAGAGTGTCTCCTGCACCCGCTGTCTGATAGAGAGACTTCTGCATCAGCTGTCAGATAGAGAGATTACTGCATCCGCTGTCTGATAGAGTGTCTCCTGCATCCGCTGTCTGATAGAGATTCATCTGCATCCGCTGTCTGATAGAGTGTCTCCTGCATCGGCTCTGTGATAAAGAGACTCCTGCATCCGCTGTCTGATAGAATGTCTCCTACATCAGCTGTCTGATAGAGAGACTCCTGCATCCGCTGTTTGATAGAGAGACTTCTGCATCCGCCGTCTGTTAGAGAGACGTCTGCATCCGCTGTCTGATAGAGTGACTCCTGCATCCGCTGTTTGATAGAGAGAATCGTGCATCTGCTAGCTGATAGAGTGTCTCCTGCATCCGCTGTCTGATAGAGTGTCTCCTGCATCCGCTGTTTGATAGGGAGACTCCTGCATCCGCTGTCTGATAGAGTTTCTCCTGCATAGGGCGTCTGATAGAGAGACTCCTGCATACGCTGGCTGAGAGAGTGTTCTCCTGCATCCAGTGTCTGATAGAGAGACTCCTGCATCCGCTGTCTGATAGAGACACTTCTGCATCCACTGTCTGATAGAGTGTCTCTTGAATCCGCTGTCTGATAGAGTGTGTGCTGCATCCACTGTCTGATAGAGAGACTTCTGCATCCACTGTCTGATAGATTTCTCCTGCATCCGCTGTCCTGATAGAGAGACTTCTGCATCTGCTGTCTGATAGAGTGTCTCCTGCATCTGCTGTCTGATAGAGAGTCTCCTGCATCCTATTGAGCAGAAACTTGATTGGATTGGTCAGGCCAAACAAAGACCTAGAATTGCTAAAAGCATTCCATTCAGATATCAAAGATGGCCATCCACTAAATAGCCATCTTGATATTCTTCAAAAAACATCTTCCTCTAAACGGTATGTCCTAATGAGCAGAAACTTGATTGGATTGGTCAGGACTTAGAAATGCTTCTTTCATTCCACTCAGAGACCAAAGGTGGTCATGCACTAAACAGCCTTCTTGGAATTTTTCAAACAACTTCTTCCAACCCATATATTCTTTTGAGCAAAAACTTGGTGGGATGCCTCAGGCAACATAGAGACTCAGAATAGCTAAAATAACCCTATATACATATCAAAGATGACCATGCACTCAACAGCTATCTTAGAATTATTCAACCAACGTCTTCTTTCATACCATATATATCCTATTGAGCAGAAACTTGATGGAAGGCTTCCAGCAACATGGGGACTCAGAAATAGCTATAATCATCCCATTTGCATATCAAAGATTGCCTAGTACTAAACAGCCATTTTGGAATTCTTCAACCAACATCTTTTTCCAAACCATATATCCTCTTGAGCAGAAACTTGATGGAAGGCTTCAGGCAACATGGAGACTCAGAAAGACGCTAAAATCATCCCATTTTCATATCAAAGATTGCCTAGCACTTAAGAGCCATCCTGGAATTCTTCAAACATCATCATCTTCCAAACCATATATCCTCTTGAGCAGAAACTTGATGGGAGGCAACCGGCATATAGGTTACACAGAAAAGCTGAAATCATTCCATGAAGATGTCAAAGAGGGTCCAGCATTGAACAGCCATCTTGGAATAATTCAATTCACATCTTCCGAAACCAAATATCCTCTTGAGCAGAAACTTGATGGGAGGCTTCTGGCAACACAGAGACTCAAAAATAGCTAAAATCATCCCATTTGCATACCAAAGATTGCCTAGCATTAAACAGCCATCTTGGAATTTGTCAACCAAAACTTGATGAGAGACGCCAGGCAAAATAAATTCAGAATGGCTCGAACAGTTCTTTTCAGATATCAAAGAAGGGCATGCACTAGTTATTCATCTTGAAATTCTTCAAACAACATATTTTGTTATTATATGTTCCTTACAGTGCTGTAGGTTGTGGCAAATCCTGGTCATACCCACTTATTTTTTGCCGAGTCTCACTTGGTCAATGAAATAGGTGAGCTGTGTAATGCCTCAGTGGCAGGGTTGTTTGTATCATTAGTGCAGCATAGCTTGAGCCAGGTAGATAACCTTCAAATCCAGAGGCAACAGTTACAGAACTTAAGCCTGAAGCAATTCAGTTGTTGACTGAGTACAGGACAGTTCACTTGCCTAGCACTAAACAGCTATCTTGGAATTCTTCAACCAATATCTTCCAAACCATATATCCTCTTGAGCAGAAACTTGATGGAAGGTTTTCGGCAGCATGAAGACTCAGAAATAGCTAAAATCATCCCATTTGCATATCAAAGATTGCCTAGCACTAAACAGCCATCTTGGAATTCTTCAACCAACATCTTCATTCAAACTATATATCCTCTTGAGCAGAAAATTCCTGGAATTCTTCAAACATCATCATCTTCCAAACCATATATCCTCTTGAGCAGGAACTTGGTGAGAGGCAGCAGGCAGATAGGGTTCACAGAAAAGCGGAAATCATTCCATTAAGATGTCAAAGAGTGTCCAGCATTGAACTGCAATCTTGTAATTCCTCAAACATCATCTTCCAAACCATATGTCCTCTTGAGCGGAAACTTGATGAGAGATGCCAGGCAAAATAAATCCAGAATGGCTCAAACAGTTCTTTTCAGTTATCAAAGAAGGGCATTCACTAGTAATTCATCTTGAAATTCTTCAAACAACATATTTTGTAATTATACGTCCTTACAGTGCAGCTGGTTGTCTGAGATTGTGGCAATTCCTGGTCATGTTTTTTGTTGCGGCTCACTTGGTCAATGAAATAGGTGGGTTGTGTAATGGCTCAGAGGCAAGGTGCTTGTATCATATAAAGCTTAGCTTGAGGTTACAAGCCAGGTAGATAACCTTCAAATCCAGAGGCAACAGTTACAGAACTTAAGCCTGAAGCAATTCAGTTGTTGACTGAGTACATGTCAGTTCACTTTTATATATATTGGGTTTGTTCATATTACAGATACTGAAATATTATTTCTCCACAAAATAATGTTTTAGTGTGCTGTCGTGTGGTATAATACCCATAAGTATAGAAAGGTTCGGCCATGTATATGTTTGAAAGACTGAGTGTGGTAAGGTAACTTTCCTGAGCTGTTCAAAACTCAAGAAACCATCTGCATATTTGTAGAGCACAGTGGCTAAATTTGTTGGGCATTACACTGGAGATTGTAGACTCACCCGCGGCAGAATCATTGTGTCGTGCCACCATGACAGCTGTCTTCAGCACTTCAAACAATATCTTCATTTAAACCATATATCCTCTTAATAGAAACTAAGGCAAAATGGAGAGCCTGAATTGCTCAAATTATTCCATTCAGATACCAAAGATGGACATGCACTTAAACAGCCATCTTGGAATTCTTCAAGCAATTTCTTCTTCAAAAACGAATGTACTCTTGAGCAGAAACCAGGCAACATGGAGTCTCAGAATAAATACAATCATTTCATTCAGATAGCATGATTGCTAAGAACTTAACAGCCATCTTGATATATGTCAAACAACATCCTCCTCCAAGCCATATGTCCTCATGAGCAGAAACCTGATTGGATGCTTCAGGTCAAAAAGAGACTCATAAATGCTTCTTTCATTCCACTCAGATACAAAAGATGGTCATGCACTAAACATCCCTCTTGGAATTCTTCAAACTTTTTCCAAGCCATATATTCTCTTGAGCAGTAACCTGATGGAGACATCGTGCAACATGTAGACTTGGAATATATAAAACCATTTCATTCAGAAATCAAAGATGGCCAAGAACTTAACAGCCATCTTGACGTTCATTAAACAACATCTATTCTTTTGAGCATGATGGTCATCCACTAAACAGCCTTCTTGGAATTTTTCAAACAGCTTCTTCCAAACCATATTTCACCTTATGCAGAAACTTGATGGAAGGCTTCTGGCAACATGGAGACTCAGAAATAGCTAAACTCATCCCATTTGCATACCAATGATTGCCGAGCACGAAACAGCCATCTTGGAATTCTTCAACCACATCTTTTAAACCTTCTATCCGCTTGAGCACAAACTTTGTGTAAGGCTACTGGCAGTATTGAAACTCAAAAATAGCGTAAATCATCCCATTTGCATATCAAAGATTGCTCAGCACTAAACAGCCATCTTGGAATTCTTCAACCAACATCTTCCAAACCATATATCCTCTTGAGCAGAAACTTGATGGACGGATTCCTGCAACATGGCAACTCAGAAGTAGCTAAAATCATCCCATTTGCATAACAAAGATTGCCTAGCACTAAACAAGCATCTTGGAATTCTTCAAACATCATCACCTTCCACGACATATATCCTCTTGAGCAGAAACTGGGTAGAAGGCTTCCGGTGACATGGAGACTCAGAAATAGCTTAAATCATCCCATTTGCATATCATAGATTGCCTAGCACTAAACGACCATCTTGGAATTCTTCAACCAACATCTTTTAAACCCTATATCCTCTTGAGCAGAAACTTGGTGGAAGTCTTCTGGCAACAAGGAGACTCAGAAATAGCTTAAATCATCCAGTTTGACCATCGAAGATTGCCTAGCACTAAACAGCCATCTTGGATTTCTTCAAACAACATCTTCCAAACCATATATCCTCTTGAACAGAAACTTGATGGGAGGCTTCTGGCACCAATAGCTAAAATCACCCCATTTGCATACCTAAGATTGCCTAGCACAAATGCGCCATCTTGGAATTCTTCAATCATCATCTTCCAAACCATATATCCTCTTGAGCAGAAACTTGGTGGAAGGCTTCCGGCAACATGGAGACTCAGAAATAGCTAAAATCATCTCATTTGCATATCAAAGATTTCCTAGCACTTAACAGCCATCTTGGAATTCTTCAACCAACATTTTCCAAACCATTTATCCTCTTGAGCAGCAACTTGATGGGAGGCAGCAGGCAGATAGGTTATACAGAAAGTTGAAATCATTACATTAAGATATCAAAGAGGGTCCAGCATTGAGAAGCCATTTACGAATTCTTCAAACACCATCTTCCAAACCATATGTCCTCTTGAGCAGAAACTTGACGAGAGACGCCAGGCAAAATAAATCCAGAATGGATCGAACAGTTCTTTTCAGATATCAAAGAAGGGCATGCACTAGTTATTCATCTTGTAATTCTTCAAACAACATATTTTGTGATTATACGAGGGGGGTTCAGTATGTAATGAAAACCCATTCATAACTACATCCACAAACGCGTAAGAATTTTATGTTATATGCCAAACAAAAGATCAAAGCGCTGCCATTATAATGGTGCATGAAACATTATTTTATCCTTTTAAATTTGATAAGTTACAGACTTTTTAAAAAGCACACTAATATACACTGCATTTATTTTCCTCAGAATTGTAAAGACTCATTTTAACGAAGGTAAAAAGGCATGCTGTATTTTCTAAAACAAACATTTAACATGCATGAATCACATATCCATAGTTTTCTGACTCATTTTCCCTTTATATGCTTTGACGATACAAACATTTGACCTGTACCGATTTATCCTGCAAACGGTTTTATTACGATACCCCTCTTACGTTGGCGTCGTATAAGCAATGGTCTTAACACTAAAATAAGCACGGTTCTTGAAAATCAGAAATGTGGCTTTGTACCAGGAAAGGACAATTTTGATTGTATCGAAGTTTAAATACACACAGTGCATAGGCAGCAGACCAGTTAAACTGAAACCAATGTCTAGGGGTTTCTCATCTGAGCTGTACACCATTTTCGTTTCCTATAATTTTATCGTCTGAAATTAGGCAGCCAAATTATGTACATGTAAATACGTGTAACAATATCCAAATAATGCATCCGAATGATCACATCGATGAAACGCGGTATTTTGTCTGATCCATTTCAGTGTAAGCCAGAGATGGCATTCTTTTAAGTGATTTTCTTATTTCAAATGACGTACTTAGGGGTACTTTATGAGTGAGATTAAATATGGAAATTTCAAAATCGGCTGTAACACTTGCAAATGAACATCAAAGCGACCAGAAAAAATGTTACAAATGATTTTCATATAAATTTTCGCTAATGTATTTGTTCACGCAAAAACGACTCGTCAATGGAATGCCAGAAAATGTAGCATTAAGGAAGATTTTAACCAAAATGGTAGCCTCAGTATTTCATAGAATATAAAGCAATATCAAAAAAAAAATTGCAGATATAAATCACCAGTATATGGACATTTACCACACGAAGAAGCAGACTGAAAACATCTCTCGTTCATATAGTTATCTGCTTTTGAAAACATTGTTTTATTTCATATCGCAGTGTACTTCAGCACCCTATCTTGAAAGTGGCTTGTGTAAATTAGATAAGGGGTTGAACAACTGCAATTTAACATTTATTTAGCCAAGAAACAGACCTTTAAATGACAGTAATTATGAAGTGTGTTAATATAAAACTTTGGGATATACTGAGCTGTTTTCATTACATATTGAACGCCCCTCGTATGTTCCTTACAGTGCTGTCGGTTGTCTGAGATTGTGGCAATTCCTGGTCATACTCATTTGCTTTTTTCTGCGGCTAACTTGGTCAATGAAATAGGTGAGCTGTCTAATGCCTCAGTGGCAAGGTTGCTTGTATCATTAATACAGCATAGCTTGAGGTTACAATCCAGGTAGATATCCTTCAAATCCAGAGGCAACAGTTACAGAACTTAAGCCTGAAGCAATTCAGTTGTTGTCTGAGTACATGACAGTTCACTTTTATATATGTCGGGTTTGTCCAAATTACAGATACTGAAATATTATTTCTCCACAAAATAATGTTTTTGTGTACTGTCGTGTGGTAAAATACCAATAACTAAAGAAAGGTTCTGCCATGTATTTGCTTGAAAGACTGAGTGTGGTAAGGTTACTTTTCTAAAATGCTCGAAACTCAAGAAACCATCTACATGTTTGTTGAGCGCAGTGGCTAAGTTTGTAGGGCATTAGACAGGGGATTGTAGACTAACAGCCGGCAGAATCATTGTGTTGTGCCACCATGGAAGCTGTCTTCAGTACTTCAAACAGTATCTACTCCTCTTGAGCAGAAATTAAGGCAAAATGGAGAGCCTGAATTGCACAAAAAATCATTCTTTTCAGATATCAAAAATGCTCATGCATTAAACAGCCCTCTTGGAATTCTTTAAGCAATTTCTTCTTCAAAGTAAGTAAGGGTGCAAAAATCAGGAATTGATACAATCAAGTACCACACAAAACCATATGTCCTCTTGAGCAGAAACCAGGCAACATGGAGGCTCAGAATAAATAAAAGCTTCTTTTTCAGATATCAGGATGGCCAAGAACTCAATGGCAATCTTGATATTTGTCAAACAACATCCTCCTCCAGACCATATGTCCTCATGAGCAGAAACCAGGCAACATGGAGGCTCAGAATAAATAAAAGCTTCTTTTTCAGATATCAGGATGGCCAAGAACTAAACAGCAATCTTGATATTTGTCAAACAACATCCTCCTCCAAGCCATATGTCCTCATGAGCAGAAACTTGATTGGATGCTTCAGGCCAAAACGAGACTCGTAAATGTTTCTTTCATTCCACTCAGATCCAAAAGATGGTCATGCACTAAACAGCTTTCTTGGAAATTTTCAAACAGCTTCTTTCAACCCATATATTCTCTGCAGAAGCCTGATGGGAGGCATCATGCAACACAGAGACTCAGATTTAATAGAATCATTTCATTCAGAAACCAAAGATGTCCAAGAACTTAACAGCCGTCTTGTTGTTCATTAAACAACATCCATTCTTTTGAGCAAAACCTTTGTAGGATGCGTCAGGCAACATAGAGACTCATAATAGCAAATATCACCCCATTTGCATATCAAAGATGGCCATGCACTAAACAGCCATTTTGGAATTCTTCATCCAACATCTTTCAAACCATATATCCTCTTGAGCAGAAATTTGATGGGAGGCATCATGCAACATGGAGACTGGGAATAAATAGAATCATTCCAATCACATATCAAAGATGGCCAAGATCTAAACAGCCATCTTTATATTTTATTCAAACAACATCTCCCTACCCTAATATTGTCTGAAGCAGAAACTTGATGGGATGTGTCAGGCAACATGTAGACTCAGAAAAGCTAAAAATCATCCAAATCACTTATCAAAAATGGCCATGCACTAAAAAGGTATCTTAAAAAGCTGGTAGGCATCAGCCAATTAAGCAAAATGCTTAAATCATTACACTCTGATACCAACGATGGCCATGCACTTATCAGCTTTCATGGAATTCTTCAAAGAACATCTTCCAACCCATATTTCTCTTGAAGAGAAAATTAATGAGAGTCTTCAAGGCAAAATGGAGACCTAGAATTGCTTAAATCAATCCATTCAGATATCAAACATGGCCATCCACTAAATAGCCATCTTGAAATTTTCCAACATCTTCCTCCAAACCATTAGTCATATGACCCCATAAGCAGAAACTTGGTTAAATGGGTAATGCCAAACAGAGACTTAGAAATGCTACTTTCACTTCACTCAGATACCAAAGAATGTTATGCACTAAACAGCCTTCTTGGAATTTTTCAAACAACTTATTCCAAATCATATATTCTCTGCAGAAGCCTAATGGAAGGCAACATGAAGACTCAGAATAATAAAATCATTCCATTTAGATATCAAAGATGGCCATGCATTAAACAGCCATCTTGGAATTCTTCAAGCAATTTCTTCTTCAAAACCCTATGTCCTCTTGAGCAGAAACCAGGCAAACATGGAGGCTCAGAATAAAGAAGATATCAGGATGGCCAAGAACTAAACAGCAATCTTGATATTTGTCAAACAATATCCTCCTCCAAACCATATGTCCTCATGAGCAGAAACTTGATTGGATGCTTCAGGCCAAAAAGAGACTCATAAATGTTTCTTTCATTTCACTTAGATACAAAAGATGGTCATGCAATAAACAGCTTTCATGGAATTTTTCAAACAACTTCTTCCAACCCATATATTCTCTTGAGCAGAAACTTATTGGGATGCATCATACAACATGGAGACTCAGAATAAATAAAATCATTCCATTCAGATATCAGAACTAAACAGACATCTTGATATTCTTCAAACAACATCTTCCAACCCATATATTGTCTCAAGCAGAAACTTGATGGGATGCGTCAGGCAACATGGAGACTCAGAATAGCTAAAATCATCCCATTCACTTATCAAAAATGGCCATGCACTAAACAGCCATCTTGAATTTCTTCAAACAACATCTTTCAAATTATATGTCCTCTTGGGCAAAGCCTTGATGGTAGGCATCAGCCAATTAAGTCAAAAGCTTAAATCATTACACTCTGATACCAACGATGGCCATGCACTTCACAGCCTTCATGGAATTCTTCAAACAACATCTTCAAAACTGTAGGCCCTCTTGAGACTCAGAATAGCTAAAATCTTTCCATTTAGATATCAAAGCTGGCCATGGACTAAACAGCCATCTTAGAATTCTTCAAACAACATCTTTCAAACCATCTATCCTCTTGAGCAGAAAATTGATGGAAGGCTTCCGGCAACATGGATACTCAGAAATAGCTTAAATCATCCCATTTGCATATCAAAGATTGCCTAGCACTTAACAGCCATTTTGGAATTCTTCAACCAATATCTTCTTCTAAACCATATATCCTCTTGAGCAGAAATTTGATTGAAGGCTTCATTCAACATGGAGACTCAGAAACAGCTAAAATCATCCCATTTGCATATCAAAGATTGCCTAGCACTTAACCACCATCTTGGAATTCTTCAACCATCATCATCTTCCAAACCATATATCCTCTTGAGCAGAAACTTGATGGAAGGCTTCATGCAACATGGAGACTAAGAAGTAGCTTAAATCATCCCATTTGCATATCAAAGATTGCCTAGCACTTAACAGCCATTTAGGAATTCTTCAACCAATATCTTCTTCTAAACCATATATCCTCTTGAGCAGAAACTTGATTGAAGGCTTCATTCAACATGGAGACTCAGAAACAGCTAAAATCATCCCATTTGCATATCAAAGATTGCCTATCACTTAACCACCATCTTGGAATTCTTCATGCATCATCATCTTCCAAACCATATATCCTCTTGAGCAGAAACTTGGTAGGAGGCTTCCTGCAACATGGAGACTCAGAAATAGCTTAAATCATCCCATTTGCATATCAAAGATTGCCTTGTACTAAACAGCCATCATTGAATTCTTCAGCCAACATCTTCCAAACCATATATCCTCTTGAGCAGAAACTTGGTTGAAGGCTTCCAGCAACATGGAGACTCAGAAAGAGCTTTAATCATTATATTTGCATATCAAAGATTGCCTAGCACTAAACAGCTTTTCTGGAAATCTTCAAACATCACCATCTTCCAAACCATATATTTTCTTGAGCAGAAACTTGATGGGAGGCAGCAGGCAGACAGGTTACACAGAAAAGCTGAAATCATTTCATTAAGATGTCGAAGAGGGTCCAGCAGTAAACAACCATCTTGGAATTCTTCAAACATCATCTTCCAAACTATGTCCTCTTGAGCAGAAACTTGATGAGAGACGCCAGGCAAAATAAATTCTGAATGGTTCCAACAGTTCTTTTCCCATATCAAAGAAGGGCATGCACTAGTTATTCCTCTTAAAATTCTTCAAACAACATATTTTGTGATTATATATTCCTTACAGTGCAGTCGATTGTCTGAGATTGTGGTAAATTCTGGTCATACCCACTTGTTTTTTGCTGAGGCTCACTTGGTCAATGAAAAGGTGGGCTGTGTAATGCCATAGTGGCAAGGTTGCTTGTATCATTAATACAACATAGCTTGAGGCTACACGCCAGCTAGATAATCTTCAAATCCAGAGGCAACAGTTACAGAACTTAAGCCTGAAGAAAATCAGTTTTGACTGAGTACATGACAGTTCATTTTTATATTTATTGGGTTTGTCCATATTACAGATACTGAAATATTATTTCTCCACAAAATAATGTTTTAGTGTGCTGTTGTGTGGTATAATACCAATAAGTATAGAAAGGTTTCGGCCGTGTATATGTTTGAAAAACTGAGTGTGGTAAGGAATTTTTCTTAACTTTTCAAAACTAAGAAACCATCTGCATATTTGGAGAGCGCAGTGGCTAAGTTTGTAGGGCATTAGACTTGGGATTGTAGACTCACAGCTTTTGCAGAATCATTGTGTTGTGCCACCAAGGCAGCTGTCTGCAGTACGTCTTTCAGTATCTTTTTCCAAACCATATATCCTCTTGAGCAGAAACTAAGGCAAAATGGAGAGCCTGAATTGCTGAAATCATTCCATTCAGATATCAAAAATGGCCATGCATTAAACAGCCATCTTGGAATTCTTCAAGCAATTTTTTCTACAAAACCCTATGTCCTCTTGAGCAGAAACCAGGCAAACATGGAGGCTCAGAATAGAGAAGATATCAGGATGGCCAAGAACTAAGCTGCAATCTTGATATTTGTCAAACAACATCCTCCTCCAAACCATATGTCCTCATGAGCAGAAACTTGATTGGATGCTTCAGGCCAAAAAGAGACTCATAAATGCTTCTTTCATTTCACTTAGATACAAAAGATGGTCATGCAATAAACAGCCTTCTTGGAATTTTTCACAAACAACTTCTTCCAACCCATATATTCTCTTGAGCAGAAACTTAATGGGATGCGTCAGGCAACATGGAGACTCAGAATAGCTAAAATCATACCATTCACTTATCAAAAATGGCCATGCACTAAACAGCCATCTTGAAATTCTTCAAACAACATCTTCCAAACCATTTGTCCTCTTGGGCAAAGCCTTGATGGTAGGCATCAGCCAATTTAGTCAAAAGCTTAAATCATTACACTCTGATACCAACGATGGCCATGCACTTAACAGCCTTCATGGAATTCTTCAAACAACATCTTCAAAACTTAATGCCCTATTGAGACTCAGAATAGCTAAAATCTTTCCATTTTGAAATCAAAGATGGCCATGGACTAAACAGCCATCTTGCAATTCTTCAACTAACATCTTCAAACCTATATTTTCTCTTGAGCAGAAAATCGATGGGAGTCTTCAAGGCAAACTGAAGACCCAAAATTGCTTAAATCATTCCATTCAGATATCAAAGATGGCCATCCACTAAACAGCCATCTTAGAATTCTTCAACCAACATCTTTCAAACCATCTATCCTCTTGAGCAGAAACTTGATGGAAGGCTTCCGGCAACATAGAGACTCAGAAATAGCTTAAATCATGCCATTTGCATATGAAAGGCATATGATAGATTGCCTAGCACTAAACAGCCATTTTTGAATTCTTCAACCAATATCTTCTTCCAAACCATATATCCTCTTGAGCAGAAACTTGATGGGAGGCAGCAGGCAGAAAGGTTACACAGAAAAGCTGAATTCATTCCATTAGGATGTCAAAGAGGGTCCAGCATTAAACAGCCATCTAGGAATTCTTCAACCAACATCTTCCAAACCATATAACCTCTTGAGCAGAAACTTGATGGGCGGCTTCTAGCAACATGGAGAATCAGAAATAGCTAAATCATCCCATTTGCATACCAAAGGTTGCCTAGCACTAAACAGCCATCTTGGAATTCTTCAACCATCATCATCTTCCAAACCATATATCCTCTTGAGCAGAAACTTAGTGAAAGGCTTCCCGCAACATGGAGACTCAGAAATAGCTTAAATCATCCCATTTGCATATCAAAGATTGCCTTGTACTAAACAGCCACCTTTGAATTCTTCAGCTAACATCTTCCAAACCATATATCCTCTTGAACAGAAACTTGTTCGAAGGCTTCCCGCAACATTGAGACTCAGAAATAGCTTAAATCATTCCATTTGCATATCAAAGATTGCCTAGCACTAAACAGTCATCTTTGAATTCTTCAAACATCATCATCTTCCAAACCATATATCCTCTTGAGCAGAAACTTGATGGGAGGCAGCAGGCAGATAGGTTACACAGAAAAGCTGAAATTATTCCATTAAGATGTCAAAGAGGGTCCAGCATTGAACAGCCTTCATGGAATTCTTCAAACAACACCTTCAAAACTTAATGCCCTCTTGAGACTCAGAATGGTTAAAATCTTTCCATTTAGATATCAAAGCAGGCCATGGACTAAACAGCCATCTTAGAATTCCTCAACTAACATCTTTCAAACCATCTATCCTCTTGAGCAGAAACTTGATTGAAGGCTTCCCGCAACATGGATACTCAGAAATAGCTTAAATCATCCCATTTGCATATCAAAGATTGCCTAGCACTAAACAGCCATTTTGGAATTCTTCAACCAAAATCTTCTTCAAAACCATATATCCCCTTGAGCAGAAACTTGATGGAAGGCTTCATTCAACATGGAGACTCAGAAACAGCTAAAATCATCCTAATTGCATATCAAAGATTGCCTAGCACTTAACAGCCATCTTGGAAATCTTCTAACATCACCATCTTCCAAACCATATATCCTCTTGAGCAGAAACTTGATTGGAGGCAGCAGGCAGATAGGTTACACAGAAAAACTGAAATCATTCCATTAAGACACTCCTACCACAAGAGTAAATAAATAGAGCAGATCTGATCAGGGTTTTAATAGCAGCCTAATGGAGTTCTGTAAATAGTACAGACCCTAGTCGTAGGAGTGAAGATGTCAAAGAGGGTCCAGCATTAAACAGCCATCTTGGAATTCTTCAACCAACATCTTCTTCCAAACCATATAACCTCTTGAGCATAAACTTGATGGGCGGCTTCTAGCAACATGGAGAATCAGAAATAGCTAAAATCATCCCATTTGCATACCAAAGATTGCCTAGCACTAAACAGCCATCTTGGAATTCTTTAACCATCATCATCTTCCAAACCATATATCCTCTTGGGCTGAAACATAGTGGAAGGCTTCCTGCAACATGGATACTCAGAAATAGCTTAAATCATCCCATTTGCATATCAAAGATTGCCTTGTACGAAACAGCCATCATTGAATTCTTCAGCCAACATCTTCCAAACCATATATCCTCTTGAGCAGAAACTTGTTTGAATGCCTCTCGAGACATGGAGACTCAGAAATAGCTTAAATCATTCCATTTGCATATGAAAGATTGCCTAGCACTAAACAGCCATTTTGGAATTCTTCAAACATCATCATCTTCCAAACCATATATCCTCTTGAGCAGAAACTTGATGGAAGGCTTCATGCAACATGGAGACTCAGAAACAGCTAATATCATCCCATTTGCATATCAAAGATTCCCAAGCACTTAACAGCCATCTTGAAATTCTTCAAACATTATCATCTTCCAAACCATATAGCTGTCACCAGGCGCAAAAAGGGGGTCTAGGGGTTGTGAGTTAAGCCCCTGTATCTGTCTGGAGATGAGACTGGGTGAACACACTCGCTTGACTAAATTGGGGAATTAAACTCAAGATAGGCAGCACCCAGAACTCACTCCTCCAGAAACTTAGAATATGATTTGGATTTCTCTCAATGTCTCTCCCCTTTCGGTACCCTGTGACGCAGTCCTTAAGCACTAATTGAAATAACACTCTGAGACGATTTGAATTTTCTATAATTTTAATAAATGTAAAAAAAATGTTCCTAAAATGCGATGGATGCAGACTGTTGAATTCACTGTTTTTAAAGTCCTAAATTACCACTGATATTTCACTACCTATTCCCTGTTCTTCTCTTATAGAATTTCACTGTTCCGGTAAATCAAAATGTTCTTAATTTGTATATACTAATTAAAACGCGCAGTCACAAACAATAAAATATTTCACTTTAATTCTCCTCAACCTCAACTGCCACCAGCCATATAATTTTCCAGAAAATATGTGTTCATAAGCTAACTAAATTGAAGCTTCCACCAATAAGTAAACTAATTCCTAAAATGCCTTGCTTTATTTATTTTTAAGTCCTAGGTCCGAAGTTCATAGTCTATAAATTTGGGCACATCACATTTCCAAAAACTGTCCTATAGGCTAAACAAAGATTAATAAGTCCCTATACAGAAAACCAAAAATCCAACGGTCTGCATAGAGTCTACAATGTAAAATCCTATTATTCAGTTTCGAAGAAAAATCTAGATTGATCTGCTCCCAGGTTAAGACTGACTCATGAACCCACAATCTGGGTCGGAGCAAAACTCCCTAGGTCCGAAAACAGCCAATGAAAAATACTATAACAATTAACCAACCAAACAATTCTCTAATTATAACCAATGAAATTAATTTTAAAATTCACTGCAGACCTGTGCCAAAACTATGCTAGAAGCCAATCTGCTTAATGGGTGAGATATTGTTATCAACACACTCATCAGGTGATAACCATTACCTCAATTAACAATTTCATTGTTCACCTAAGTAAGCTAGAAGCCAACAGATTGCCACTAACCCCTAATATCTAAGTTTGCCAAGAGGTGATAAAACATCACAAGTAATAGCTGCTCCAGGGCTGATAAGAAATCAAGTTGTCAATTTCTTCAATCTAAAGTACAAACAGTTCTCAAGCCATCAAAATTATTTCCAATCTTATATCCAACTTAGCCCCAAGCCAAGCATACCTTTTTGAACACATACTTTTTCGAAAATATGAATACCTTAACCCTTAAATACAAAAATGCCAAAATTAAATTTCAAACTAATTTTACATCAAAAACCCTATTTCTGACTCTTCCATCCAGACTCCCATACTATAATACAGAAAAAACTAAAAACACATTCTCTCATCTTTCTCTCACCTTAACATTAATAATTTTATTGCAAATTTATCATTTTATTAAGTAAAACAAAATGTATCAAATTTTTAGTTTGTGATATGTTCCCCCGCGCCCAATTTAGTTTGTCCCCAAACTAAGAATGGTTGCGGTACCTTACTATATTTTTTTTCTATATTTTTATTTTTTTTTATTTTAAACAC
Organism: Loripinus fragilis; assembly: GCA_964019695.1. Classification (NCBI taxonomy): domain Eukaryota; kingdom Metazoa; phylum Mollusca; class Bivalvia; order Lucinida; family Lucinidae; genus Loripinus; species Loripinus fragilis. Next base: position 67,953,720 of record OZ026530.1, read on the forward strand.
ATAACATATATACATACAACACTGATATATATTACAAGCTCGAACTGAATGATTATCTATGCGAAAATTAAACCCTAAACGCGTGTCTGCATCATTGTCTTTTATCATAACTGTATCACTTGTTTTGAGTTCCGGTATACTTGACTGTTTATATTTCACTTTGATTCCTTATTCTAAAGGTATTAGTCCTGGCACTTTAAAATTGAGTTTCTTGTCATCGGGGTTTAGAATCTGCAAACTTTAAAATCCTGGCTGGAGGGTTTCGTCTGTTGTCAACTGTATGGTTCTGGGACCAACTGGTTCTGGTTTTCCTGGTAGACTGGTATTCCCTCAGCACTGAAACTTTAAACAACAAGATTAGTATTGATCAAAATGCAGTCAATTTGACTGCTTACATACATTTACTAATTTAATTTTGAATAACTTTTGCTGTTGTTGGACAATGTTAAGGCATGGGTGGGTGCAATATAAAGGCCTTATATATTACACTCTAGCACTATTAAACATCTGAAAACATGACGATGTAATCGGATAAAACATTTATGCCATAACAAATTCCAAGAACCTCCAAAACTTTAATTTTGACTGAAATTCCATTATATTTGGTGACATCAACTATAACAAAATTTCAAAGATCTGAAGAAAACCAAAATTTAGTATATCTGTCTTTTCCCAAGTGCTCTGTAATAGTCACTTTGTAGGCTTGAAATTAGCCTGTTTATGCTGTCTGGTGATAGATTTTCAAAAGATGTCCACTGAGGTGCCAAGTCGAGACTCTTGAAAGTTAACAGAAACTCCCAAGAACCATCAACTGCTCTTCTAACTTCATGTATTGTATCCGACATGACAGTTTTAAGTGGGTCAAACCGAGGTACTTTGTTCTTGTTTCTTATAAAATCTATCTTGTTCTGTATGCTATCTTCTCTTCTCAATTCAATTAAATGTGTAATGAAACTTCTTGCATACCAATGTGCCATACTTACCGACTGAAGTTCTGGTTCATTGCAACCATATTGTACCAAATAAAATGACCTGTCTCTGATTAGTTTTACTCCTACCATTCTTGGTTTACTGTTTACAAAATTTTGTTCATTTTCCTGATTTGTGTGTTTTTCTGATGCAGACATAACATTGTGTACCTGTGTATTATTTTTTATACCATTTTCCATATATTTCTCTGACTTTCTGGTGTTTGACCTACCATTTTGCTGTGTATTTTGCACCTGTGGGTGTGAATTTCCATCATCATTTTGCATTTCTGTGTGTAATCTACCATTTCCATTATTTATCACTTCTGAGTGCAACCTAAAACCTTGACTTTGCACTTCTGGGTGCAAACAACTACCTCTACTTTGCACTTCAGAGTGCAACGTGCAATTTTGCACTTCTGAGTGCAACCTGCAATTTTGCACTTCTGGGTGCAAACAACTACCTATTCTTTGCACTTCTGTGTGTAAACTATTTGAACCTTGCACTTCTGGGTGCAACTTGCAATTTTGCACTTCTGAGTGCGAACTTCTACTTCACACTTCTGAGTGCGAACTATTATTTTGTCTTCGGTTTTCATCTGAAGTATCCTGGCTACTTTTTTGACTACCTGTTCTCTCAAAGAATTTATGCTTACCCTTCAAAGGACGCCTTCTCTTCTTGCCTGACATAGTACGGGAAGCATGAAACTCTCTTATAATTACCTGAGGGATGGAGGAAGCATATTCCCAGGTGGATCCAGAACCTGGATGCTTCCATTTTACCCTGTAATACAGAATCCCATGGCTTCTACGAGATGAGAGGAGCTTGTCAATGTCTTCGACGGAAAACATTTTGTATCTAACAGCTTCTCTTAACTGACCATCTTGTCTCTCCCGATTTGCCAATGACTCATCGGATTCATGAGAGGGACCAGGATGTGGTTCAGGAGTCAATGGCTGAGAATCAGACAGCCTAATTTCTCGGGGACAAGTCTGCGGCTGAAATGACTGCTTTTCCTGCTGTGCAGCACTACCTTTCCCTTGGGGCTTCTAACCTTTACCTGTAGTCTGAGATTTTTCGTGGTTCTTTCTATCAACTAATTTTCTGACATTTTCTACCATTGAGTTTTGTGTCTGTTGTCTACTATTGTCACTTTTACCTGTATTTGGTCTCTTCTGAGTCTGATTTTCTACTCTATTACCTGTATTTGTCTTCTTTTGAGTCTGATTTTCTACTCTATTATCTGTATTTTTACCTGACTGTTGCTGTGCTTTATTTTGGACTATTCTACCTGTATTGGTCTCTTCTTGGACCTGATTGTCTCTTTGAATATTCTGATCTGTATTGGCTTCCTGCCGGACCTGATTTCTTACTATATTTCTACCTGTGTTTGCCTCTGCTCGGGCCTGAATTGGTTCTGCCTGATCCGGATCTATGTTTCTACCTGCATCTAAGTTCTCATTAACTAACTCTTCAGCATCTAGCTCTTCATCTATATCTTCCATACCTACTGGGGGATTTGTTGGCCTATTCTCAGGGTCATAATATGGCTTCAGTCTTACGCCATTTACCAGAGATTTTACCTCTTTGTTCGTAGCACAGTTTCTGACTTTGAACGTGTGATGGGGACCTAACTGTGTAATGTAATATGGACCTACCCATTTCCTATGAAGCTTAGGGGCCTTACCTACAGTAACCTTTGTGCAGTACAGCCAAACTCTTTCAGTTGGCTGAAACTTGGGTACTTGTGACCGTTTATCAAATTGATGCTTGTACCTTACCTGAGCAGCCTTAATGTTTTCTGTAGCAATTTTGCGTGTAGTCTCCAGTTGTTTTAGTACATTATTGAGGTGCACCTTATGATTCTGTGAAAGATTATCTTTTGGAAGGAGAGCTGTGTCAATAGGGATGTGCATTTCCCTACCGAACAGAAGGAAAAATGGTGAGACCTGAGACGCCTGGGTGCACGGTGTCATTCTATGCGCCATCATGACTGACGGTAAGATTTCTGGCCAGTCATCTTGCTGATCCTTGCAATACATTCTGAAGCCCTGCAGTATAATAGAATTTGCGCGCTCTACCACCGAATTAGTAGCAGGATGGTAAGCCGAGACTTGTGATTTGAAAGAGCTCACACATGGCCGCAGTAAGCTTAGACATAAAAGTTTGCCCTTGGTCTGAAATCAAAGTTCTAGGTGCACCATATCTAGTTATTACCTCACGGTACAAAACTGCTGCTACTTCTGTTGCTTCCTGGCTTCTAAGGGGGTGTGCTTCCATCCATTTAGAGTAAGAATCTACCACTACCAATATATGCTTATACTTATCCTTGGTTGTATGTAAGCCGCTGAGGATATCTATATGCCAACGACTAAAAAGATCAGCCACAGGTAGCGGCTGAAGGGGTGGGGGCTTTGCATGGACTGGTCGTTTGACCTGTTGACAAAGCAAGCAAGATTGAACATATTTGCCGATCTCATCATACATTTTCGGCCAGTAATATTTGAGTCTTATTGCAGCAAAGGTCCGTTCGTGACCTTGATGTCCTCCACCTGCCAATGAGTCATGGTATGATCTTAGTATATCATCCCGCAATACCTTGGGAAGAGCTAATTGTTTTACAAACCTCTCCTCTTTAGGGAGTCCTCTAGACCTAGGGGAGTAGAAGTGATAAAGAAGTCCATTTATTACTTCATACTGTGAGGCTTCTGCTACAAGAGTCCTAGCTTGTTTTGCATCGTCGGGTACCTCACCTGTAGTCTTATACGTATACATAGCCTTGAAATCGGGACATTTCTGTTGCCGTCTTATCAGATTGGGACAGCCTGTTTGCTTATCAGAATTCTGCTCAGCAGGAACTGGGTCAGGGTCAACCGATTGCACCTTGATATCACTAGGGTCATTTGCATAACAAAAAGATACCTCATAGCCTACCGAACAAAACTCAGGTTCTTCCTCTTCTACTTCTGGAGAAGGGGGATAACTCTTCCTAGAAAGACCATCAGCATTTGCATTGTTCCGACTACTCTTATGGACTATCTGCATGTTATACCCTTGCAATAACAGTGACCATCTACCCAATCTACCCTGACAATCCTTTATCTGCTGAAGGTACTTCACAGACACATTATCTGTGTAGACTGTGAACGGTACATTAGCAAGATAGGGTCTAAACTGCCTGATTGCCTCTACTAAACTAAGCCCCTCTTTGTCTGTGATGTGCCACCTTTATTCTTCATTACGTAAAGCTCTACCACCATATGCTACTGGGTGTTCCCTATTATCTGAATCTAACTGACTTAACACATACCCAATAGACTCATCACTAGCATCTACTGCTAAAATGAAAGGCTTATCAAATTGTGGAAACGCTAGCACAGGGGCCGTAACCAATGCCCTTTTTAAAGTTTCAAAAGCCACCTGACATTCCTCTGTCCAAACAAATTTAGTATCTTTTCGTAACAGTTTATTTAATGGTAAAGCAACTGTAGCAAAAGACTTAATATACCTCCTATAAAATTGTGCCATGCCAAGAAAAGCTCTAACATTTTTAACATTCTTAGGAATGGGATAAGTTTCAATAGCCTGGTATTTTGAATCATCAATTTTAATGCCAAATGAGTTTATCCTGTGAGCCAAGTATACAATCTCCTGAACTGCAAATTTACATTTTCCAGGGTGAATTTTCAAATTGGCCGCTCTCAAGTTTTGAAAGACCTGATCCAAATGATGCAAATGCTCATCAAAATTTTTGCTGAAAATCAAAATATCATCAATGTAAACCAAAGCGATCTTCCAGTTAAGATCTTTGAGCACTTTTGACATAAGATTTTGAAAACACATGGGAGAGTTCTTCAAACCAAACTGAAGTCTTGTGGGTGTGAAAACGCCCTGGTGCGTAATAAAGCTTGAATTTTCGGCCGTGGATGGACATAAACCAATTTGATGAAAACCACTACGCAGGTCAATCAAACTGAATATTTGAGCTTTAGAGTCTGCCAAGGTATCAAAAACTTCCGTAATCGTTGGGATAGGAAAAGAAATAGGCTCAGTTATCTTGTTGAGCTCTCTATAATCTATAGCAAACCTATATTCACCATTTCTTTTTTTCACCAAGACAGCCGGGGAGTGCCACGGCGTGTCAGATTCCCTAATTATACCATTAGCTAGCATTTCTTTGGTTTGTCGCTCAGTTTCTGCTCTCATTTTAGGGGTCTGCCTATAGGGTGGTCTGCTGACTGGTTTTTCAGTTGTCGTATGGATCACATGCTTGTGTAATTTTGCTTCAGTCAGCTCTGAGGAATCTTTAGCAAAAATATCTCTATTCCGGCCTAAAAATGTATAAAGTTTTCGTTTTTGCTCCTCAGATAATTCAGAATTATCTAAATTCAAGCCTAAATCTTTTGCAATATTTTCATAACACTCATCAGACTTATTTTCTACAGACGCATCTAGCAGATTTACAGAAGCCTGCTCATCATGGTCTGTAACCTGTTGAATATTTTGTTCATCGACCAAATGCGAGGTCGCAATGACAAAATCTTCTTTCAAAAACACAGGATAGTTTGTTGGATTTAGCACCCTATATGCAGAAGACCCATGGTCTACACTACTCAAGCACTTACTACCTACTAAGTTTTCCTGATTTAGCGCCACTGTTGGCTCTAAAAGTACAGAATCATCTACTAAAAGGGGTGAATTTGCTGAAAATGAAATTTTAACAGGCAAAGTACATTCAGAATGAGGCTCAATAATCACAGAGGACACTGTCCGTACCAGACCTACACAAGTTCTCGGTTCTTGGCCAAGAGAAATGTGACAGACTGACGGTTCTTCATTATTTTCACTATTTTTACTGCTTTTGAAACTCACAGTGCATTCTTCAAGATCAATTTTTGCTTTGTGCTGCCTTAAAAAGTCCATTCCTAAGATCACAGGCTGGTGTAATTTTTCAAACAGATGAAACGAATGTTCTAAAACAATGCCATCAAGCCTAAATGGAACAGTTACTAGTCCTAAAATTTTGTGGGCCTCTCCACAAACACCCACAATATAAGTTAGTGAGCTCGTTCTAATTTCATAATTCTTGAATGATTTTCTATAAATATGCTCACTCATGCAAGAAATTTGAGCACCAGTGTTGATCAAAGCTTTGCTGGTCTGCTTGCCAAAGTCAATGTGCACATAATTGCCTTCCAACGGTGTAGACAATGACAAGTTGCATGTGCTTCGGTCAATAGTTGCAGAATAAGCACTGCAAGACTTCTTCGAGCAGTGCCAATTCAGCTTATTTTTGTACTGAACCATTTTTGCTTGAAATTAAATGTTAAATGAAAATTAAATTTAAATAAATAGGAATTTAAATAATATGGAAAGTACAGACAGTTTTACTTATCCAGTGTATGGTTCAGCATATCATCTCATCTGGTCCGCATCAGGGTCTGCTGCATGTCAGTTAGTCATCTATCCCAAAGCGTTGATCTCCAATCACATCCACCATAGAACGCTGAGAAGCTCTGTCCCGTTAATGTTTCCACCACTCTAACTGTGGAGGTCCTAAATCGTTCCGTTGGATTCCCACCAAGCTGTCACCAGACGCGAGGGGGGGGTCTAGGGGTTTGATGGGTTATGCCCCTGTATCTGTCTGGAGATGAGACTGGGTGAACACACTCGCTTGACTAAATTGGGGAATTAAACTCAAGATAGGCAGCACCCAGAACTCACTCCTCCAGAAACTTAGAATATGATTTGGATTTCTCTCAATGTCTCTCCCCTTTCGGTACCCTGTGACGCAGTCCTTAAGCACTAATTGAAATAACACTCTGAGACGATTTGAATTTTCTATAATTTTAATAAATGTAAAAAAAATGTTCCTAAAATGCGATGGATGCAGACTGTTGAATTCACTGTTTTTAAAGTCCTAAATTACCACTGATATTTCACTACCTATTCCCTGTTCTTCTCTTATAGAATTTCACTGTTCCGGTAAATCAAAATGTTCTTAATTTGTATATACTAATTAAAACGCGCAGTCACAAACAATAAAATATTTCACTTTAATTCTCCTCAACCTCAACTGCCACCAGCCATATAATTTTCCAGAAAATATGTGTTCATAAGCTAACTAAATTGAAGCTTCCACCAATAAGTAAACTAATTCCTAAAATGCCTTGCTTTATTTATTTTTAAGTCCTAGGTCCGAAGTTCATAGTCTATAAATTTGGGCACATCACATTTCCAAAAACTGTCCTATAGGCTAAACAAAGATTAATAAGTCCCTATACAGAAAACCAAAAATCCAACGGTCTGCATAGAGTCTACAATGTAAAATCCTATTATTCAGTTTCGAAGAAAAATCTAGATTGATCTGCTCCCAGGTTAAGACTGACTCATGAACCCACAATCTGGGTCGGAGCAAAACTCCCTAGGTCCGAAAACAGCCAATGAAAAATACTATAACAATTAACCAACCAAACAATTCTCTAATTATAACCAATGAAATTAATTTTAAAATTCACTGCAGACCTGTGCCAAAACTATGCTAGAAGCCAATCTGCTTAATGGGTGAGATATTGTTATCAACACACTCATCAGGTGATAACCATTACCTCAATTAACAATTTCATTGTTCACCTAAGTAAGCTAGAAGCCAACAGATTGCCACTAACCCCTAATATCTAAGTTTGCCAAGAGGTGATAAAACATCACAAGTAATAGCTGCTCCAGGGCTGATAAGAAATCAAGTTGTCAATTTCTTCAATCTAAAGTACAAACAGTTCTCAAGCCATCAAAATTATTTCCAATCTTATATCCAACTTAGCCCCAAGCCAAGCATACCTTTTTGAACACATACTTTTTCGAAAATATGAATACCTTAACCCTTAAATACAAAAATGCCAAAATTAAATTTCAAACTAATTTTACATCAAAAACCCTATTTCTGACTCTTCCATCCAGACTCCCATACTATAATACAGAAAAAACTAAAAACACATTCTCTCATCTTTCTCTCACCTTAACATTAATAATTTTATTGCAAATTTATCATTTTATTAAGTAAAACAAAATGTATCAAATTTTTAGTTTGTGATATGTCCTCTTGAGCAGAAACTTGATGGGAGGCGGCAGGCAGATAGGCTACAGATAAAAGCTGAATTCATTCCATTAAGATGTCAAAGAGGTTCCAGGGTTAAACAGCCATCTCGGAATTCTTCAACCAACATCATCTTCCAAACCATATATCCTCTTGAGCAGAAACATGATGGGAGGTAGCAGGCAGATAGGTTACACAGAAAAGCTGAATTCATTCCATTAAGATGTCAAAGAGGTTCCAGCATTAAACAGCCATCTCTGAATTCTTCAACCAACATCTTCTTCCAAACAATATAACCTCATGAGCATAAACTTGATGGGAGGCCTCTAGCAAAATGGATACTCAGAAATAGCTAAATTCATCCCATTCGCATACCAACGATTGCCTAGCACTGAACAGCCATCTTGGAATTCATCAACCATCATCATCTTCCAAACCATATATCCTCATGAGCATAAACTTGGTGGAAGGCTTCCGGCAACATGGAGACTCAGAAATAGCTTGAATCATCACATTTGCAAATCAAAGATTGCTTGTACTAAACAGCCATCTTGGAATTCTTCAATCATCATCATCTTCCAAATCATTTATCCCCTTGAGCAGAAACTTGATGGAAGGCTTCATGCAACCAACATAGAGACTCAGAAGAAGCTAAAATCATCCCATTTGCATATGAAAGATTGTATAGCACTAAACAGCCATCTTGGAATACTTCAAAATTCATCATCTTTCAAACCATATATCTTCCTGGGCAAGAAACTTGATGGGAGGCAGCAGGCAGATAGGTTACACAGAAAAACTGACATCATTCAATTAAGATGTCAAAGAGGGTCCAGCATTGAACAGCTGTCTTGGAATTCTTCAAACATTATCTTTCAAACCATGTCCTCTTGAGCAGAAACTTGATGAGAGACGTCAGGCAAATTAAATTCTGAATGGCTCTAACAGTTCTTTTCCCATATTAAAGAAGGGCATGCACTAGTTATTCATCTTAAAATTCTTCAAACATCATATTTTGTATTTATATATTCCTTACAGTGCAGTCGGTTGTCTGAGATTGTAGCAATACCTGTTCATACCCACTTGTTTTTTGCTGAGGCTCACTTGGTCAATGAAAAGGTGGGCTGTTTAATGCCCCAGTGGCAAGGTTGCTTGTATCATTAATACAGCATAGCTTGCGGTTACACGCCTGGTAGATAACCTTCAAATCCAGAGGCAACAGTTACAGAACTTAAGCCTGAAGCAATTCAGTTGTTGACTTGAGTACATGACAGTTCACTTTTATATTTATTGGGTTTGTCCATATTACAGATACTGAAATATTATTTCTCCACAAAATAATGTTTTAGTGTGCTGTCATTTGGTATTATACCAATAAGTATAGAAAGGTTTTGGTCGTGTATATGTTTGAAAGACTGAGTGTGGTAAGGTTACTTTTCTTATTTTTTCAAAACTAAGAATTCATCTGCATATTTGTAGAGCGCAGTGGCTAAGTTTGTAGGGCATTAGACTGGGGATTGTAGACTCACAGCCTGCAGAATCATTGTGTTGTGCCACCATGGCAGCTGTCTTCAGTACTTCAAACAGTATCTTCTTTCAAACCATATATCCTCTTGAGCAGAAACTAAGTCAAAATGGAGAGCCTGAAGTGCTCAAATCATTCCATTCAGATATCAAAGATGGCCATGCATTAAACAGCCATCTTGGAATTCTTCAAGCTATTTCTTCTTCAAAACCATATGTTCTCTTGAGCAGAAACCAGGCAAACTTGGAGGCTCAGAATTAATAAGATATCAGGATGGCAAAGAACTAAACAGCAATCTTGATATTTGTCAAACAACATCCTCCTCCAAATCATATGTCCTCATGAGCAGAAACTTGATTGGATGCTTCAGGCCAAAAAGAGACTCATAAATGCTTCTTTCATTTCACTTAGGTACAAAAGGCGGTCATGCACTAAACAGCCTTCTTGGAATTTTTCAAACAACTTCTTCCAACCAATATATTCTCTTGATCAGAAACTTATTGGGATGCATCATGCAACATGGAGACTCAGAATAAATTAAACCATTCCATTCACATATCAGAACTAAACAGACATCTTGATATTCTTCAAACAACATTTTCCAACCCATATATTGTCTCAAGCTGAAACTTGATGGGATGCGTCAGACAACATGGAGACTCAGAATAGCTAAAATCATCCCTTATCAAAAATGGCCATACACTAAACAGCCATCTTGAAATTCTTCATACAACATCTTCCAAACCATTTGTCCTCTTGGGCAAAGCCTTGGTGGTAGGCATCAGCCAATTAAGTCAAATTCTTAATTCATAACACTCTGATACCAAAGATGGCCATGCACTTAACAGCCTTCATGGAATTCTTCAAACAACATCTTCAGAAGTTAATGCCCTCTTGAAACTCAGAATAGCTAAAATCTTTCCATTTAAATATCAAAGATTGCCTTGGACTAAACTAAACAGCCATCTTGGAATTCTTCAACCAACATCTTTAAACCCATATTTTCTCTTGAGCAGAAAAATTGATGGGAGTCTTCAAGGCAAAATGGAGACCCATCATTGCTTAAATCATTCCATTCAGATATCAAAGATGGCCATACACTAAGCCGCCATCTTGGAATTCTTCAACCAACATCTTTTTCTAAACCATAAATCCTCTTGAGCATAAACTTGATGGGAGGCTTCTAGCAACATTGAGGCTCAGAAATACCTTAAATCATCCCATTTGCATACCAAAGATTGCCTAGCTCTTAACAACCATCTTGGAATTCTTCAACCAACATCTTCCAAACCATATATCCTCTTGAGCAGAAACTTGGTCAAAGGCTTCCCGTAACATGGAGACTCAGAAATAGCTTAATCATTCCATTTGCATATCAAAGATTGCCTAGCACTAAACAGTCATCTTGGAATTCTTCAAACATTACCATCTTCCAAAAATATATCCTCTCGAGCAGAAACTTGATGGGAGGCAGCAGGCAGATAGGTTACACCGAAAAGCTGAAATCATTCCAATAAGATGTAAAAGAGGGTCCAGCATTGAACAGCCATCTTGGAATTCTTCAAACATCATCTTCCAACCATGTCCTTTTGAGCAGAAACTTGATGAGACACGCCAGGCAAAATAAATTCTGAATGGCTCGAACAGTTCTTTTCAGATAATAAAGAAGGGCATGCACTAGTTATTCATCTTAAAATTCTTCAAACAACATATTTTGTGATTATGTATTCCTTACAGTGCAGTCGGTTGTCTGAGATTGTAGCAATTCCTGGTCATACCCACTTGTTTTTTGCTGAGGCTCACTTGGTCAATGAAAAGGTGGGCTGTGTAATGTCTCAGTGGCAAGGTTGCTTGTATCATTAATACAGCATAGCTTGAGGCTACACGCCAGCTAGATAATCTTCAAATCCAGAGGCAACAGTTACAGAACTAAGCCTGAAGCAAGTCATTTGTTGACTGAGTACATGACAGTTCACTTTTATATTTATTGGGTTTGTCCATATTACAGATACTGAAATATTATTTCTCCACAAAATAATGTTTTAGTGTGCTGTCATGTGTTATAATACCAATAAGTATAGAAAGGTTTGGTCGTGTATATGTTTGAAAGACTGAGTGTGGTAAGGTAACTTTTCTTTACTGTTCAAAACTAAGAAACCATCTGCTTATTTGTAGAGCGCAGTGGCTATGTTTGTAGGGCATTAGACTGGGGATTGTAGACTCACAGCCGGCAGAATCATTGTGTTGTGCCACAATGGCAGCTGTCTTCAGTACTTCTTACAGTATCTTTTTCCAAACCATATATCCTCTTGAGCAGAAACTAAGGCAAAGTGGAGAGCCTGAATTGCTGAAATCATTCCATTCAGATATCAAAAATGGCCATGCATTAAACAGCCATCTTGGAATTCTTCAAGCAATTTCTTCTACAAAACCCTATGTCCTCTTGAGCAGAAACCAGGCAAACATGGAGGCTCAGAATAAATAAGATATCAGGATGGCCAAGAACTAAGCTGCAATCTTGATATTTGTCAAACAACATCCTCCTCCTCATGAGCAGAAACTTGATTGGATGCTTCAGGCCAAAAAGAGACTCCTAAATGCTTCTTTCATTTCACTCAGATACAAAAGATGGTCATGCACTAAACAGCCTTCTTGGAATTTTTCAAACAACTTCTTCCAACCCATATATTCTCTTGAGCAGAAACTTATTGGGATGCATCATGCAACGTGGAGTCTCAGAATAAATAAAATCATTCCATTCAGATATCAAAACAAAACAGACATCTTGATATTCTTCAAACAACATCTTCCAACCCATTGTTGTTCCAAGCAGAAACTTAATGGGATGCGTCGGGCAACCTGGAGACTCAGAATAGCTAAATCATCCCACTCACTCATCAAAAATGTCCATGCACTAAATAGCCATCTTGAAATTCTTCAAACAACATCTTTCAAACCATTTGTCCTCTTGGGCAAAGCCTTGATGGTAGGCATCAGCCGATTTAGTCAAAAGCTTAAATCATTACACTCTGATACCAACGATGGCCATGCACTTAACAGCCTTCATGGGATTCTTCAAACAACATCTTCAAAACTTAATGCCCTCTTGAGACTCAGAACAGCTACAATCTTTCCATTTAGATATCAAAGATGGCCATGGACTAAACAGCCATCTTGGAATTATTCAAACAACATCTTTAAACCCATATTTTCTCTTGAGCAGAAAATTGATGGAAGTCTTCAAGGCAAAATGGAGACTCAGAATTTCTTAAATCATTCTATTCAGATATCAAAGATGGCCATCCACTTAATAGCCATTTTCATATTTTTCAAACAACATATTCCTCCAAACCGTATGTCCTATAATGAGCTCAGAATAAGTAAAATCAGAATAGCTTAGACTAGCTAAAATCACACTATTTGCAAATCAAAGATGGCCACGCACTAAGCATCAATCTTGGAATTCTTCAGCCATCTTCTTTCAAACCACATATCGTCTTAAGCAGAAACTTGATGGAAGGCTTCAGGCAAATGGAGACTCAGAAAAAGCTTAAATTATCCCATTTGCATATCAAATATTGCCTAGCACTAAACACTCATTTTGGAATTCTTCAAGCAACATCTTCCAAACCATATATCCTCTTTAGCATGAACTTTATAAAAGGCTTCATGCAACATGGAGATTCTAATTACCTTAAATCATCCCATTTGCATATCAAAGATTGCCCAGCACTGAACAGCCATCTTTGAATTCTTCAAGCATCATCATCTTCCAAACCATATATCCTCTTGAGCAGAAACTTGATTGGAGGCAGCAGGCAGATAGGTTACACAGAAAAGCTGAAATCACTCCATTAAGTTGTCAAAGAGGGCCCAGCATTAAACAGCCATCTTTGAATTCTTCAACTGACATCTTCTTCCAAACCATATATCCTCTTGAGCAGAAACTTGATGGGAGGCTTCTAGCATCAAGGAGACTCAGAAATAGCTACACTCATCCCATTTGCATACCAAAGATTGCCTAGCACTAGACGGACATCTTGGAATTCTTCAACCAACATCTTCCAAACCATATATCCTCTTGAGCAGAAATTTAGTGGAAGGCTTCTCGCAACATGGAGCCTCAGAAATAGCTTAAATCATCCCATTTGCATATCAAAGATTGCCTAGTACTAAACAGCCATCTTGGAATTCTACAACCAAAATGTTCTCCCAAACCATAAATCCTATTGAGCAGAAACTTGATGGACGGGTTCCAGCACCATGGAGACTCAGAAGTAGCTAAAATCATCCCATTTGCATATTAAAGATTGCCTAGCACTTAACAGACGTCCTGCAATTCTTCAAACATCACCATCTTCTAAACCATATATCCTCTTGAGCAGAAACTTGATGGGAGGCAGTAGGCAGATAGGTTGCACAGAAAAGCTGAATACATTCCATTAAGATGTCACAGAGGGTCCAGCATTGAACAGGCATCTCGGAATTCTTCAAACATCATCTTCTTCAAAACCATATGTCCTTTTGAGCAGAAACTTGATGAGAGACACCAGGCAAAATAAATTCTGAAGAGCCCCAACAGTTCTTTTCAGATATCAAAGAATGGCATGCACTTTTTCCAACCCATAAATTCTCCTGCTCTTGAAGGAAATTATGATCTGTGTTTTTATTATGAGCCATTTTAGCACTACCTTTTAGCTTCTTATTATGACTATGCTAATAGATGCAAACCTAGATCAGACTACTCCTTAAGGAAAGGTCTTATCAATGTTTACATTTTTGCTAAGACATGATGAGTTGTGTGAAGGCTAGTCCCTGAAAGGCAAGTAGTGTAAACAATGATCAGAATGCTCTTGGTGAAATGGTCTGATCTGAATTATCGCTATATGCTTGGAAAAATTGTTGTCTTCTGTCTTCTGCATTCTTTGTCTGATATATAGTAAAGAGGTAGTGATGATATAGCAAGTTGTGTAAAAACTGATTATATTGCTCCTTCATGAGTTGACTGATCTATGCTTTCACTAATTGTTCAGGCATGAATAGGTGTGAAAAGGGTTCTTAGAATGACAAAATGAGTAAACACTGGTTAGACTGCTCTTAGAGTAAGTCTGATCTGTGTTAACAATATTTTCTATTTCAAGAATATCTTTCAAACACCTTGTCATGACTGAGCAAATAAAGTGAAGCCAGATCTGACCTCTTCTAAAGGAACAGTCTGATCTGTTTTTACTCTATTTACTCTGGCAATATCTGGTGTGTAAATGGTAGTTTTGAAGTGGCAAATAGAGTTAACACTGATCAGACTGCTCTTACAGCCAGTCTCATTGGTGATTACAATATTTTGCAATTTCATAACTACCATTTAGACACCTTATCATGCCTGAGCAAATAGTTATACCAGATCAGACTGCTCCTGAAGAAAAGTCTGATCTGTGTTGTTACTTTTTGTTATAGGGAGCGCAGTGGTTGAGTGGTTGACTTGAGACCGAGAGGCTGCAGTTTCCAGCCTCACTGGTGTCACTGCGTTGTGGTCCTTGAGCAAGACACATTTATCCTAGCTTAGTACTGGTTCAACCCAGGGAGACCCGTCCCTGTTTAACCGAAAGATTGTTGATGGGACGTCATCAAAACAAACTGTTTGTTATATTAACACTATCTTTTAAACACACAATCATGCATGAGGATATGGTTTAGACCCAGATTAGTTCACTCCTGAAGAAACAGTCTGGTCAGTTTTTACACTGTTTGCACAGGCAAGGTAAGGTGGACAAGATAATGTGTGTCAAAGATAGGCTTGAGGTGGCAAATATTGTAAACCCTGCTCAGACTGCTATAAAAGACAATCTCATCTGTGTTTACAATATTTGCCATTTAAACACTACCTTCTAAACGCCTTATAGTGCCTGAGTAAATAGTTAACTTAGATATGACTGCTCCTGAAGGAAAGAATGATCTTTGTTTTAACTATAAGCCATTTTAACACTTCATTTTTAGCTTCTAATTTCTATGCAAATAGATGCAAACCCTGATCAGACCACTCCTCAAGATAAGGTCTGATCATTGTTTACATTTTTGCTAAGATTCGATGAGTTGTGTGAAAGCTAGTCCCTGAATGGCAAATAATGTAAACAATGAGCAGAATGTTCTTGGGGGAATGGTCTGATCTGAGTAAGCGCTACATGCTTAGAAAAATTGCTGTCTCCTGTCCCCCACATTCTCTGTCTAATATATAGTAAAAAAGGTAGTGATGATATAGCAAGTTGTTTAAAAACTGATCATAGCGCTCATTTATGAGTTGACTGATCTATACTTTCGCTAATTGCTCAAGCATGAATAGGTGTGAAAAGGGTTCTTAGAATGACAAAAAAATTAAAAACTGGTCAGACTGCTCTAAGAGTAATTCTTATCTGTGTTAACACTATTTGCAATTTTAAGACTATCTTCTCAAAACCTTATCATGCCTGAGCAAAGAGAGTAAAACCAGATCTGACCTCTTCTAAAGGAACAGTCTGATCTTTTTTTTACACTATTTACTATGGCAATATATGGTGTGTAAATAGTAGTTTTGAAGTGGCAAAAAGTGTAAACACTGATCGGAGTGCTCTTACAGCCAGTCTCATCTGTGATTACAATATTTTGCCATTGCATCCCTACCATTTAGACACCTTGTCATGCCTGAGCAAAGAGTTATACCAGATCAGACTGCTCCTGAAAAAAAGTAAGATCTGTGTTATCACTATTTGTTGTCTTAACACTATCTTTTAACACCTGAGGAAATAGTTTAGACCCAGATTAGACCACTCCTGAAGGTTTTTGGTCGGTTTTTTCACTGTTTCCCCAGGTTATATAAGGTGGGCAACATAAGATGTGTAAAAGGTGGGCTTGAGTTGGCAAATAGTGTAAATCCTGATCAGACTGCTCTAAAACACTCTCTCATCTGTGTTTACAATATTTGTCAATTAAACACTACCTTCAAAACGCCTTATAGTTCCTGAGCAAATAGTTTACTTAGATATGACTGCTCCTTAAGGAAAGTATGATCTTTGTTTTACTATGAGCCATTTTAACACTTAATTTTTAACTTCTAATTATGCCAATGCAAATAGATGCAAACCCAGATCAGACCACTCCTTAAGGTAAGGTCTTATCAATGTTTACATTTTTTGCTAAGACATGATGAGTTGTGTGAAAGCTAGTCCCTGAATGGCAAATAATGTAAACAATGAGCAGAATGCTCTTGATGGAATGGTCTTATCTGATTAAGCGCTACATGCTTAGCAAAAATGCTGTCTCCTGTCCCCCGCATTCTCTGTCTGATATATAGTAAAAAAGTAGTGATGATATAGCAAGTTGTTTAAAAACTGATGATATTGCTCATTTATGAGTTGACTGCTCAAGCATGAATAGGTGTGAAAAGGGTTCTTAGAATGACAAAAAAACTGGTCAGACTGCTCTAAAAGTAATTCTTATCTGTTTTTTACACTTTTTTTGCAATTTCAAGACTTTCTTTTCAACACCTTATCATGCCTGAGCAAAAAGAGTAAAACCAGATCTGACCTCTTCTAAAGGAACAGTCTGATCTTTTTTTTACACTATTTACTATAGCAATATATAGTGTGTAAATGGTAGTTTTAAAGTGGCAAATAGTGTGAACACTGATCGGACTGCTCTTACAGCTAGTCTCATCTGTGATTACATATTTTGCCATTGCATCACTACCAATTAGACACCTTGTCATGCCTGAGCAAATAGTTACACCAGATCAGACTGCTCCAGAAGATAGGTCTGATCTGTGTTGTCACTATTTATTATCTTTACACTATCTTTTAAACACCTAATCATGCCTGAGGATATAGTTTAGACCCAGATTAGACCACTCCTACAGTAACAGTCTGTTGAGTTTTTAAACTGATTGCTCAGGCAAGGTAGAGTAGGCAAGATAAAATGTGTAAAAGGTAGGCTTGAGTTGGCAAATAGTGGAAACCCTGCTCAGACTGCTCTAAAAGACAATCTCATCTGTGTTTACAATATTTGCCATTTAAACACTACCTTCTCTAAACGCCGTATAGTGCCTGAGCAAATAGTTAACTTAGATATGACTGCTCCTGAACGAAAGTATGATCTGTGTTTTACTAAAAGCCATTTTAACACTTCCTTTTTAGCTTCTGATTATGCCCATGCAAATAAATGCAAACCTAGATCAGACCACTCTTTAAGGAAAGGTCTGTTCAATGCTCACATTTTTTGCTAAGACATGGTGAGTTGTGTGAAGGCTAGTCCCTGAGTGGCAAATAGTGTAAACATTGAACAGAATGCTCTTGATGGAATGGTCTTATCTGAGTAGCGCTTTATGCTTAGAAAAATTGCTGCCTCCTGTCTCCCCCATTCTCTGGCTGATATATAGTAAAGAAGTAGTGATGATATAGCAAGTTGTGAAAAAACTGATCATATTGAATTGACTGATCTATGGTTTTACAAATTGCCCAGGCATGAATAGGTGTGAAAGAGGATCTTAGAATGACGAAATAAGTAAACACTGGTCAGACTGCTATAAGATTAATTCTGATCTGTGTTAATTTTTTTTTTTGCTATTTAAAGAATATCTTGCAATATATGGTGTGTAAATGGTAGTTTTGAAGTGGAAAATAGTGTAAACATTGATCAGAATGCTCTTACAGCAAGTCTTTTCTGTGATTACAATATTTTGCCATTTCATCTCTACCATTTAGACACCTTATCATGCCTGAGCAAATAGTTATACAAGAACAGACTGCTCCTGCAAAAAAGTCTGATCTGTGTTGTCACTACTTGTTATCTAAACACTATCTTTTAAACACCTTATCATGCCTGTGGAAATAGTTAAGACCCAGATCAGACCACTCCTGAAGGAACAGTCTGGTCAGTTCTACACTATTTGCTCAAGCAGGTTAAGGTGGGCAAGATAAGGTGTTTAAAAAGGTAGGCTTGAGAGGCAAATAGTATAAACCCTGATCAGACTGCTCTAAAAGACAAACTCATCTGTGTTTACAATATTTGCCATTTCAACACTCCCTTCTAAACGCCATATAGTGCCTGAGCAAATAGTTAACTTAGATATGACTGCTCCTGAAGAAAAGTACGATCTATGTTTTTACTATGAGCCATTTTAACACTTCATTTTAGCTTCTAATTATGCCTATGCAAATAGATGCGAACCCAGATCAGACTACTCCTTAAGGAAAGGTCTGATCAATGTTTACATTTTGTGCTCAGACATGATGAGTTGTGTGAAGGCTAGTCCCTGAATGGCAAATAGTGTAAACAATGATCAGAATGCTCTTGATGGAATGGTCTTATTTGAGTAAGGCTATATGCTTAGAAAAAATGCTGCCTCCTGTCTCCCCCATTCTCTGTCTGATATATAGTAAAAAGGTAGTGATGATATAGCAAGTTGTGTAAAAACTGATCATATTGCTCATTCATGAGTTGACTGATCTATGCTTTCACTAATTGCTCAGGCATGAATAGGTTTGGAAAAAGTTCTTAGACACCCAATCATGCCTGAGCAAATAGCTATACCAAATCAGACTGCTTCTGAAAAAAAATCTGATTTGCGTTGTCACAATGTGTTATCTTAACACTATCTGTAAAACACTTTATCATGCCTGAGGAAATAGTATAAACCCAGATCAGACCACTCCTAAAGGAACAGTCTGGTCAGTTTGTACACTGTTTGCTCAGACTAGGTAAGGTGGGCAAGATAAGGTGTGTAAAAGGATAGGCTTGAGGTGGCAAATGTGTAAACCCTGATCAGACTGCTCTAAAAGACAATCTCATCTGTGTTCACAATATTTTCCATTTGAATCCTACCCTCTAAGCACCTTATAGTCCCTGAGCAAATATTTAAACTAGATGAGACTGCTCCTGAAGGAATGTTTGATCTGTGTTTTCATTATAAGCCATTTTAACACTACCCTTTTAGCAGCTAATTATGCCTGTTTACATTTTTTGCTCAGACATGATTAGTTGTGTGAAGGCTAGTCCCTGAGTGGCAAATAGTGTAAACAATGACCAGAATGCTCCTGATGGAATGGTCTGATCTGAGTTAGCGTTATATGCTCAAAAACTGATCATATTGCTCATTCATGAGTTGACCGATCTATGCTTTCACTAATTGCTCAGGCATGAATAGGTGTGCAAAGGGTTCTTAGACAGCTTATCACGCATGAGAAAATAGTTATACCAGATCAGACTGCTCCTGAAGAAAAGTCTGATTTGTGTTGCCACAATGTGTTATCTTAACACTATCTGTAAAACACTTTATCATGCCTGAGGAAATAGTATAAACCCAGATCAGACCACTCCTAAAGGAACAGTCTGGTCAGTTTGTACACTGTTTGCTCAGACTAGGTAAGGTGGGCAAGATAAGGTGTGTAAAAGGATAGGCTTGAGGTGGCAAATGTGTAAACCCTGATCAGACTGCTCTAAAAGACAATCTCATCTGTGTTCACAATATTTTCCATTTGAATCCTACCCTCTAAGCACCTTATAGTCCCTGAGCAAATATTTAAACTAGATGAGACTGCTCCTGAAGGAATGTTTGATCTGTGTTTTCATTATAAGCCATTTTAACACTACCCTTTTAGCAGCTAATTATGCCTGTTTACATTTTTTGCTCAGACATGATTAGTTGTGTGAAGGCTAGTCCCTGAGTGGCAAATAGTGTAAACAATGACCAGAATGCTCCTGATGGAATGGTCTGATCTGAACTAGCGTTATGTGCTCAAAAACTGATCATATTGCTCATTCATGAGTTGACCGATCTATGCTTTCACTAATTGCTCAGGCATGAATAGGTGTGCAAAGGGTTCTTAGACAGCTTATCACGCATGAGAAAATAGTTATACCAGATCAGACTGCTCCTGAAGAAAAGTCTGATTTGTGTTGCCACAATGTGTTATCTTAACACTATCTGTAAAACACTTTATCATGCCTGAGGAAATAGTATAAACCCAGATCAGACCACTCCTAAAGGAACAGTCTGGTCAGTTTGTACACTGTTTGCTCAGACTAGGTAAGGTGGGCAAGATAAGGTGTGTAAAAGGATAGGCTTGAGGTGCAAATGTGTAAACCCTGATCAGACTGCTCTAAAAGACAATCTCATCTGTGTTCACAATATTTTCCATTTGAACCCTACCCTCTAAGCACCTTATAGTCCCTGAGCAAATATTTAAACTAGATGAGACTGCTCCTGAAGGAATGTTTGATCTGTGTTTTCATTATAAGCCATTTTAACACTACCCTTTTAGCAGCTAATTATGCCTGTTTACATTTTTTGCTCAGACATGATTAGTTGTGTGAAGGCTAGTCCCTGAGTGGCAAATAGTGTAAACAATGACCAGAATGCTCCTGATGGAATGGTCTGATCTGAGTTAGCGTTATATGCT
The DNA here is from genome assembly GCA_964019695.1 of Loripinus fragilis. NCBI lineage: Eukaryota > Metazoa > Mollusca > Bivalvia > Lucinida > Lucinidae > Loripinus > Loripinus fragilis. The sequence continues at coordinate 67,974,733 of OZ026530.1, forward strand.
CAAAAACTGATCATATTGCTCATTCATGAGTTGACCGATCTATGCTTTCACTAATTGCTCAGGCATGAATAGGTGTGCAAAGGGTTCTTAGACAGCTTATCACGCATGAGAAAATAGTTATACCAGATCAGACTGCTCCTGAAGAAAAGTCTGATTTGTGTTGTCACAATTTGTTATCTTAACACTATCTTTAAAACACCTTATCATGCCTAAGGGAAATAGTATAAACCCAGATCAGACCACTCCTGAAGAAACAGTCTGGTCAGTTTTTACACTGTTTGCTCAGGCAAACTAAGGTGGACAAGATAAGGTGTATAAAGGGTATGCTTGAAGTGGCAAATAGTGTAAACCCTGATCAGACTGCTCTAAAAACAATCTCATCTGTGTTAACAATATTTGCAATTTAAACACTACCTTCTAAACGCCTTATTGTGCCTGAGCAAATAGTTAATTTAAATATGAATGCTCCTTAAGGAAGGTATGATCTGTGTTTTTACTATTAGTCATTTTAACACTTCCTTTTTAGCTTCTTATTATGCCCATGCAAATAGATGTAAACCCAGATCAGACCACTCCTTAAGGAAAGGTCTGATCAATGGTTACATTTTTGCTAAGACATGATGAGTTGTGTGAATGCTAGTTCCTGAATGGCAAATAGTGTAAACAATGATCAGAATGCTCTTGATGGAATAGTCTGATCTGAGTAAGCGCTTTATGCTTAGAAAATTTGCTATCTCCGACATTCTCTGATATATAGTAAAAAGGTAGTGATGATTTAGTAAGTTGTGTAAAAACTGATCATATTGCTCCTTCATGAGTTGACTGATTTATGCTTTTACTAATTGCTCAGGCATGAATAGGTATGAAAAGTGTTCTTAGAATGTCAAAATGGGTAAACACTTGTCAGACTGCTCTAAGACTAGTTTTGATTGGTGTTAACATTATTTGCAAATTTAAGACTATCTTTTCAACACCTTATCATGCCTGAGCAAATAGAGTAAAGCCAGATCTGACCTCTTGTAATGGAACAGTCTGATCTTTTTTTACTCTATTTAATCTTGCAATATCTGGTGTGCAAATGGAAGTTTTGAATCAGCAAATAGTGTAAACAATGATCAGACTGCTCTTGATGGAATAGTCTGATCTGAGTTAGCGCTTTATGCTTAGAAAATTTGCTATCTCCGACATTCTCTGATATATAGTAAAAAGGTAGTGATGATTTAGTAAGTTGTGTAAAAACTGATCATATTGCTCCTTCATGAGTTGACTGATTTATGCTTTTACTAATTGCTCAGGCATGAATAGGTATGAAAAGTGTTCTTAGAATGTCAAAATGGGTAAACACTTGTCAGACTGCTCTAAGACTAGTTTTGATTGGTGTTAACATTATTTGCAAATTTAAGACTATCTTTTCAACACCTTATCATGCCTGAGCAAATAGAGTAAAGCCAGATCTGACCTCTTGTAATGGAACAGTCTGATCTTTTTTTACTCTATTTACTCTTGCAATATCTGGTGTGCAAATGGAAGTTTTGAATCAGCAAATAGTGTAAACAATGATCAGACTGCTCTTACAGCCAGTCTCATCTGTGATTACAATATATTGCCATTTCATTACTACCATTTAAACACCTTATCATGCCTCAGCAAATAGTTATACCAGATCAGACCGCTCCAGAATAAAAATATGATCTGTGTTGTCACTATTTGTTATCTTAATACTATCTTTTAAACACCTAATCATGCCGAAGGATATAGTTAAGACCCAGATTAGACCACTGCTGAAGGATCAGTCTGGTCAGTTGTTACACTGTTTGCTCAGGCAAGGTAAGGTTGGCAAGATAAGGTTTGTAAAAGGTAGGCTTGAGGTGGCAAATAGTGCAAACCCTGATCAGACTGCTCTAAAAGTCAGCCTCATCTGCATTTACAATATTTGCCATTTAAACACTACCTTCTTAACAGTTTTAGTGCCTGAGCAAATAGTTAACTTAGATATGACTGCTCCTGAAGGAAAGTATGATCTGTGTTTTTACTATTAGCCATTTTAACTCTTCTTTTTTTAGCTTCTAATTATGCCCATGCAAATAGATGCAAACCCATATCAAACCACTCCTTAAGGAAAAGTCGGATCAATGTTTACATTTTTTGCTAAGACATGATGAGTTGGTTGAAGGCTAGTCCCTGAATGGCAAATAGTGTTAACAATGATCAGAATGCTCTTGAAGGAATGGTCTGATCTGAGTAAGGCTATATGCTTAGAAAAATTGCTGTCTCCTGCATCCTCTGGTATATAGTTAAAAGGTAGTGATGATTTAGCAAATTGTGTAAAAACTGATCATATTGCTCCTTCATGAGTTGTCAGGTCAATTCTTACACTTATTGCTCAGGCATGAATAGGTGTGAAAGAGTTCTTAGAATGACAAAATGTGTAAACACTGGTCATACTTAGTAAGTCTGATCGGTGTTAACACTATTTGCAGTTTTTAAGACTATCTTTTAAACACCTTATCATGCCTGAGCAAATAGAGTAAAGCCAGATCTGACCTCTTCTAAAGGAACAGTCTGATCAATTTTACCCTATTTACTCTGGCAATATATAGTGTGTAAATGGTAGTTTTGAATGGTAGTTTTGAAGTGGCAAATAGTGTAAACAATGATCAGACTGCTCTTACAGCCAGTCTCATCTGTGATAACAATATTTTGCAATTTCATCACTACCATTTAGACACCTTATCATGCCTGATCAAATAGTTATACCAGATCAGACTGCTCCTGAATAAAGGTCTAATCTGTTTTGTCACTATTTGTTATCTTAACACTATCTTTTAAACATCTAATCATGCCTGAGAATATAGTTTAGACCAAGATTAGACCATTCCTGAAGGAAATTTCTAATCAGCTTTTACACTGTTTGCTTAAGCAAAGTAAGGTGGGCAACATAAGGTGTGTAAAAGGTAGGCTTGCGTTGGCAAACAGTGTAAACCCTGATCAGACTGCTCTAAAAGACAATCTTATCTGTGTTTTCAATATTTGCCATTTAAACACTGCCTTCAAAACACCTTATAGTGCCGGAGCAAATAGATAACTTAGATGTGCCTGCTCCCGAAAGAAAGTATGATCTGTGTTTTTATTATTAGCCATTGAAACACTACCTTTTAAGCTTCTAATTATGCCCATGCAAATAGATGCAAACCCAGATCAGACCACTCCTTAAGGAAAGGTCTGATCAATGTTTACATTTTTTGTTAAGACATGATGAATTGTGTGAATGGCAATTAGAGTAAACAATGATCAGAATGCTCTTGATGAAATTGTCTTATCTGAGTAAGGCTATATGATTAGAAAAAAATGATGCCTCCTGTCTCCTTCATTCTCTGTCTGATATATAGTAAAAAGGTAGTGATGATTAAGCAAGTAGTGTAAAAACTGATCATATTGCTCCTTCATGAGTTGACTGACCTATGCTTTCACTAATTGCTCAGGCAAGAATAGGTTTGAAAAGGGTTCTTAGAATGACAAAATGGGTAAACACTGGTTAGACTGCTTAAGAGTAAGTCTGATCTGTGTTAACACTATTTGCAATTTCAAGACTATCTTTTAAACACCTTATAATGCCTGAGCAAATAGAGTAAAGCCAGATCTGACCTCTTCAAAAGGGTCAGTCTGATCTTTTTTTACTCCGGCAATATATGGTATGTTAATGGTAGTTTTGAAGTGGCAAATAGATTAAACACTGATCAGACTGCTCTTACAGCCAGTCTACTATAGGATTCCAATAATTTGCCATTTTCATCACTACCATTTAGACTCCTTATCATGCCTGAGCAAATAGTTATACCAGATCAGACTGCTCCTGAAGAAAATTCTGATCTGTGTTGTCACTATTTGTTATCTTCACACTATCTTTTAAACACCTAATCATGCCTGAGGGAAAAAGTTAAACCCAGATTAGACTACTCCTGAATGAACAGTCTGGTTAGTTTTTAAACTGCTTGCTCTGGCAAGGTAAGGTGGGCAAGAAAAGGTGCGTCAAAGGTAGGCTTGAGGTTGCAAATAGTGTAAACCCTGATCAGACTGCTCTAAAAGACAATCTCATCTGTGTTTACAATATTTGCCATTTAAACACTACCTTTTAAACGCCTTATAGTGCCTGAGTTAATAGCTAACTTAGATGTGACTGCTCCTGAAAGAAAGTATGATCTGTGTTTTTACTATGAGCCGTTTTAACACTTCCTTTTTAGCTTCTAATTATGCCCATGCAAATAAATGCAAACCCAGATCAGACCACTCCTTAAGGAAAGGTCTGATACAGGTTACATTTTTTGCTAAGACATGATAAGTTGTGTGAAGGCTAGTCCCTGAATGGCAAATAGTTTAAACAATAATCAGAATGCTCTTGATGGAATGGTCTTCTCTGAGTAGGGCTTTATGCTTAGAAAAATTGCTGCCTCCTGTCTCCCGCATTCTCTGGTTGATATATAGTAAAAAGGTAGTGGTGATTTAGCAAGTTGTGTAAAAACTGATATTATTGCTCCTTCATGAGTTGACTGATCTATGCATTCACTAATTGCTCGGACATGAATTGGTGTAAAGCCAGATCTGACCTCTACAAAAGGATCAGTCTGATCTTTTTTTCCTCTTTTTACTCCAGCAATATATTGTGTGTAAATGGTAGTTTTGAAGTGGCAAATAGTGTAAACACTAACCAGACTGCTCTTACAGCCAGTCTCATCTGTGATAACAATATTTTGAAATTTCATCACTATCATTTAGACACCTTATCATGCCTGAGCAAATAGAGTAAAGCCAGATCTGACTTCTTCTAAAGGAACAGTCTGATCTTTTTTTACTCTATTCACTCTGGCAATATATGGTGTGTGAATGGTAGTTTTGAAGTGGCAAATAGTGTAAACACTAATCAGACTGCTCTTACAGCCAGTCTCATATGTGATTCCAATAATTTGCCATTTCATCACTACCATTTAGACTCCTTAGCATGCCTGAGCAAATATTTATACCAGATCAAACTGCACCACGCCTTAAATTGTCTGAGCAAATAATTAACTAAGATATGACTGCTCCTGAAGGAAAGCATGATCTGTGTTTTTACTATGAGCCATTTAAACACTTCCTTATTACCTTCTTATTATGCCCATGCAAATAGATGCAAACACAGATCAGACCACTCCTTAGGGAAAGATCTGATCAATGTTTACATTTTTTGCTAAGACATGATGAGTTGTGTGAAAGCTAGTCCCTGAATGGCAAATAGTGTAAACAATGATCAGAATACTCTTGATAGAATGGTCTGATCTGAGTAAGCGCTACATGCTTAGCGAACTTTGCTGTCTCTTGTCTCCCGCTTTCTCTGTCTGATATATTGTAAAAAGGTAGTGATGATTTAGCAAGTTGTGCAAAAACTGATCATATTGCTCCTTCTTGAGTTGACTGATCAATGTTTTCACTTATTGCTCATGCATGAATAGGTGTGAAAGAGTTCTTAGAATGGAATGAAAAATTGGGTAAACACTTGTCAGACTGCTCTAAGAGTAGTTCTGATCTGTGTTAACATTATTTGCTATTTCAAGAATATCTTTCAAACACCTTATCATGCCTGAGCAAATAGAGTAAAGCCAGATCTGACCTCATCTAAAGTAACAGATTGGTCTTTTTTTACTCTGGCAATATATGGTGTGTAAATGGTAGTTTTGAAGTGGCAAATAGTGTAAACGCTGATGAGACTGCTCTTACAGCCAGTCATATCGGTGATTACAACATTTTGCCATTTCATCACTAATTTTTAGACTCCTTATCATGCCTGAGCAAATAGTTATACCAGATCAGACTGCATCGGAAGAAAAGTCTGATCTGTGTTGTCACTATTTGTTATCTTAACACTATCTTTTAAACACCTTATCATGCCTGGGAAAATGGTTTAGACCCAGATTAGACTACTCCTGAAGGAACAGTCTGGTTTGTTTTTAAACTGCTTGCTCAGGCAAGGTAAGGTGGGTAAGAAAAGGTGTGTAAAAGGTAGGCTTGAGGTTGCAAATAGTGTAAACCCTGATCAGACAGCTCTAAAAGACAATCATATTTGTGTTGATAATATTTGCCATTTAAACACTGCCTTCTTAACGCCTTATAGTGCCTGAGTAAATAGTTAACTTAGATGTGACTGCTTCCGAAGGAAAGTATGATCTGTTTTTACTATGAGCCATTTTAACACTTCCTTAATAGCTTCTAATTATGCCCATGCAAATAGATGCAAACACAGATCAGACCACTCCTTAAGGAAAAGTCTGATCAATGTTTACATTTTTTGCTAAGACATGATGAGTTGTGTGAAAGCTAGTCCCTGAATGGCAAATAGTGTAAACAATGATCAGAATGCTCTTGATGGCAGTGGTAGAGTGCTTGACTCGAGACCGAAGGGCCGCGGGTTCGAGCCTCACCGGCGTCACTGCGTTGTGGTCCTTGAGCAAGACACATTTATCCTAGCTTAGTACTGGTTCAACCCAGGAAGACTCGTCCCGCATAACTGAAAGATTGTTGAGTGGACGTAAAGAATCAAATCAAACAAACAAACAAACAAAGCTCTTGATGGAATGGTCTTATCTGAGTAAGCGCTTTATGCTAAGAAAAATTGTTGTCTCTCGCTTTCTCTGATATATAGTTAAAAAGGTAGTGATGATTTAGCAAGTTGTGTAAAACTGATCATATTGCTCCTTTATGAGATGACTGATCTCTGCTTTCACTAATTGCTCAGACATGAATAGGTTTGAAAGAGTTCTTAGAATGAAATGACGAATTGGGTAAACACTGGTTAGACTGCTCTAAAAGTAAGTCTGATCTGTGTTAACACTATTTGCAATTTCAAAAAAAAATTTAAACACCTTATAATTCCTTTCTAAAGGAACAGTCTGATCTTTTTTACTCTATTTGCTCTGCCAATATATAGTGTGTAAATGTTAGTTTTGAAGTGAAAAAAAGTGTTAACACTGATCAGACTGCTCTTACAGCCAGTCTCATCTGTGATTACAATAATTTGCCATTTCATCACTACCATTTAGACTCCTAAGCATGCCTGAGCAAATAGGTATACCAGATCAGACTGCTCCTGAAGAAAAGTCTGATCTGTGTTGTCACTATTTGTTATCTTAACACTATCTTTTAAACACCTTATCATGCCTGAGAAAATGGTTTAGACCCAGATTAGACTACTCCTGAAGGAACAGTCTGGTTAGTTTTTAACTGCTTGCTCAGGCAAGGTTAGATGGGTAAGAAAAGGTGTGTGAAAGGTAGTCTTGAGGTTGCAAATAGTGTAAACCCTGATTAGACTGCTCTAAAAGACAATCTCATCTGTGTTTACAATATTTCCCATTTAAACACTGCCTTCTAAACGCCTTATAGTGCCTGAGTTAATAGTTAACTTAGATGTGACTGCTCCTGAAAGAAAGTATGATCTGTGTTTTTACTATTAGCCAATTTAACACTACCTTTTAAGCTTCTAATTATGCCCATGCAAATAGATGCAAACCCAGATCAGACCACTCCTTAAGGAAAGGTCTGATCAATGTTTACATGTTTTGCTAAGACATGATGAGTTGTGTGAAAGCTAGTCCCTGAATGGCAAATAGTTTAAACAATAATCAGAATGCTCTTGATGGAATGGGCTTCTCTGAGTAGGGCTTTATGCTTAGAAAAATTGCTGCCTCCTGTCTCCCGCATTCTCTGGCTGATATATAGTAAAAAGGTAGTGGTGATTTAGCAAGTTGTGTAAAAACTGATATTATTGCTCCTTCATGAGTTGACTGATCTATGCATTCACTAATTGCTCCGACATGAATTGGTGTAAAGCGAGATCTGACCTCTACAAAAGGATCAGTCTGATCTTTTTTTACTCTATTTACTCTAGCAATATATTGTGTGTAAATGGTAGTTTTGAAGTGGCAAATAGTGTAAACACTAATCAGACTGCTCTTACAGCCAGTCTCATCTGTGATAACAATATTTTGAAATTTCATCACTACCATTTAGACAGCTTATCATGCCTGAGCAAATAGAGTAAAGCCAGATCTGACTTCTTCTTGAGGAACAGTCTGATCTTTTTTACTCTATTTACTCTGGCAATATATGGTGTGTGAATGGTAGTTTTGAAGTAGCAAATAGTGTAAACACTAATCAGACTGCTCTCTCTAAACACTCTCTTATTACCTTCTTATTATGCCCATGCAAATAGATGCAAACACAGATCAGACCACTCCTTAGGGAAAGATCTGATCAATGTTTACATTTTTTGCTAAGACATGATGAGTTGTGTGAAAGCTAGTCCCTGAATGGCAAATAGTGTAAACAATGATCAGAATACTCTTGATAGAATGGTCTGATCTGAGTAAGCGCTACATGCTTAGCGAACTTTGCTGTCTCTTGTCTCCCGCTTTCTCTGTCTGATATATTGTAAAAAGGTAGTGATGATTTAGCAAGTTGTGCAAAAACTGATCATATTGCTCCTTCTTGAGTTGACTGATCAATGTTTTCACTTATTGCTCATGCATGAATAGGTGTGAAAGAGTTCTTAGAATGGAATGACAAATTGGGTAAACACTTGTCAGACTTCTCTAAGAGTAGTTCTGATCTGTGTTAACATTATTTGCTATTTCAAGAATATCTTTCAAACACCTTATCATGCCTGAGCAAATAGAGTAAAGCCAGATCTGACCTCATCTAAAGTAACAGATTGGTCTTTTTTTACTCTGGCAATATATGGTGTGTAAATGGTAGTTTTGAAGTGGCAAATAGTGTAAACGCTGATGAGACTGCTCTTACAGCCAGTCATATCTGTGATTACAACATTTTGCCATTTCATCACTACATTTTAGACTCCTTATCATGCCTGAGCAAATAGTTATACCAGAACAGACTGCATCGGAAGAAAAGTCTGATCTGTGTTATCACTATTTGTTATCTTAACACTATCTTTTAAACACCTTATCATGCCTGAGAAAATGGTTTAGACCCAGATTCGACTACTCCTGAAGGAACAGTCTGGTTTGTTTTTAAACTGCTTGCTCAGGCAAGGTAAGGTGGGTAAGAAAAGGTGTGTAAAAGGTAGGCTTGAGGTTGCAAATAGTGTAAACCCTGATCAGACTGCAAATAGTGTAAACAATGATCATAATGCTCTTGATAGAATGGTCTGATCTGAGTAAGGGCTACATGCTTAGCAAAATTGCTGTCTCCTGCCCCCCGCATTCTCTGTCGGATATATAGTAAAAAGGTATTGATGATTTAGCAAGTTGTGTAAAAACTGTTCATATTGCTTCTTCATTAGTTGGCTGATCAATGCTTTCACTAATTGCTCAGGCATGAGTAGGGATGAAAAGGGTTCTTGAATGACAAATGGGTAAACACTGGTCAGACTGCTCTTGGAGTTAGTCTGATCTGTGTTAACACTATTTTGCAATTTCAAGACTATCTTTTAAACACCTTATTATGCGTGAGCAAATAGAGTAAAGCCAGATCTGACCTCTTCTAAAGTAACAGAATGGTCTTTTTATACTCTGGCTATATATTGTGTGTAAATGGTAGTTTTGAAGTGGCAAATAGTGTTAACACTGATCAGACTGCTCTTACAGCCAGTCATATCTGTAATTACAACATTTTGCCATTTCATCACTACATTTTAGACTCCTTATCATGCCTGAGCAAATAGTTATACCAGATCAGACTGCATCGGAAGAAAAGTCTGATCTGTGTTGTCACTATTTGTTATCTTAACACTATCTTTTAAACACCTTATCATGCCTGAGAAAATGGTTTAGACCCAGATTAGACTACTCCTGAAGGAACAGTCTGGTTTGTTTTTAAACTGCTTGCTCAGGCAAGGTAAGGTGGGTAAGAAAAGGTGTGTAAAAGGTAGGCTTGAGGTTGCAAATAGTGTAAACCCTGATCAGACTGCTCTAAAAGACAATCTCATCTGTGTTTACAATATTTGCCATTTAAACACTGCCTTCTTAACGCCTTATAGTGCCTGAGTAAATAGTTAACTTAGATGTGACTGCTTCCGAAGGAAAGTATGATCTGTGCTTTTACTATTAGCCATTTTAACACTTCCTTAATAGCTTCTAATTATGCCCATGCAAATAGATGCAAACACAGATCAGACCACTCCTTAAGGAAAAGTCTGATCAATGTTTACATTTTTTGCTAAGACATGATGAGTTGTGTGAAAGCTAGTCCCTGAATGGCAAATAGTGTAAACAATGATCAGAATGCTCTTGATGGAATGGTCTTATCTGAGTAAGCGCTTTATACTAAGAAAAATTGTTGTCTCTCGCTTTCTCTGATATATAGTTAAAAAGGTAGTGATGATTTAGCAAGTTGTGTAAAACTGATCATATTGCTCCTTTATGAGATGACTGTTCTATGCTTTCACTAATTGCTCAGACATGAATAGGTTTGAAAGAGTTCTTAGAATGAAATGACAAATTGGGTAAACACTGGTTAGACTGCTCTAAAAGTAAGTCTGATCTGTGTTAACACTATTTGCAATTTCAAAAAAAAATTTAAACACCTTATAATTCCTTTCTAAAGGAAGTCTGATCTTTTTTACTCTATTTGCTCTGCCAATATATAGTGTGTAAATGTTAGTTTTGAAGTGAAAAAAAGTGTTAACATTGATCAGACTGCTCTTACAGCCAGTCTCATCTGTGATTACAATAATTTGCCATTTCATCACTGATCTGAGTAAGCGCAACATGCTTAGCGAAATTGCTGTCTCTTGTCTCCCGCTTTCTCTGTCTGATATATTGCAAAAAGGTAGTGATGATTTAGCAAGTTGTACAAAAACTGATCATATTGCTCCTTCATGAGTTGACTGATCTATGCTTTCACTAATTGCTCAGGCATGAATAGGTGTGAAAAGGGTTCTTAGACACCTTTTCATGCCTGAGCAAATAGTTATACCAGATCAGACTGCTCCTGAAGAAAAGTCTGATCTGTTGTCGCTATTTGTTTATCTGATCACTATCTTCTAAACACCTTATCATGCCTGAGAAAATGGTTTAGACCCAGATTAGACTACTCCTGAAGGAACAGTCTGGTCAGTTTGTACACTGTTTGCTAGGGCAAGGTAAGGTGGGCAAGATAAGGTGTATAAAAGGTAGGCTTGAGGTGGCAAATAGTGTAAACCCTGATCAGACTGCTCTAAAAGACAATCTCATCTGTGTTTACAATATTTGCCATTTGAACCCTACCTTCTAAGCACCTTATAGTTCCTGAGCAAATATTTAACTGAGATGAGACTGCTCCTGAAGGAAAGTTTGATCTGTGTTTTCATTATTAGCCATTTTAACACTACCCTTTAAGTAGCTAATTATGCCTGTTTACATATTTTGCTCAGACATGATGAGTTATGTGAAGGCTAGTCCCTGAATGGCAAACAGTGTAAACAATGATCAGAATGCTCTTGGTGGAATGTTCTTGTCTGAGTAAGGCTAGATGCTTAGAAAAATTGCTGCCTCCTGCCTCCCACATAGCGTCTCGGGTGATCCTATGGTATGACCTCATCCACTCGACGTGATACAGTACGCCAGATCAAGTTACTATTATAATAATATGTTTATTATATGCCTTTTTCTGACATTCTTTCTGAATTTAAAACCTGTTTTGGTCTTTAATACCGAAAAATTGCGGGAACGTTTGCCATAACGTTACGTTTCTTGACGTCACGTCAACATGTTTTCTGTCTCTGGTTCCATGCTTGCTATTTACTTTACGTTACGTCGCCACAAGCAGGTAACCGACGTTAGCCTCGTTTTAAAGTATAGTGATATGGATTCAGAAAACCTCAGTTCGTCGATCCGGCTTTCTATATCAGATGGCCAGAAAACAGACAGTTCTAAAGTCTTATCAGTTATAGGTATATAATAAATAGTTAAAAGGTAGTGATGATTTAGCAAGTTATGTAAAAAGTGATCATATTGCTTCTTCATGAATTGACTGATCTCTGCTTTCACTAATTGCTCAGGCATGAAAATGTATGAAAAGGGTTCTTAGAACGACAAAATGGGTAAACGTTGGTCAGACTGCTGTAAGAGTTAGTCTGATCTGTGTTTACACTATTTGCAATTTAAAGACTATCTTTTAAACACCTAATCATGCATGAGCAAATAGAGTAAAGCCAGATCTGACCTCTTCTAAAGGAACAGTCTGATCATTTTTACTCTATTTACTCTGGCAATATATGGTGTGCTGTGTAAATGGTAGTTTTGAAGTGGCATATAGTGTAAACACTGATCAGACTGCTCTTACAGCCAGTCTCATATGTGATTCCAATAATTTGCCATTTCATCACTACCATTTAGACTCCTTATCATGCCTGAACAAATATTTATACCAGATCAAACTGCATCTGAATAAAATTCTGATCTGTGTTGTCACTATTTGTTATCTTAACACTATCCTTTAAACACCTTATCATGCCTGAGGAAATGGTTTAGACCCATATTAGACTTCTCCTGAAGGAACAGTCTGGTTAGTTTTTAAACTGTTTGCCCAGGCAAGGTAAGGTGGACAAGATAAGGTGTGTAAAAGGTAGGCCTGAGGTGGCAAATAGTGTAAACCCTGATTATACTGCTCTAAAAGACAATCTCATCTGAGTTTACAATATTTGCCATTTAAACACTACCTTCAAAACGCCTTATAGTGCCTGAGCAAATAGCTAACTTTAATATGACTGCTCCTGAAAGAAAGTATGATCTGTGTTTTTACTATGAGCCATTTTAACACTTTCTTTTTAGCTTCTTATTATGCCCTTGCAGATAGATGCAAACCTAGATCAGATTACTATTTAAGGAAAGGTCTGATCAATGTTTACATTTTTTGCTAAGACATGATAAGTTGTGTGTGGCTAGTCCCTGAATGACAAATAGTGGCTAGTCCCTGAATGACAAATAGTGTAAACAATGATCAGAATGCTCATGATGGAATGGTCTTATTTGAGTAAGGCTTTATGCTTAGAAAAATTGCTGCCTCCTGTCTCTCGCATTCTGTCTATTTAATAGTAAACTGGTAGTGATTATTTAGCAAGTTGTGTAAAACCTGATCATATTGCTCCTTCATGAGTTGACTGATCTATGCTTTCACTAATAGCTCAGGCATGAATAGGTGTGAAAGGGGTTCTTAGACACCTTATCTTGCTTTGGCAAATAGTAATACCAGATCAGACTACTCCTGAAGATTTGTGCTGTCACATTTGATCTTAACACTATCTTTAAAACACCTCATCATGCCTGATGAAATAGTATAAACCCAGATTAGACCACTCCTGAAGGAACAGTCTGGTCAGTTTGGACACTGTTTGTTCAGGCATGGTAAGGTGGGCAAGATAAGGTGTGTAAAAGGTAGGCTTGAGGTGGCAAATGTGTAAACACTTATCAGAATGCTCTAAAACACAATCTCATCTGTGTTTACAATATTTGCCATTTGAACCCTACCTTCTAAGCACTTTATAGTTTCTGAGCAAATATTTAACCCAGATGAGACTGCTCCTGAAGGGAAAAAAATTGATCTGTGTTTTCATTATTAGCCATTTTAACACTACCCTTTTAGCTCTTTATTATGCCTGTTTACTTTTTGTGCTCAGACATGATGAGTTGTATGAAGGATAGTCCCTGAATGGCAAATAGTGTAAACATTGATCAATATGCTCTTGATGGAATGGTCTGATCTAAGTTAGCGTTATATGTTCAGAAAAATTGCTGTCTTCTGCATTCTGTGTCTGATCTATAGATCTAAGAGGTAGTGATGATAATAGCAAATAAGTAATCCAGATCAGATGGCTCCTGCAGGAATGTCTGATCTGTTTTGTCACGATTTGTTATCTTAACACTACCTTTTAGGACCATATTATGTTAGCGCAAATAGACGAAACCCAAATCAGATTGCTCCTACAGGAACAGTCTGATTAGTGTTTACATTATTTGCTTTGGCATGTAATAGTCTTTAAATGGGAAATAGTGTAAACAATTATCAGACTGCTCCTACTGGAATGGTCTGGTCTGGGTGTGCACCATTTGCTCATGCCACTATTTGCTAATGCAAATTGGCAATTCCTGCATACACTGTCCGCAAATCTTCTTTGTCTGCTGTCCGTTAGAGCCTCTTGCAAATAAGATGCTCTCAACTATCATTTCACTCCGTTTAGAGCCTAGTCCCTGACCCTCAATGGATGCTACGAAGCTTTAAACTGAGTATACAAGTCAGCTCTGTATACTTCTGGGTGAAATGAAGGAGATTATATCCTGCATCCATCTATTATAATCTCCAATATCTGCATCTGTCTGTAATACTGTTCTGCATCTGCTGTCTGTATATGTTTGTAATTATAATATTTGCATCCACTGTCTGTTATAATTATCTGCATCCACTGTCTGCTATAATATTCTGCATCTGCTGCCTGTATATGTTTGTAATTATAATATTCTGCATCCACTGTCTGTTATAATAATCTGCATCCACTGTCTGTTATAATAATCTGCATCTGCTGCCCGTTATGATATTCTGCATATGCTGCCTGTTATGATATTCCGCATCTGCTGCCTGTTATAATATCCTGCATCTGCTGCCTGTTATAATATTCTGCATCTGCTGTCTGTTATAATATTCTGCATCTGCTGCCTGTTATAATATTCTGCATCCACTATGTGTTATAATATTCTGCATCCACTGTGTGTTATGATATTCTGCATCCACTGCCTGTTATAATATTCTGCATCTGCTGCCTGTTATAATATTCTGCATCCACTGTGTTATAATATTCTGCATCCAATGTGTGTTATAATATTCTGCATCCACTGTGTGTTATAATATTCTGCATCCATTGTGTCTTATAATATTCAGCATCTGCTGTTAATATTCTGCATATGCTGTCTGTTAGAGTTGATACTCTTCTTTCATAACACCTCATTAAGAGCCGAATCCCTGACCATCAATGCTTTTATCAAGCTCTTAAAAGAGTATACAAGTCTGCTCTTTTCTTCAGGGTCAAATGAATGATATTCTGGAACGAAGTTATAAAAAGAGTTGCATGCTTCATTCTGTCTCTTATTAACAAATCTTTTGCATGCACTGTCTGTTATTGCGCTTACCAGAATTAGATATTGTTCTCAAGAATGTTCTTAAGGTGCCCTACGAAAATAACTGAAACAAATTTTATCCGTCAAAAAATGGCCGCCATGTGGTGTGGCCAGTTCCCCTTTGTACCTATGAAAGACAACATATCTGAAATCAATGGTCAGAATTGAGAACAATTGGCCAGCAATTGTCACAATGTGACCAACAGAAATACTATAAATAAATTTGATCCGGCCCAGCAATGGTCACAATATGACCAGCATAACTACTATAAATAAGTTTGATCCCACCAGGGTGAATGGCTGGTTTCACCAATGTACCTCTATATATATGTTAACATGTTAACGGAGATGCTAACTAGATGGCCTTATACAAAAAAGGTAAAACCAAATTGATCTGCCAGGGGGGAAATCATGGCTACTAAGGCCTTACTGTGGCAGAGAAATTTTAAAATCTCTGAAGCCGCTGATCAGAATTCAGGTGGCGTGAGAATTGTTGCACTTTCCATTAGTTCTCATGAACAGATTCAATTAAACTGAATCTGCTGTTTTCTTATATTGTAGGTTCTCTCTATTTCTGGAGGATCCGTTTTTCCAGATTATTTCAATATAATTGGCAGAATTGGGTCATTGGTTGACCTTCAACTTAAAGATCTAATACAAATTTGCTCTGTTGAAAAACATGGCTGTTCTTGAATATGCATATATAAGAAACTGGAAACGTTTGTTTAGAAAAAATTGTCATAAATAAAAAAAAATAGCATAAATGATCGATCTCAAGGTGACCATAAGCAAAAAAGTAAAAACAAATTTTATCTGTCAAAATCATGGTGGGCAGGGTGAGTGGCTTACTGCTTTATGGAAAACTTTTTTTTAAAAAAAAAACTTCTACCCCGAAACAAACTCAGATGAACCTTTGCAGTCTCCTTTTAACCTTAAAAACTCCAAATGATGTTTGATCAGTAGCTTAATATTCATAGAATTTTTAACTGACTAGGAAAGGCTTTGATCAGACTGCCCATATGAATTTGATCCTGCAAAAAGCAAAATAAACAACAGGGAGCGCAGTGGCTCAGTGGTAGAGTGCTTGACTCGAGACCGAGAGGCCGCAGGTTCGAGCTTCACCAGCGTCACTGTGTTGTGGTCCTAGAGCAAGACACATTTATCCTAGCTTAGTACTGGTTCAACACAGGAAGACCCGTCCCCGTTTAACTGAAAGATTGTATATGGGACGTAAAGAATCAAATCAAACAAAATAAATAAACAACAAGAAAAAACATGGCCGCCAGGGGTGGCATGGCTTATTAGTTTTTTTTTTCATAATCTTCAGAATTCAAAATTGTTTGGCAAAATGGTCATTAAACGACCTGCAAAAATGTTTAAACGAAAAAGACCTGTCAAATAATATTGCCACCAGCAGTGCTACCAGTTTCCCTCATTTACCTAAATGTCTTCTGAATCCAAAAGTTAGAATTTAAAAGGGTTTTGTAGTAATAATTACTAGGTTACCCAGCCTCTACAGATATGTCATTTTTGAGTAAAATATGTAACAGCACATCTAGCCCCACAAGGCTGTTGCTCTTTAAATACGGTTTGCCCTGAGGCTGGTGTTTGAACATTAGTCCTTGTCGTACAATGACAGTACACTGCAGGCTCTCCGGAACCTGCAGAGATGTCAGTTCAAGCCTGACCAAAGACAAGAGTTCAAACAAACATCCACCTCAATTAAGCAAATGATACTATATGTATCAGGGGCATACCTACGTTAACGCATATATGCATGTAAGTACAACTCAAATGGTCAAAATACAACTGATGGTATCAATTGTGGGCCCATTTAGTCATGTGAAATACTATAAACCATTTTCTAACAAACTTGACTAGGAGTGAGCGCCTAATACACCTACCAAAAACATATTGCTTCTCTGTGATGATACATTGCATTAGTTAGGAAGCCTCCATCGGAGCTAAACAATTTTGTGTTTTAACAACAACTAAATCTAGGGTGAAGATTTGGCACCAGTAAAATACATTTAGCCCCCCCCCCCCCCCCCCCCCCAAGTAGCTAAGGCTGCTGTTCGCTCTAAAAATGGTGGTTCTGTTGTTGATATAATGTTTAACGAACTTCCCATTGTTTCTGGGAGTTCTGTGTTTGTCTTTGTTTTGTTATATCTTTGTTTTGTTATGCATTACTATGTGTCCATTCTGGTTTTGCAACAAGAGTGCGGTCTGAAGGACAGCTACAGTGAGCCACTTTAGTTACGCACCACTTATAAAATGTAAAATTACTCAGAAAAGAAATGTGATATTTTTATTCTGAGACTACCAACGTAAAGCGCATCTATATTTGCATTAGCCATTGAAATTTCATTGTGATCGGATCACAAACAAATGAGAAAATGGATCTTTTAGTGCACTACCCTCAAAACACCATTTCACATTGCATTATCTCGAATGAAACTCAGATCACATTGCACTTTTATCAGGGTCAAATTTCTGCTATGCCAGAGATAAGAGCCGATTTATTCTTGGCAATATCTAAAACTGGAATGTGTTTGTTATAACTTCATCATTTTTTTTATGTTTTACTATTTTGGTTCCCAGCTGGCCAAGGTTTGAAAAAAGTTGGTTTTAGTACTTTTTTTAAAGTTAGTTAAAATTTCGAATGATTCTGAGTAAACTAGTTATCAAAACACTTCTTTTATAATTTCATTTTAAACGACCATGTATCGGCCGTTTATTTTCGTAAAAAAATAATGGATTTATTGGCGTCATAGTGTTGACGTTAGTGATGACGTCACTACTACCAAGGCTATAAGACGTGGCAATGATAAGATGTTTTAGTGTTTTGATACTTCGTTGTCAACAAGTGACTCATAACAAAACAATTTGCGAAGGAAATCCTGTTTGATTATTGTAACTGACGTTAATATGACGTCAAAACGAGCATTTCTACAAAAAATAACGGTGTTACTAAATTTAACAACCGAAAAAAGGGGTTTTACTCGAATAAAATAATTGTTTTTGGTGTTTTTCTGTCACAACGATCACCACGGATAATGCCTAGCGCAAAACAAAAATAAAAAATATAGAAGGTCAGGTTGCACGTGCATTTTTGTCATTTTTGTCAAAATTGCCTTTGATTTAGCAGAATGATTTGCATTAGTGATTACAATATTTTTTTCGATGTCATCAAACAGATAAAATGTCAATAAATAAATTATCATAGAGAATGTTCGATTCCAGCATTTTTGTCAAAAAATGTGGGGCCTGAAAAAATGGTGCGTAACTAAAGTGGCTCACTGTATAATCCACAGTCACTTATGTGGAACATTTTGTTGTAGAGGGAATGGCATGACAGAGGGATTGGTTCTACATACCCAGATAAACATTTGGTCAACGTGTAATGGATTTTTTTCAAAGGTTCCTGAGATATGGAACAAAACAAGAAATTCAAGTGTGCCTTGACCCATAGTCTGTGTAGTTGAGTCAAGGGCTCTGCACACTACCTTAATCAGATAAAAATTTGACCAAAACTTTATAAAAATCTTTCAAAGGGTTCAGGAGATATGAAGTGGACACAGAATTCAAGGGTAAAGCCTATGACCTTGAACTGTGACCTTGAGTCTTGTAGCTGAGTCATGGGTTCTGCACACTGTCTCACTAAGATGAACATTTGAATGAAGTATAATGAAACTAGTTCAAACGGTTTAGGAAATATTGAGCGGACACAAAACGAAGGATAAATCACATGACCTTGAATTGTGACCTTGACCTTGCGTCTGTGTAGCCGGGTCATAGGCTCTGCTCATTATCTCACTCAGAGGAATATTTGGGTAAAGTTTAATGAAAATCGCCTCAAGGGTTCATGAGATATGGACTTGACACGAAATTCAAGCATAAATACTTTGACCTGTGACTTTGACCTTGAGTCTAGGTAGCTTGGTCATGTGCTCTGAACACTGTTTTACTAAGAGGAACGTATGAGTGAAGTATCATGAAAATCGATCAAAGGGTTCAGGAGATATGGAGCGGACACGAACTTTCAAGGGTAAATCATTTGACCTTGGATCTAGGTAGCTGGGTCATGTGCTCTGCACACCGTCTTACTAAGAGGAACATATGAGTGAAGTATCATGAAAATCGATCAAAGGGTTAAGGAGATATGGAGCGGACACGAAATTCAAGGGTAAATTCTTTAACTGTGACCTTAACCTTGACTCTAGGAGCTGGGCCATGTGCCCTGCACACCGTCTTACTAAGAGGAGCATATATGTAAAGTTTCATGAAAATCGATCAAAGAGGGTCTGGATGGGGTATAATGATTAGTGAATAATGGCCCTTTTTTATAATGAATATTGAATAATGAGCCAAAAAAATAATGAATAGTGAATATTGGTGGCCTAAAAAAATAATGAATAATCATATTTTTTAATGATTTGAAGAAAAAATTAATGAATAGTGAATAATCAGATTTCTTTGCCACCTTTCTTACTGTTAATGAATAATTGGTCTTATTTTAATGAATAACCCAAAATTTTAATGAGATGAATAATGGGCCAGTTTTTTTTTAATGAATAGTGAATACCAGACCCCCCCCCCCCCTCCCTCATCCAGATACTCATCAAAGGGTTCAGGAGATATTTGTTTGTTTTTTTGTTTTGTTGCTTTACGTCCCAAGTCAACAGCTATGGTCATGGTTGGACGGTCAGTTCACCTAACCACACTTTTTTCCCGGGCAAGCTTGATCAGGCAGTTAACCAGTACTTCGTGCACATACTTTCGCTTGTACGAGGGCGGGATCAAAAGTAATGCAACCAAAGATGTCATATGACAACTAAAGGTGGGTTTGCATTTTTGTTTATTTCAAATTGTCAAAATACCATCCCTTCACAGATACGCAAATTTTCAAATTTTTAATTCAATCCTTGAAGCCTTTCTCATAGTCTTTTTGGGGTATACCTCTAAGGAGGTTTAATATGGAGACACCTAACTTTTGGCGGGAGGTATATTTCTGCCAGCAGGATTTTTCTTGAGACAAGGGAAGAGAAAAAAGTCACAGGGGACTAGATCAGGGGAATAGGGTGGATGTTCTAGAACATAAACCCCCTGTTCTTTCCAAAAGCGACGCCACACTTCCGGCCTTGTGACTTGAGGCATTGTCATGTTACAAATAAATACCACAGATGCCTATCTTGGATCAACATTTCTGGTAGAATTTGACAAATTTTCTAAGAACTTTGTTCCTGTAAAACCTTGTATTCATTGACTTGCCTTTGGGTATAGAGACTTGTATTGCTAGTCCGTTAGGAGTGAAAAATATGACATACATAACATTTTACACTGGTAATCCTTTTGGCAATGCAAGGCCTTCTTGCATTTTGGTAAGCCATACTCGATTACTTATTTTTCGATGCGGTTCGAAATAGTGCATCGAAGACTCATCATATGTTACTACATTCATAAATAATTTCTGATCATATCTTGGAAATTGTTTTAACAGTTTGCACGCCATCCTAATATGCGTGTATTTTTGCTCCTCATTGGGCAAATGTGAGGCCCACCAAGTGCTTTCCTTCTTCATTTTCAAAATATTTCGCAAAAAGCGCAGTGCAATGCTTTTGAAATGCCAATCATGTCCGCAATCTGCTGAGAAGTATATCTTTGCGTCTGATTTTACTATATAATTTTTATAACAATCTTTTGACTACTTGCAGATTTAGATCTACAATATTTTGGAGCACTTGTAACAGACCCTACGCCTGCACTGAAATCCCTAACCTGTCTGCAAACTGTGGAAAATGACATTGAATTACTAACATAATCAGTATATATGTCAGCATAAATGTCCGTTGAACCTCTGCTAAGTAATGCACGAGTCTTAATGTCAGCCCTGATTTCGATCTCATTTTCAACGCTTCTCCCAACCATTTTGCTTAACCGCCTATGAGTAGGGTTTGTGCAAAATTAAATTTCACGAGAGATATTGTGTCTACATGTGCAGTTGATACATCCATTGAAAGGTGAGAGAATGGAGAACACATACAAGGCGTGGGTTTTATCTTCCCGCCAACAGTTGCGGTGAAAATTAGCCAGTGGCATTACTTTTGATCCCATCCTCGTAACTGACAACAATCCTTCTTGAATGATTCAGCGGAAGGGAGGAGAATGATCGTAGAAATTATTCCATTATCAATCTCCATGAAAGTATGGGACCAGTCCGGGATCGAACTCGCGACCCCTGGATCTGCAGTCAGACTAGCATCTGTTGTCAGGCACGAAGTTACCAACTGCGCCATGCGGCCCGGTGATTTCAGGAAATATGGAGCGGACACAAAATTCAAGTGAAAATCCTTTGATCTGTGCCCTAGAGTCTAGGTAGCTGGATTATGTGCTCTGCACACCGTCTTACTAAAAGGAACATATGAGTGAAGTTTCATGAAAATCGATCGAAGGGTTCAGGAGATATGGAGCGGACACGAAAGTGTCACGGACGGACTGACAGACGAATGGCATTCCTATAACCCCCTTCCGCTATAACCCCCTTCCGCTTCGCGGCAGGGGAGTAATCATCTTGAAGAGGAAGAGAAAGCTGGCTGCTTTGCTATTATTGTCTTGCAGATGTACGTACTGTCACTGTAAATAATCTGGCTCTTCCTCATGCATGGCACCGTGGGTTGGTCTGCTGTGTGTGGTATTTCCTGATCATACTCACTTACTTACGATAAATGATATGTTTCAGATACGGGCCTCGTCGCGAGAAAACCCGTCTTCGGGGTTTCCCACAAAGCGAGTTTCAAATCAGTCTCCTCAGCTACAAAGACTAGCTAGAAAATTGAAATTTCGCTCGTAGCAAGTCTAGATATGATACATCTCCATAAGCGAATATCAAAGGCGCTGATCAGTCTGCGCGGATGCGCAGGCTGGTCTGCGCCTGTGTTGTTCGCAAACCCCCGAAGACAGGTTTTCTCGCGTCGAGGCCCATTATTACAATAGTGCATTCTGTGAAGTGTTGATAATATTCAAGCCAAATAATCTGCTTATTTAAAAAAAGTCACAGAATGTATAATTGTATCTATGGCATATAATTTATCATTTAAGTTTTCTGTATGCGAAGGGCGCTCACTCCTAGTCATTTTTGTTTATGGTTTACACATAAAAAGCCTTGTTGACACTTATTCAGTGTTTTATGTTTCTGATACAAGAGTTATTCATTATATATGAGCACGGATCTGACAAAAGGGTCCTTCGGGCATTTTAGCAGCTTTTGTGTAATCAAAATTCCAAAAACATCTAAATTTTCAAGATTTTGCATGTTCTTACAATAAAGTCAAATTGCTTCTAACATGTAATACAATCAAAGGCGCAAACAGTACTGATAAAATTAAGTGATACCTATAATGTATGTTGCCATGGCAACAGCTGTGCATATATTAATATTCTAAAATATGTGTTCTCACAATTTTTCTCTTTTAGTCACATGGCTGTTGCCAAATTGTTCTGTATAAAGGGCAATTGAGTTCAACTGTAGAATTCGGTCATTTTTTCACCCTAAAACAATCCTGAATGCCCTAAATCTAAATACTGGGAATAAACTACATACTTATGACCTAAATAAAACATCATGCCTAATGCAGACATAACCTTTCAGTGTTCAATAGACAAATTCAACTACATACTTATGACCTAAATAAAACATCATGCCTAATGCAGACATAACCTTTCAGTGTTCAATAGACAAATTCAACTACATACTTATGACCTAAATAAAACATCATGCCTAATGCAGACATAACCTTTCAGTGTTCAATAGACAAATTCAACTACATACTTATGACCTAAATAAAACATCATGCCTAATGCAGACATAACCTTTCAGTGTTCAATAGACAAATTCAACTACATACTTTTGACCTAAATAAAACATCATGCCTAATGCAGACATAACCTTTCAGTGTTCAATAGACAAATTCAACTACATACTTAAGACCTAAATAAAACATCATGCCTAATGCAGACATAACCTTTCAGTGTTCAATAGACAAATTCAACTACATACTTATGACCTAAATAAAACATCATGCCTAATGCAGACATAACCTTTCAGTGTTCAATAGACAAATTCAACTACATACTTATGACCTAAATAAAACATCATGCCTAATGCAGACATAACCTTTCAGTGTTCAATAGACAAATTCAACTACATACTTATGACCTAAATAAAACATCATGCCTAATGCAGACATAACCTTTCAGTGTTCAATAGACAAATTCAACTACATACTTATGACCTAAATAAAACATCATGCCTAATGCAGACATAACCTTTCAGTGTTCAATAGACAAATTCAACTACATACTTATGACCTAAATAAAACATCATGCCTAATGCAGACATAACCTTTCAGTGTTCAATAGACAAATTCAACTACATACTTATGACCTAAATAAAACATCATGCCTAATGCAGACATAACCTTTCAGTGTTCAATAGACAAATTCAACTACATACTTATGACCTAAATAAAACATCATGCCTAATGCAGACATAACCTTTCAGTGTTCAATAGACAAATTCAACTACATACTTATGACCTAAATAAAACATCATGCCTAATGCAGACATAACCTTTCAGTGTTCAATAGACAAATTCATCTAGATACTTATGACCTAAATAAAACATCATGCCTAATGCAGACATAACCTTTCAGTGTTCAACAGACAAATTCATCTACATACTTATGACCTAAATAAAACATCATGCCTAATGCAGACATAACCTTTCAGTGTTCAATAGACAAATTCAACTACATACTTATGACCTAAATAAAACATCATGCCTAATGCAGACATAACCTTTCAGTGTTCAATAGACAAATTCAACTACATACTTATGACCTAAATAAAACATCATGCCTAATGCAGACATAACCTTTCAGTGTTCAATAGACAAATTCATCTACATACTTATGACCTAAATAAAACATCATG
Source organism: Loripinus fragilis (assembly GCA_964019695.1). Taxonomy (NCBI): domain Eukaryota; kingdom Metazoa; phylum Mollusca; class Bivalvia; order Lucinida; family Lucinidae; genus Loripinus; species Loripinus fragilis. Next base: position 67,998,859 of record OZ026530.1, read on the forward strand.
CCTAATGCAGACATAACCTTTCAGTGTTCAATAGACAAGTTCATCTACATACTTATGACCTAAATAAAACATCATGCCTAATGCAGACATAACCTTTCAGTGTTCAATAGACAAATTCATCTACATACTTATGACCTAAATAAAACATCATGCCTAATGCAGACATAACCTTTCAGTGTTCAATAGACAAATTTAACTACATACTTATGACCTAAATAAAACATCATGCCTAATGCAGACATAACCTTTCAGTGTTCAACAGACAAATTCAACTACATACTTATGACCTAAATAAAACATCATGCCTAATGCAGACATAACCTTTCAGTGTTCAATAGACAAATTCATCTACATACTTATGACCTAAATAAAACATCATGCCTAATGCAGACATAACCTTTCAGTGTTCAATAGACAAATTTATCTACATACTTATGACCTAAATAAAACATCATGCCTAATGCAGACATAACCTTTCAGTGTTCAATAGACAAATTCATCTACATACTTATGACCTAAATAAAACATCATGCCTAATGCAGACATATCCTTTCAGTGTTCAATAGACAAATTCATCTACATACTTATGACCTAAATAAAACATCATGCCTAATGCAGACATAACCTTTCAGTGTTCAATAGACAAATTCATCTACATACTTATGACCTAAATAAAACATCATGCCTAATGCAGACATTATCATTCAGTGTTCAATAGACAAATTCATCTACATACTTATGACCTAAATAAAACATCATGCCTAATGCAGACATAACCTTTCAGTGTTCAATAGACAAATTCATCTACATACTTATGACCTAAATAAAACATCATGCCTAATGCAGACATAACCTTTCAGTGTTCAATAGACAAATTCATCTACATACTTATGACCTAAATAAAACATCATGCCTAATGCAGACATAACCTTTCAGTGTTCAATAGACAAATTCATCCCTAGATGCTGGTGTTTGTACAGTGGTCCTTGTTGTACAATGACAGTATAACTTGACTTTTCGCTTTCTGTAAAGGCGGCGCCTCATGAATGCGTAATTAGGACTAGTCTACTTTAGGCATAGGTAAAAGCTGAAAAGGAGGCGTGGTTTTATTCAAAAGTAACTGTATCATCTTGTGCCACAACCTCAGTCATTATTTAGTTCTTAAAACGCCAACAAAATAACTGCATCTGAAAATGTCTGTTTAACAAAAGCAGGAAGGCAAACAATGTGGACCCAGATCAGACTGCTCCTACAGGAGCAGTCTGATCTGGGTTCACACTGTTTATCTGTGAGGCTTCAAATAGTTTAGTGGACAACAAAAACATACATTTTGTGATTATGCGCTATAAGGGTTAAGAAATGTGAGTTAAGAGTGTATACGGTTAGGATTTTCATGAAATGCACGCACGTTTGCGCGGCTCAAAAAGCTTATTAACTCTTTACCAAATTATAAATAAAACCTGATTTCCCTTCCTCACAGTGTCCAACCGTAACGCTGGAAGAACGGTCGAAACGCCGGAACTTCGGTCGTATAACGCCGAATTTCGGTCTTTTTTAATGGATTCGCCGCCATTTTTGGTGTTTTGACTGACGGTAGGTAGAAACTATCACTTTTTAAAAATATTAGGATACGTTCACCGAACATGAAAAGAAGCCTATCCGGATCTACATGCATTATTCTAACTGCCAAATCTTCAACTGAAACATAAACTTTGCTGAAATTGTCAAACACTTCAAAAGAAAATTGGCGTACAGTTTCGTACCATGCACTATGAGAGCTTTCGTACTGGGAAGTTTCGTACTTTTTTGATATTTTTGAAATTATTGATCATTGATGAACGAAAAAGTATTTGAAACTGACCTTGTATCATGAACTGGCCATTCCTTAGATTAATTTAATCCAGAAAGCAAGGAGAGAGGCACAATCCACGAAATTTAAGGTAACGCCGGATACAACGGTCATGCATGCTTGCGTTTGTAGGTGAGTGGAGCAAAAGACAGCTTTGAATGTGACGTGTTTCGTGGTCCATGCCATTGGAACACAAATTCAATTTTAATGGAGATAAAAAAGCATGCTGGCATGCTGCAAACATTCCAGAGAAATTCAACCTTTTTGCTGTTACATAAATTTTGAAATATAAGAGCTTGGAAATAGCTAGAATATTGCGTAAAGGCTGAATGCGAGAATGGGGCTAACTTCAAGACTAATAGGTTCTTGCACTAAACGAATTGAACCCAGTATTCTTAGTAATAAGTAAACACTATATGGGCCTTATCATTAGAAAAAAATGAGTATGATTAGGAAAGACCACAGTCACGAACTGCAGGCAAATCCCCTGGCACCATAAGGAAAAGCCACACAACATTCACAAAACACCAGGAAGACGAAAAAACGCAAGACAATTATCTCTATCTTCCCCATCAAGATGATTAGAAGCTAGATGGCACTAAACATTGAACAATTACAGAATCCCACAAGGGCAGTTACAATCAACAACGAATCCACAATAACAGAACCACCACCTTAGAATTGTCAGAAGCCGAAGCCATTGGTTGGGTTGGCTATAGTGCATTTTACTGGTACCAAATATTTTCCCAATATTATGCTGTTGTTGAAGCACACAACATGTTACGATCACATGGAGGCTTCCATGGGTTTGGATAAATTAATTCACCCTGCTCAGCTAATAGGACTGAGTAGCGGACCAAAATTTTGTGAATGCAACAATTCACATGATATTCTAAAATGGCGGATAAACGAAATCTTAGATGCGAAGACAATATTTTTGCAACGCAGTATGATGCACGATTACTGTTGTTGAGCCATGGAATTATTAGGTTACAAGCCAATAGAATAGCTGGTAATGCGATTCTAATTATCATAAAACTTGAAAGCGAATTAGTATACATGTATATGTTCTCTAAATAAAAAAATATAATTAAATATATAAAAAGATAAAACGAAAGTGAACCAAGCTTTAGTCTGAGGCTTTAACCGATCTAATGACTTCGCAAGGACAGTGTACTGTGACCCAAACTCGACTGGTACCGGCTGTTTTCTTACAACTTATATAAGTATAAGCTTTTACAAAAAGTTAGCTCAAAGCTGAACATACATAGAATTGCCATTCCATTGTTTTAACCCAAACAGCAACCATAGTTTGCGACAGACAGACAGACATAAAGACAGACAGGCATAAAGACATACATAAAGCCAGGCACGTAGGTAGTCATATAGATTTTGCTGCTCGAACTTAAAGCTCTCAGAACAATGGTTAAGCGCTAAACCCACCTGAGCTACCTTGGTGTTCCAAATTTTCTATTGCCTACTTTAATTGAATTGTTCAACTTTGACACGTCTATGTCTGAACAAATTTGATTTATAGTAAGGGTTTACTTTTGTCAATGCCATTTTCCCATATTTGTATACAGCATATGGCAAACACAAGGACGACAACCTAGGTCACATTATAAGACTTTGGGTGATATTTTGATGACATGTTCTGGACAATTGTGAGGAATTGTTGAGATTGTTAAGTATTTTCCCTGGGGTTTTTGGTTGTTGTTTTCTGCTATGATTTAACTTTGTTTTGGTGGGGCACCAAAGAAGTCAATATTCAAGGACAAGATTTACTTCAAATGTTTCCATTGACCGTCTGTATATACGGAAACAAATATTGATCAACCAAGGGGGATGAGGAACTCTCATTTTTCTTCCTACGTAAAATTTTAGCAACCCAAAAATATCCCAAATTCTGTACCTTAACCTTTAGAAGATACCCTAAAATACATAGAAATGCCCCCTAAATCTAGTCCAATTTGTGATGACCTCTTAAAAATATCCACAAAGTCTTCATACCCGAAAGATATTCATTTATCTGAAAACCCAAAAAGATATTCAAGTTAAAAAAAATTACACACCCCAAAATGGTCCGAGCCTACGAATGTATGAAAATATCAATGTACGCCCCCCAGATGCGACCATGTCTTTTTCGTAATTTAATTATTTGGTCCAAGTGTTTCTTGATATATTATTAATGGTCATTTTCAGTTTGGATAGAAATGGCATATGTGATGTAGATTGTTAAAGGTGCATATTATACCCAGTAAAAGTCCCCTACATTTTAGCGAAGTCTGAATCACATGACCACTGTTTTTGCATCAATATTTGTCACAATCAGCATTTTTTTCAGTAAGGTTTGGACGCTTCCTTGGTTGAACCTGTATTAAGCAGAGTATAATGTGTATTGCTCAAAGACAAAATACAGAGCCCCAAAAGAGGCTAGGACCAGAAACCCATCTATGTTGAGCTGAACACATTACCACTGAGAGACTCTCCTTTTCTAAAACAACCAGCATTGTAAGGACTAAGCAAATGAACATACTGGTTTACACAAAGCAGTTTTCAACCCCTGAAGACAGTTGTGTATTTTGAATCAAATGAAAGTGTATTCCAAGCATCAGAGAGAGCTCAGTGAATTTAAACAAGTCAAGGAGTGGCCTATCGTACTTCTGAATTATGTCCAATGTTCTTCAAGGCCGGGTCTCTTTAAAGAGTTTTTCCCTGAGAACAAGTCTCCCTGAATATTTAATCGACTTGTAAATATAAAAACAGGATGTGCGTATGATCAGGAACTGCTTCAATCACAAACTGCAGACTAGCCCAAGGAACCATGAGAAAGAGTCATGGAACACTAATAGTCAAAAGACACTAGCAAAACAATTAAGCGACCGGCTCCCTGTTCCCCATCAAAATGAGTGCAAAACTAGAAGGACAAAAAGAAGTGTAAACACATAACCCCTTAGATAATGGGTGCAAAAAAACAATGAATCAAAGACAACAGAGCCACCGCCGAAAATTGAGAACAGCCTAAGCTGCTATAAATAGCAAGTGCAAACTCTGACTATAGTAGCAACTATGGCATTAAACTCTGGTCAGTGAATGGAGCTAAATGAGCTTATTTATCTCATTTAAAATTAAATTTGTGTTCCAATGGCATGGACCACGGAACACGTCACATTCAAAGCTGTCTTTTGCTCCGCTCACCTACAAACGCAAGCATGCATGACCGTTGTATCCGGCGTTACCTTAAATTTCGTGGATTGTGCCTCTCTCCTTGCTTTCTGGATTAAAAAATCTAAGCAATGGCCAGTTCATGATACAAGGTCAGTTTCAAATACATTTCCATTCATCACTGATCAATAATTTCAAAAATATCAAAAAAGTACGAAACTTCCCAGGAGGAAAGCGCTTATAATGCATGGTACGAAACTGAACACCAATTTTCTTTTGAAGTGTTTGACAATTTCAGCAAAGTTTATGTTTCAGTTGAAGATTTGGCAGTTAGAATAATGCATGTAGATCCGGATAGGCTACTTTTCATGTTCGGTGAACGTATCCTAATATTTTTAAAAAGTGATAGTTTCTACCTACCGTCAGTCAAAACACCAAAAATGGCGGCGAATCCATTGAAAAAGACCGAAATTCGGCGTTATACGACCGAAGTTCCGGCGTTTCGACCGTTCTTCCAGCGTTACGGTTGGACACTGTGTTCCTTAGCAGATGAAATAGCCGAACCACACCCAGATATGAATATTAAAGTTGCCGCCTTTACAGAAAGCGAAAAGTCGAGTAATACACTACAGGCTCTTAGAAACCTGCAGAGATGTCAGTTCATAATAATCTAGAAAAACAGAGCCGTCAAAATAGAGAGAACCTACAATATAAGAAAACAGCAGACTCTGTTTTATAGAGTCTGTTAATGAGAACTAATGTAACGTGCAACGGTTTTTCACACCTAGCGCCGTCTAAAGCAGTATTCTGCGTGTGATCAGAACCCAATATTCCTAAAGGATCAGAATATGAAAAAATATCAATTCTATATCGATGCATGGGAAAAGTTTTACTCCTGGAAGTAAAAATGACAGCTGACCAGTGACGAGTTAGAAAACATACACTTCATTTAAAGCATAGTAGTTGCATGTTTTTTTTTTTTTTTTTTTTTTGTTATTCTAATACTAATATGTAATAGCGAAATTAATAATGAGCCGCGACATGAGATTTCCAACAATGTGGTAGGTGTGATCAGCAAAGCCTCAGATCAGCCTGCGCATGGGCAGTCTGATTGGAGCCTTTGCTAGTCAGAGTGTAAAATTACTGACCAAACTTCATTTGGAGTTTCTAAGCTTAAAAGGAGACTGCACAGGCTCGTCTGAGTCTACACTTGAGAAAATGCCACATTTTAGAAATCACATGCCGTGGCTCAATTATGAACGTTTGTTATTGGGATTAACGCTTAAAGCGCCAATCACAACTGCAGCAGACGACAAATTTTGCACCATCTTTCACAATTTTCAAAAAAAAAAAAATAAGGTATGATATTTCATGAACTATCATACCTCATTTGTTATTTTTGAAAAAGCTGCAAAATTTGAAATTGTCGTCTGCTGCAAATTATAGGTGGCGCTTTAAGGGTTAAATTGGTGCACTTCCAGATGGAACATATGGTGATAAGTTTAGGTTACAGGAAATATATCAGCTACTAGACATGTAAGAGGTCCACATCCCCACTTTTATTTCTTCGTTTCAAAAAAACAAATTGTCTTTAAATAGCAACAGTGTAAGAAAAGATTTAACGAAGAGGTGAGGCCCCCGGGGGGGTCTGTGCTCCCTTGATCCCTGAAAATAATGCATTGATCTCCCCAGATCCCTGAAAATAATTGCCTTGGCTCCCTAAAAGTATTTTGCCTTTGCTCCCCAAATCCCTAAAAATAGACCAGCTTCTCCCCAGATCCCCAAAAATATAAGTCAATTCTCCCTAAAATGTATTTTTCTTTTCGTAGGATTAAAATCACATACTTAACAAGAAATATCTTTAAAAAAGATATTCGGCGGCTCTCAAATATTTACAATTTTAACACAACTAAGTGACGAAATCCCCTTATACTCCCTGTCTTTGCATGCTGGAAAAGGATGTTCCGTCTAAAACCAGCGAATTTGGAAGTTGTGCTATGTTTCTGGTCTCTCTTTTGCTTGGTGCTCTTTTCGCTGAGCGATATGCATCTGAATCGTTCCAAATTTTAGGCACTTCACCAGCAAAGGCTAGGAAACAATGGTATTAGTCCTAATGTTTTTAAGAAAGCTGCAGATTTTGACGATAAATGTATGTACTGAAACAAACTGAAAACCCGGAAAAAACATGCCATATTGTTGTTGTTGTTGTCACATAGGCTAGATTCGGCCCGCCAGAAAGCCACCACCCGAAAAGCATTTTGCTGGCGGGCCCATAATGGCCCGAAATTTGGTGCTGGCTGTTTGCAAGTTAGCCCCGGGAAGTTAGCCTTATATGATACATGTTCGTCTTACATACATGTAGTTAAAGATACTAGAGCTTGTGCTTGCCATCTTCCTAAAGGAAATAGCAAAATACGCTGATACATGTACAGCTGCGGAGGTTGATCTGAGTCTAAGTGTAGGATTGTGGGTTTCGGGCACATTCAAATTGTAGGAAATTATGTGCCATTATTTACATTAAATATCCATCCCCATTATAACCTCTTTTTTTAAGAAACATCTTTTTTCGCAAGGATGTATCTTGTTAAGCGCTATTAATCAACATTATAACGTGGGGTTTTTTTGCTGTCTATTTATAACGCACCATGTTGTCTGATTAAAGAGAGACTCTGCCGATAGCTACACTGTCGTTGTAAGAACATGCATTTGCCTGTCAGAGCAAGCTTTGCACGTATTTACTCGCCTGAACCCCGAGATTACTCTCTAATTCGCGATGAATTTTACGCCCTTGTATATAATGTAATGCATTAAATACACTTGTTATATTTGTTTTAGAAATAGATTAGACCTAATAATTATCAGTGATTTTTTTACAAATTTGTTTCTATGAGTCCCGGGACTCACTGGGCCAAAATTCTTTGCATCCCAAACTCGAAGTTCTGCATCCCATACGGGGTCCTCTTTAAATTATAAATTTAGTGTATCCATACGAATCCGGCCATTCATAGAAGCCAATTTGGGAAGCAAAACACTGGCATACTTATTTATACTATAATAAAGATCAAACTTAATTTACTTTGTCAAGTAAAATAATAAAGATATAAAAACCTACCTGACTTTCTTATTAATAAAAATTTCAGTTCCAGACAGTATATTTCCTTAATTTAATCATATTATCATTTTTTGCCAAGAGTCAGACTTTTTTTCTCGCAGTTTTCATATATTTTTAGAGCCCAGGTCATTAGCCCGTGTTCATTTAACTCTGCATGCCTACAAGTGTAGTGCTGGAAGTTACTGCATTTGAGCCTTTGGACATACCATATAAATTTTTCTTTTATCATCTGTGCACAGTACAGTCTCCGTACTTCATGAGCCTGCAGTAATTCTTTAACCATTCTATTGGTATTTGCTCGAAGCAGGGTGTTTAAACTTGCGGGTAAAACGCATTATACAAATGTTTCATTTCGGGTTGGTAGTGGTTTATCGGCACTGGTTTTTACCAGTAGTCTGGTACTGGCTTTTACCGGTAAACTCCCCTACAGCGGGTCATATCTGAAAAGGGAAGTAATGATCGCTATACTATTGGGGAGTTTTTTTAGTACCGGTTTTTACCAATATTATTCAAGACACGGTGCGCAATTAAAAAAAAACACTCAAAACGAAAGTTGCAAATACTAAATGCAGACTTTTCACCACAATTTTAATGCATCCTGCGGGACTCTCATGGTTTAAAATCATGCGTCCTTTGTGAGAAGCATGCGTCTGAGACCCAGGACGCGCAGGTAAAAAAAATCACTGCATATTGTCGAAATTTATGAAACAGACTATAATCGTGTAACGCATTTGATACGGGGAAACCATAATGGCTTGAATAAAAAATACAAAGATTTGCTTTATATAATGCTGTTAAAGTCCTTTAGGATTTAGTGAGATATCTTATATTGCACTTATTTGCTAAGTGCAATTAAGCAAGGCATGCAAAGAATGGTAGTAAAGCAAATTAGAAATGCTGTACAGCGGGAGTTGACCTATATTCAAGATCAATGTTCATTATTAGGACTAGTGCACAGACTGGTTCTCGGCCATTTACATGGGAATTTTCAAGTTAAATTGCATCTATAATAAGATCGCGTGGTCAGTCTGAGTATTAACCAATGAGGGCATTGTTTTCTAGCTGTTGTGATGAATATTACAATTTAAGAATACTTCTGATTGGCGAAAATTTACATAAAATTTAGGTTCTAAATGATAATAGAGCGTCGGCGAAGCCGCCGCAAAAACTATGAAGCTGTACGAGAGCGCATGACTTAATGATAACTTAATATATTGCCTTATACATGTAAAGATAGGGCTTATTTTGATTTTTTGTTTGATTTTATTCTTTACGTCCACTCAACAATCTTTCAGTTATGCGGGACGGTCTTCCTGGGTTGAACCAGTACTAAGCTAGGATAAATGTGTCTTGCTCAAGGACCACAACGCAGTGACGCCGGTGAGGCTCGAACCCGCGGCCCAAAGACAGGGCTTAGTCATGGAATACATGACATATAATTATTTCATTGAAATGCATGGTATATGGCTCCAAGTATGGGGCCATTCCTTAAAATGCTGTTGCTGTACCTGGTAGAATGGGCATGGCGGAATGCTCTCTAGATTTGGTTTTTTTTTTTATTAGAGACAGACCATTTTTTCTGGTTGGGGGAGGAGGGGCTGATTTTTTCCAACAGCTTAAACTAGATTTTTTTTTTATAGACAACGTGAAAGTATTTTTGTGTAATACAATTGTTATCCCAACGCTTTTTTAAAAAAGCGAAGGGGATATTGTAATCGCCTCCGTCCGTCTGTCCGTCCGTCCGTCCGTCTGTCCGTCCGTCCGTCTGTCCGTTATGCTATCTCCTCCTAAACCATTGGATGAAATTCAACCAAATTTGGTGTGTGAGTTACTGACATGAATGGGGCGTGCAACGTTAAACTTTATTTTGGCCCCGCCCCCTGGGGCCCTCAGGAGGGGTCAAAAGGTCAAATATCATTTAATTTCAATTACAAAGTCAATTTCAAAGATTTTTTTACCAAACTTTGTGTGTGTTCTCACAAATGAAAGATACTAAACATATCAGACGGGATTTTCATTCTGTCCCCTGGGTCATGCCCCAGGGGTGGGACTTTGGGGCGCAGGGGGTGCCCAGGGGGTCAAAAAAAAAATTTTTTCAAACATGGTCATGTGGTATATCAAACCGACGGGGATGACGAGCAGAAGAGAATGCAAGTAAAATTTTCATCCTAGGGTCAAACTGGTGACCTTGGGGCGAGGTCAAAAGGTCAAATATAATTAACATGTCAATTTCAAAGATTTTTATACCAAACTTTGTGTGTGTTCTCACAAATAAAAGAAAGAAAACATATTGAACAGAATTTTCATTCTGTTGCCAAGGTCATGCCCCGGGGTGGGACTTAGGGGTGCTGGGGGAGTCAAAAACTTTAGCGTGGGGATTTGCGATGGCGCCCCATCGACTGCACGCTCTAGTCTACAATTGCTATTAGGCCCTATACACTTGTTAAACTTCAGTTTCATCAAATAAGTATATACCTGATCAGCATTCTTAAGTTTTTCTCATAATAATGAGCTTATTATCTAAAAGAGGAATGCTAAGCAGGTGCATAGGTAGACTGTAACAATACACAGCCAGACTCGTGCTAGGAGGGTCCGGGGGAGCATGCCCCTAGCACTTCGAATAAGCATAGTGCGAAAATAATGGTCAAAGGGGATAACACTTGGATGCATAAACTAACAGCTCAGAATGGGTTGACTGCACAGAATACGATCTATCTATCTATCTATCTATCTATCTATCTATCTATCTATCTATCTATCTATCTATCTATCTATCTATCTATCTATCTATCTATCTATCTATCTATCTATCTATCTATCTATATTCTGATTTCCATTATCAGAATTATTAAAAATGAGTGTAAAGTCGAAAGAATATAGTGTTAAAAGTATATATGATGCGCAACGAACGATTTGGGCCCTTAACGTTATTAATGACGTTACGAGTTATTAACGTCAAAAGTGATGACAAATTTACGCGATTATTTTACGTTTCAATCCATGACGCTAACATCAGATTCTAGGCTGAGGCTGTTATTATCGGAACTGCTTTATCCTTTAGACTCTCTTAAAAACTATCTACAATGAATCAGGGCTTTCCAAGAAATCCTTGATATTGAATAATAATTTAGGCAAAAGTTAAATAAAATAAAAAGACTAATTACCGGAGACGTAATTCTATTGTTTGTGGCCGTGCTCTTTGGTTATAACCAGTACTGGCCGGATGTGTTGATATTTTTTATGTCCAGGAGCACCCGCCCAGTAAGCACAATCAATCGGGCCACTATCGGCCCGCTAGCAAAACGCCATCCAAATGTCGTTTTGCTACAGCGACGGGCCGAAAGTGGCCCGAGATTGGATGATGGCTGGGCAAAGGCTCTACCGGCAGTGGTTCTGATTTTAAAGTGTCTCCACGGACCACGGCTTTAAGTCTCATCCCACAGACTGGGAGAAGCCAGGAATCAAACCCAGGGCCCCCTGGTTTACAAGGCATATGGTACCGAAGACGTAATTTTCTTGTTTGTGGCCGTGTTCCTTGGCTATAACCAGTACTGGCCGGGTGGGTTGATGTTTTTTGTGGTTTAATGTCCAGGAGCACTCAGAGGCTCAGCCGGCAGTGGTTCTGGTTTTAAAGCGTCTCAGAAGAAGGGCCACGGCTTTAAGTCTCAATTGATAGACTGGAAGAAGCCGGGAATCGAACCTGCAACCCTTGGTTTACAATGCATAGGTCATTTAAAATCGTTTTGTGCTTTTCCCTGGGTAGTAAATAGTAACGGGCCGGGATGATTTGTGTGTGTGTTATATGACAGGATCACCTGAGGGCTCAACTGAAAGTATTTCTTGAGAAGCCGTGAATCGAAACTTACAAGGCATAGTGCTTATCCACTATAACATGGCGGCTTCAAGGCATAGGCTACGGGAGACGAAATTCTTGTTCGTGGCCGTGTTTCTTGGCTGTACCAGTACTGGCCGGGTGAGTTTATGGTTTTGTGGTTCTATGTCCAGCTCAACCGGCAGTGGTTCTGGTTTTACAACGGCTTAAGAGCAATTCTCTGTAACCACTTAAATTTTTACATAGGGTCATGGCACGCATAGTCACCGATTTTGCTGAAACTTTCCTATCTTGGTCATGGTGACCCAAAACCAAGCAATCAACACTCCTTTCATCCATTTGCATGCCCGTTGCCATGGAAACGGCATAGGAACATTTTGGCTAAAATAGTGACAAAAAATCACTTAAAATTGATGGATATCCAAATGAAATCATCACTTTAGAATAAACCAAATGCAACAAATGTTCCATATGTATGAATATATAATGCATTATGGTTGGAAATGAATAATCAAAATTACATTTGGAAAACCTCGGTTTTTATCCATGCTCTGCAAAGTGGGTGGGGTTTCAGAAATTTGACAGAGGTGATTTTTTAGCATTTTCAAAGGACATTTTCATGTTGAGTGCGGTCGGTTACAAATACGCCGGCATATTCCAGAAATATTACAAGGTTTCCTAAATTGATATATGAAAAGACATGTTTGGGAAAGTATGGTTCCTGAAGCGTTACCATAGCAACAATTAGTGTACCGTCACAAAAAGCAAATTTATCTGTGACTGTATTTCTGATCTCATAAAAATCTGCTGAAGGGACATATCTGATTTTTAAATGGGAAAATATGTTCCTTAATAAGATAATGTACCGAAAATAAGATATTATGTTGTAAGTGACCTGCTAAAGGTCAAGATCAAGGTCACAGAAGCAAGAAATTGACTTAAAATGAGCAATTTTGCCACATATCAAGTCTATTTCTCCATTATTTGATGTGTTTTGGTTTGTAAATTTAATCTTATCATACGCAGCTACACTGCCTATTAAAATGAAATATTTTTATCCTCCATATTACTTCAAGGTCAAGGTCAAGGTCAATGAAATCTTAATATTTTTTGTTTTAAATTGGAAATATTGACACTATTCGTTAACCAATTTCTTTAATTCAGTTATAGTTAGCTTATTCCTTTAGAAATATGTTGCACAGTATAACACTGTTAGAATAACGTGACAATATGTTATAATTATCAGTTTGAAGGTCAAGGTCAAGGTCACAGAAGCCAGAAATTACCATAAAATGAGCGATTTTTGCACATATTTTAGTCTATTTCTCCATTATTTGATGTGGTTTGGTTTGTATATTCAATCCTTACATAAGCAACTATAACGCCTTTTAAATTGAAATGATTTCATCCTCCAAATTACTTCAAGGTCAAGGTCACTAAAACTTTAATATTTTTGGCTGTAAATTGGGAAATATTGACACTATTTGTAAACCGATTTCTTTATTAGGGTATGTTGAATTCTTGCTAAAGAAATATGTTGCACGGTATAGCATTGTTAAAACAAAATGACAATATGCCTAAATTGTCATTTTAATTGTCACGGTCAAGGAGTCAAGAGATTGGCATAAATTGGGTGATTTTCACACACAATGTTTTTGTCATAAATTGGATAAATTGACAACATTTGTTAACTAATTTCTTTATTTCAGTTATGTTAAGCTTCTTACTTTAGAAATATGCTGCGCAGTATAGCATTTGTTAAGATATCATGACAATAGGCCTTAATAGGAATTTGAGGGTCAAGGTCAAGGTCACAAAATAAATAAATTTACATTAAATGAGCGATTTTCGCCCATATTTTAGACTATCTCTCTATAATTTGGTGTGATTCGGTTTGTTTATTTAATTCTCATCTACACAACTACAATGCATTTAAACTGAAATAGTTTAACCCTCCAGATACCTTCAAGGTCAAGGTCAAGGTAACTGAAACTTTAATATTTTTGTACATAAATTGGAAAAAATACAATATTTGATAACTGATTTCTTTATTTCAATTATGTTAAGCTTCTTTCTCCAGAAATATCTTTCTTTTTTTCTTTTTTATGGTTTGTCTTTCATTTTTAAAACATATTTTCACAACAGCAGCTATAAACAACATAGATCATAACCCAACAACTACAACAGTCATCGCTTTTTGCATGGGACAAGTATCTTACCAGGTTACAGTCTGTAGTCTCTACAAACTTTGAAAATAGTAGAAAAAGTAGGATATACTATGGATGTAAATGAGGAAATATGGATAATGTACCGAAAATAACATATTATGTTGTAAGTGACCTGCTAAAGGTCAAGGTCAAGAAGCAAAAAAATGACTAATGTATATTTAATCTTCTTATACGCAGCTACACTTCCTTATAAATGAAATGATTTTATCCTCCATATTACTTCAAGGTTAAGGTCAATGAAATTTTAATATTTTTGGTTTAAAATTGGAAATATTGACTATATTTGTTAACCAATTTCTTTAATTTAGTTATGTTTAGCTTCTTCCTTTAGAAATATGCTGCACAGTTTAAGATTGTTAGGCCAAAAGAAAAAAAAATGTCTTGTTTCCGATTACGTCTCCAAAAAATTTTGTGTCGTTTTTTTTTTATACAAACCTTGAAAAGGTCTTAAAATAGACTTCAATATCCCAAAAGGCTTCAAAAAGTAGGCCCCAAAATATTAGGGTCGGCTGGGTAACCGGAAACAAGATATTTTCTTTTTTTGGCCTTAAGATAACGTGACAATATGCCTTAATTATCAGTTTGAAGGTCAAGGTCACAGAAGCCAGACATTACCGTAAAATGAGCGATTTTCGCACATATTTTAGTCTATTTTTCCAGTATTTTATGTGATTGGTTTGTATATTTAATCTTTACAACACCAACCCTTATGCCTTTAAATCTGAAATAATTTTATCATCCATATTATTTCAAGGTCAAGGTCACCACTGAAATTGTCATATTTTTGGTTGTAATATGGACATATTGTCAATATTTGTTATCCAATTTATGTTCAGATTATTTCTTTAGAAATATGCCACACAGTATAACATTGTTTAAATAACATGACAATTTGCTTTAATTATCAAGTTAAATCTCAAGGTCAAGGTCACAGAAGCCAGATACTACCGTAAAATGGGCTTTTAGCTTATATTTTAGTTTATTCTCCATTATTTGATGTGATTTGGTTTGTATATATAATTTTAAATACTCAACTACAATGACGTTAAAGCTGAAATAATTAAATCCTCCACATTATTTCAAGATCAAGGTCAATGAAATTTTTATATCTTTGGTTTTAAATTGGAAATATTGACAATATTTGTTAACCCATTTCTTTGTTCTAGTTATGTTTAGATTTTTTCTAAAATTCTCCCTCTGACAGTATATGTTTTCATATATCAAGGGAAACATGACGCCATAAGCCACATCACTTGTGATTGGTCAACTTAGCAGCTAAAATTTGTACTTTATACCTTCTTCTTGATGTGTTAAAGTAGAACAGGTAGACAAGAATCTGATAACCATAAGAAAAGGAATTGAGATAACCATTTTTTTAATTTTCAGTACATTCAGAAATCATCTTTTACAACTACGCTGAAAACTTACCATGTATCTGAGGATATAACTCCCCAAATGAAATTATTGACTACAGTTTATTATCTCCTAATCAGCCGACAAAGTTTCAAGCTCCTAAAAGAGTTTGGAAATTTACATATTTTTAATCAACCAAACCCCTAACTGGGATACAAGTCATAAACACATAAACATACAAACAATATAAACCTGAAACAAACATACTGAGGAAAATTTCAATATTTTACTTTATCATGTATCACCATGTATTAAAATTGATTTACCACTATTGGTTTACACATTTGGTCAATGTCAATTTAATATGATAGATGTCCATAACAGCATCAAAGGATCTTACATGAGTGCTCATTTTTAAATCAAATTATTAAAACATTTAGGGAAAAGGGATCAACTGTGAGATTTGTTAAACATTCTATAGCTTTTCACTAAAATTAATAAATTCATTAGTATAGAAGCATCAATGTTAGATTCAGTTTATCACAATAACCAAAAATCATATTTTTGAGGTGAAACCGTCATTGCATTATGCTAATAAATCTGCAAACCACTAGTGGTTAATCAATTTTATTGCATAGCGTTATATCAATCCTGACAGAATGTGTGTGATAGACTGCAAAAATCTCGAACAAATAAAATTGTTTAGTTTGAGAAGTATTTTTGCTATGTATACCAAGAGTGAATATGAAAACAATATCACACTAAATTACGGATAAAAGAAGTTAAGTATCGGAGAAATTGCTGAATTTATGTTAAATTCTAGCTTATGACCTATTTCAGGCACATAGTCATGTTTTACCACTATTGTACTATGCTTGATATTTCTAAAGGCAAAAGCTAGACATAACTGGAATAAGGATGCTGTCGATTTTTCATTTGTATGACAAAATATGTTAAAATTTCAGTGAATTTGACCTTGAAGTTATGTGAAGGATAAAATTATTTCCATTTAAATAAAAGTAAGAGAGGGCAAAGATCAGGAATCAATACAATCAAGCATCACACCTGACCCAAGATACCAATGGGAAAGTGACAACATCACAATTAGTCATCACAAACGAGAGCCAATAGTTCAGCTCTTTCCTAGCAGGTGACCACAAGGCATCAACAAACAGACGTGCATGAAAGCATGACAAAACAACACAGACATAACATAAATCATCCACGAAAGAAGCTTCACCTTGGAACGGTCGGTAAAAAATATCTTACTGGAGGGCTTAAACCAGCTTAACGGTGCACCAACCTCACCCTTAATTCAGATGTGAATCAAGACACATAGATGTTTGGTATGCATGAAAGACCCCTAACTTATCAATGCATTATCTCATAGAACATATAAATCAAAGTATAAAAAGGAGATAAAGCAAAGGTAAGGACTCAACAGTAAATAAAACTAAATACCGGAGCAAAAGAAATCCAACAGGTAAACCCCGATGGGCCTGACAACAGCCAAAGCATCAGGCCCCTACCATCTCATCAATACATAAGTCTTTAAGTCGGAACCGTCATAGAGTCTGAAGTCCGACCCACCAGCGTGCAATTAAAGAGGAAAGCAAAGTTGCCAATCGTAATTGGGTTGGCCACCAAGAATGCAGTCCGCTAAAATACATTAATGTTATAGCCAATCTTTTTATAATGGGAAATTATTTTAATGAACCACGCTGAAAAATTATTAGGGCCAACAATCCTCTTCAATGTATACACCAAGTCACCATAGAATTCAGGTTCCAAAAGTCCTCGGTGCGAGAGAGGTTTAAGTCCAATTTGGAATTTAGATATCAAATCAAAGTATCATTTATAAAATTTAGAAAAGGTTTTGCAAAGTTTATGATACCGATAGCATTGTTTAAGAAGTTTCTGAGTTAACAATTTATTGTGAGTGTTGAAGTCAGCAACATGGCTAGATGCTCTAGCAAAACGAATGAGTTGAGAGATATAGACTCCATAGGATGTAGAGAGAGGAACATCACCATCTAAAAAAAGAAAATGGCAATTTCAAAATCAAAGTCGTCACGTTTATCATAGATTTTGGTAGAAACAGTATCATTAGAAATTGACAAATGCAAGTCTAGATACGAGGCTTCGGTATCAGAGGTATAAGCTATATTAAGCTCTGAAGTGTATATTTGACTTATCATAGTGTCAAAATAAACATTATCAATGTTTAAAATATCCTCCAAATATCTGGATGTAATGTTAAAAGCATCAATAATATCAGCCTGCTAATCATCAGGAAGAGACATCATGAAGCCCCTTTCATAAAAAAGGCTAGTTGTGTAGATAAAAATTAAAGATACAAATCGAATCAATCCAAGTTATGGAGAGATAGCCTAAAATATTGGTGAAAATCGCTCACTTTGTCATTTCTTTTATTCTGTGACCTTGACCTTGACCATCAAATTCCTATTTAAGGCCTATTGTCATGATATCTTATCAAATGCTATACTGCGCATCATATTTTACAAGGAAGAAGCTTAACATAACTAAAATAAAGAAATTGGTTAACAAATATTGTCAATTTCTCTAATTTATGACCAAAATTATTATGTGTAAAAATCCCCCATTTATGCCAATTTCTTGACGCTTTGACCTTGACCTTGACATTTAAAATAATAATTTAGGCATATTGTCATGTTATTTTAACAATGTTTTACCATGCAGCATATTTCTAAAGCAAGCAGTTCAACATACCCGAAATAAAGAAATCAGTTTGCAAATAGTGTCAATGTTTCTGATTTACAGCCAAAAATATTCCAATTTTAGTGACCTTGACCTTGAAGTAATATGGAGGTGAAAATTATTTTTTAGTTTAAAAGGCATTGTAGTTGCTTATGTAAAGAATACATATAAAAACCAAACCACATCAAATAATGGAGAAATAGACTTAAATATGTGCGAAAATCGCTCATTTTATGGTAGTTTCTGGCTTCTGTGACCTCAACCTTGACCTTCAAACTAATAATTAAGGCATATTGTCACGTTATTTTGACAATGTTATACTGTGCAGCATATTTCTAAAGGAAGAAGCTAAAAATAACTGAATTAAAGAAATTGGTCAAAGAATATTGTCAATATTTCCAATTTAAAACCAAAAATATTAAGATTTCATTGACCTTGACCTTGAAGTAATATGGAGGATAAAATTATTTTATTTAAAAAGGCAGTGTAGCTGCGTATATGAAGACTAAATTTACAAACCAAATCACATCAAATAATGGAGAAATAGACTTAAATATGCGCGAAAATTGCTCATTTTAAGTCAGTTTATTGCTTCTGTGACCTTGACCTTGACCTTTGGCAGGTCACTTACAACATAATATATTATTTTCGGTACATAATTTATTAAGGAAGATATTTCCCCATTTAAAAATCAGATATGTCCCTTCAGCAGATTTTTATGAGATCAGAAATACAGTCACAGATAAATTTGCTTTTTGTGACGGTACACTGATTGTTGCTATGGTAACGCTTCAGGAACCATACTTTTCCAAACATGTCTTTTCATATATCAATTTAGGAAACCTTGTAATATTTCTGGAATATGCCGGCATATTTGTAACCGACCGCACTCAATATGAAAATGTTTTTTGAAAATGCTCAAAAATCACCTTTGTCAAATTTCTGAAACCCCACCCACTTTGCAGAGCATGGATAAAAACCGAGGTTTTCCAAATGTAATTTTGATTATTCATTTCCAACCAGGATGTGTTATATATTCATACATATGGATCATTTGTTGCATTTGGTTTATTCTAAAGTGATGATTTCATTTGGAAATCCATTAATTTTAAGTAACTTTTTGTCACTATTTAAGCCAAAATGTTCATATGCCGTTTCCATGGCAACGGGCATGCATATGGATGAAAGGAGTGTTGATTGCTTGGTTTTGGGTCACCATGACCAAGATAGGAAAGTTTCAGCAAAATCGGTGACTATGCGTGGCACAACTTTTTAAGTGGTTACAGAGAATTGCTCTTAAAGTCTCATCAGACAGACTGGGAGAAACCAGTCTCTAGGTAGTCTCTCTAGCCGAGAAGACTGATTTAAGTCTCGCTGTGTCGGAAACCCCAAAGATAGGTTATGTCGCGTCGGGGCCCATCTTATTCAATAGGCCACAATCGGCCCACCATCTCGCTAGGGGGCCGATAGTTGACCAAAACTGTATGCTGGCTGGGATAGTTATTCTCTTGAATCAAAAAGTTTATTTCGTAAATGTGTATGCTCGCATGAGCTTGAATCGCTTATTACCAGCTCATGTTGGACACGAAAAAGAGTGAAAATATATTGATGTGTGCCCGTTGTCCCTCGGCCACGCCGTGGACCCGCCCTCGATACCAATATGTACTAAGGTCGGACGCAGAAGGTACGACCTTTCATTTCAAAAATGAGCGCAAAAACTGAAACAAAATGCAATAACTATGAATAACAACAACGAGTCCAAAAATATTCAGGTAAAGGCGTGTATATAAAGACCCTTTTGATGCTGTTGTTGTGTTTGTGTTAGAACTTCCCAGCAAGCTAATGTCATATTGAGAAGGGGCCACGGCCTAATCCGACAGACTGGTGCCCTTTTGGTGTAAAGAATATATCTGTGTCTTGTATCCTGCCTTGAACGGCCGATGGCTTGTCCATAGGTTTAATTCTAAATAGCGCTTTTCCCCCACGTCAAGTTACGTCGCAAGTGTTTGTTTTTGTTTGATTTGATTCTTTACGTCCCATCAACAATCTTTCAGTTATGTAGGTACGGGCCTTCCTGGGTTGAACCAGGACTAAGTTAGGATTAATGTGTCTTGCTCAAGGACACAACGCAGTGGCGCGGGTGAGGCTGGAACCTGCGGCCCCTCGGTATCGAGTCAATCACTCTACCACTGAGCCACTGCGCTCCCAACGTCACAAGTGTGAGTAGTGTGTACCAATATCTGTTGACCTATACCACTTTAAACAGCTCTAGAATTGTCAATTTCGGAGGTACGACCACCATAATTTTGCAAATTGTTTGGAATAAGTAGTTAAGGACCCTTTCTTCTTAATAGTGGAATGTTTGCTCTTTTCATTCAACAATTTTGCCGATTGGTTGATGATACGAGAAGATCTTTCCATTATTTTGACGTAACGTCGCTAAAATTGTGACGTCAAATCAGAGGGTGCTGCCATACGAAACCGTTTTTTAGGACTGACGTGTATAATTTCCGAACGAAAAGTACACAAATCAATAACTTGAACATATACCTATTGAAAAATGTCAAAAACTGAAAATGTAAAAATCTACCCATAAGGGCCCATTTCCTGCGTTGCGCATCATACTAAGTCGAAGTGAACCTACCTATCTACATACCTACCTACCCACGTACCTACCTACCCACCTAAAAAACCTTCCTACCTAAATACCTACCTACCTACCTACCTAATTTCCTACGTACGTACGTACGTACGTACGTACCTACCTACCTACCTACCTACATTCCTACCTACCTACCTACCTACCTACCTACCTACCTACCTACCTACCTACCTACCTACCTACCTACCTACCTACCTACCTACCTACCCACCCACCTACCTACCTACCTACCTACCTACCTACCTACCTACCTACCTACCTACCTACCTACCTACCTACCTACCTACCTACCTACCTACCTACCTACCTACCTACCTACCTACCTACCTATATTCTTACCTACCTACCTACCTACCCACCTACCCACCTACCTACCTACCTACCTACCTACCTACCTACTTACCTACCCACCTACTTACCTACCTACCTACCCACCTACCCACCTACCCACCTACCTACCTTCATTCCTACCTACCTACCTACCTACCTACCTACCTACCTACCTACCTACCTACCTACCTATATTCTTACCTACCAACCTACCTACCTACCCTCCTACCTACCTACCTACCCACCTACTTACCTACCTACCTACCGTCCTACCTACCTGCTTGCCTGCCTACCTACTAGGCGCGTTGCTGAAATTCAAATTTTCGAAAAAAAAACTTACCTCATCGTCATAAGGGATGAAACAGGTCTTAAATTCAAGATAAATGACTCTTCTTTATTTCTGATTGGGTCGTACGCTCAAAATTTGTTAGCATCATATTAAAAAATGGGGAGATAACTCAATGTTTGCAAAAAACGTAAACGTTAAGTACTATTTTTAAGCTGATTTTGTATTGACAAAAAGACGTTCTTTTTCGCAAATTATTTATTTTCTAAAGCTAAATTAACTGTCATTTATACGTGTATGAGTTTTATTGATTTTTATAAATTTGAACATAGTACTTTTTGGGGATAACTCTTACTACCCT
>OZ026530.1:68025775-68035775 GCA_964019695.1 Loripinus fragilis
AGAATATTTATCAAGTCGAAGTGAACCTACCTACATGCCTGCTTGCCTCCCTGCCCGCCCGCCTGCCTGCCTGCCTGTCTGCCTACCACCTACCTAGCTGCCTGCGATCCTGCATGCCTGCCTGCCTGCCAGCCCGCTCGCCTGCCCGCCCACCTTACCACCCACCCACCCACTATCTATCTATCTATCTATCTATTTTTTTTATCTATCTATCTATATGTCTATCTATCTATCCATCTATTTATCCATCCATCTATCTATCTATATTCTGATTTCCATTATCAGAACTTTTAAAAATGAGTTTTAAGTCGAAAGAATATATTGTTAAAAAGTATATATTAAGTCGAAAGGAATATACCTACATACCTGCCTGCCTGCTTGCCTGCCTGCCTGCCAGCCAGCCTGACATCCCGCCCGCCCACCCATTCAACTACCAACCCACTATCTATCAATCTATCTATCTATCTATCTATCTATCTATCTATCTATCTATCTATCTATCTATCTATCTTCTGATTTCCATTATTAGATCTATTAGTATACATTAAGTATTAACCTACCTGCCTACCTACCTACCGACCTACCTACCTACCTACCTTCCTACCTACTTCCCCAACTACCTACCTACCTCACTACCTGCCTACTAACCTACCTACCTACCTACCTAACTAACTGCCTGCCTGTCTGCCTGCTTGCCTGCCAGCCCGCCCGCGTGCCTACCCAGCCACCAACCCACCATCTATCTATCCATCTATCTCTCTATCAATCTCTCTCTCTATCTATCTATCTATCTATCTATCTATCTATCTATCTATCTATCGATCGATCTATCCATCTATCTATCTATCTATCTATCTATCTATCTATCTATCTATCTATCTATCTATCTATCTATCTATCTATCTATCTATCTAATTTAAACTATCAGATCTATTAAAAATGAGTTTTAAGTCGAAAGTATATATTGTTAAAAAGTATTTATTGAGTCGAAGTGAACCTACCTACATACGTGCCTGCCTGCTTGCCTGCCTGCCCAATCGCCCGCCCACCCACCCGCCCGCCCACCCACCCGCCTGCCTGCCCACCTGCCCGCCCACCCACCCACCCACCAACACACAACCCACCCACAACCCACCCACCCAAAAACTCACCCACCCAAACCCACCACCCAATAACCCACCCACCCAATAACCCACCTACCCACCCACCCACCCCATCACCTACCCACCCACCCACATACCTACCTACCTACCTACCTACCTACCTACCTACCTACCTACCAACCTACCTACCTACCTACCTACCTAACTGCCTGCGAGCCTGCCTGCCTGCCAGCCCGCCAGCCCACAGCCCACAGCCCGCCCGTCCTACCAACCACCCACCCACTATCATCTATCTATCCATCCATCCATCCATCCATCCATCTATCTATCTATCTATCTATCTATCTATCTATCTATCTATCTATCTATCTATCTATCTATCTATCTATCTATCTATCTATCTATCTATCTATCTATCTATCTATCTATCTATCTATCTATCTATCTATCTATCTTTCTATCTATTTATCTATCTATTCATATATCTATCTAACCATCTATTTATCTTTCTATATTCTGATTTCCAATATCAGAACTATTAAAAATTAGTGTTAAGTCGAAAGTATATATTGTTAAAAAGTATATATACTTAAGGAATAAAGAAACGCAACAAACACTTTGAGTCGTTGTAAGCATACAATATGATGCAAGTTTCTAGTGCAAAAGATATTTATCGATAGGAGCAATATGTGTCCGTCAAATTACAGCATGTTCAAAGTAATTATCGATTACGTATTCATTTTGGAATGCGCGTAACCAGCCTGACCCCCCGTAGTGAACTGCTGAAAAGGGTCAATAGAAGCAAAGTTTTAATCAATCATCGGTTCATTGTTTTAAAAAGTCTTGGCATAGAATGCAGATCAAAGAAATGATCAAATGGCGACGTTTCTGTAGGATTCTGAAGCGGCTTAACGTCATTAACGTCAACTCTGAATACTGCGTGAAACGCGTAAACTTTCTTTTCTGCTTGAGATTTATTCATTACAAGGATGTTTTGTTCAAGAATTATGACTTGAGATCTTCAGACGTCGAAAAAGCTCAAATCCGACGTCAAAATTCGATATCTGACGTTTTAATGGTTTCTATAATGTTTATGTGTTTTTCTAATAAAATGCTCCAGTGACAAAGTTTAGGCTACAGTTAACAAGTTTGGTGTTCACTCTCGGCATGTAATCAGATGTTTTCTCTTGCATTATGCCGTGTTTTGTTTGGCTAACGTCAATATAAACACCTTACCAGCGTATTTCTACGGTATCTGAAAAATCAGTTTATCCCAAGAAAGCATGTTCTGATGTCTCTAGGTTTATCTTATCCCATATATTCACCAGCGACCCAAACCTGACGGCTCTAAGCGACGTTTATCGTTTATTCACTACCACTGTGTATCTTGCCATTCAAGTAGCGTGTTTTGACGCAATATTTGACTACATTATGAATATGATTGGACGTTTAATTAATTTGCACATTGTCAAGTCGACGTCAAATAACCAAACATGGAAAAGACGGGGTTTCTTGATCTTTATTCTGACGGTAACGTCACATTTTACAATTTCATATGTTTTCATCTTGTAGCGTAAAATGTAGCGTTAAAATGACGTTTTGGTATTTCATCACATGCTATAAATACTCAAAAAGAAATTTTCAAAAGAGATTTTACCAAACCGTCATTTAAACACGCAAAAATTATATTTTTGTCTGTTGCGTTTCTTTATTCCTTAAGTATATAAAGTCGAAGTGAACGTACCTACATACCTGCATGTCTGCTTGCCTGCCTGTCTGCCAGCCCGCCGCCCACCCAGCCACTCACCCATTATCTATCTATCTATCTATCTATCTATCTATCTATCTATCTATCTATCTATCTATCTATCTATCTATCTATCTATCTTTCCATCTATCTATCTATCTTTCCATCTATCTATCTATCTATCTTTATTCTGATTTTCATTATCAGAACTATTAAAAATGAGTGTTAAGTCGAAAGTATATATTGTTAAAAAGTATATTTAAAAGAGACTAAGTCTGCAACTATGAACATTTCTCGAAAAAAAAATATTTTCTTTTTAAATGATTTGTAAAAGCAGAATTAAGTTAAGTTTTCACAATAAATCTGTTCACTGTAGCTGAAAACTGCATGGAAAAGTGAATTTATCTTATAAAAACAGGTGTTTTTCTCTTGTTGGTAATTATTTGCGTCCCTCCAATAATTATAGACAGTCAAGTTTTAACATAAATGCTGTTGTTTTGATACTTATGATTTGTAAAGATTTACGAAATTGGTAAAATGAATACCTGAATTTTAGTTTTTAACTGTGTTCTTGAAAAAAAGAAACATTATTTCAAAAATTAAAAGATCAAAAGTTACAGACAATGCAGCTTTAAGTCGAAGTGTACCTACCTACCTACCTACCAACCTACCTACCTACCTACCTACCTACCTACCTACCTACCTACCTACCTACCTACCTACCTACCTACCTACCTACCTACCTACCTACTGTCCTACCTACCTACCTACAGTCCTACAGTCCTACCTACCTACTCACCTACCTACCTGACTGTCTGCCTACCTGGCTGCCTGTCTGACTGCCCGCCAGCTCGCCCGCCAGCCCGCCCGCCAGCCCGCCCGCCTGCCTGCCTGCCTGCCAGCCCACACACACAGCCCTCCAACCCACCCACCCCCAACCACCCACCCGCCCATCCATCCAACCACCCAACCAACTACCTACCTACCTACCTATCTTACCTACCTACCTACCTACCTACCTACCTACCTACCTACCTACCTACCTACCTACCTACCTGCCTATCTACCTACCATCCTACCTACCTACCTACCTACCCTCCTGCCTACCTGCCTGTCCGCCCGCCCGCCCGCCCTCCCTCCCGCCAGCCCGCCCGCCCGCCTGCCTGCCTGCCTGCCTGCCTGCTTGCCTGTCTGTCTGCCAGCCCGCCGGCCCACACAACCATCCACCCATCCACTATCTATCTATCTATCTATCTATCTATCTATCTATCTATCTATCTATCTATCTATCGATCGATCTATCTATCTATCGATCGATCGATCAATCTATCTATATACACATTATCATAATAGTAACTTGATCTCGCGTAATGTATCACGTCGAGTGAATGAGGTCATACCATCGGATCACCCGAGACGCGTAGCGTCGAGGGTGATCCAATGGTATGGCCTCATCCACGAGACGTGATACTGTACGCCAGATCAAGTTACTTTTATGATAATATGTTTATTATATGCCTTTTACTGACATTCTTTCTGATTTTTAAACCTGTTTTGGTCTTTAATCCCGAAAAATTGCGGGAACGTTTGCCATTACGTTACGTTTCTTGATGTCACGGCAACATGTTTTCCGTCTCTGGTTCCAAGCTTGCAATTTACTTTACGTAACGTCGCCGCAAAAGCAGGTGACCGACGTTAGCCTCGTTTTAAAGGATAGTAATATGGATTCAGAAAACCTCAGCTCGTTGATCCGGCTTTCTGTATCAGGTGGCCAGAAAACAGACAGTTCTAAAGTCGTATCAGTTATAGGTATATAATAAATATCCATATTCTTATTTCCATCATTAACCCTAATGAAAATGAGTTTAAAGTCGAAAGTATATATTTTTAAAAAGAATATTTATCAAGTCCAAGTGAACCTACCTAAATGCCTGCTTGCCTCCCTGCCCGCCCGCCTGCCTGCCTGCCTGTCTGCCTACCACCTACCTAGCTGCCTGCGATCCTGCATGCCTGCCTGCCTGCCAGCCCGCTCGCCCGCCCGCCCACCTTACCACCCACCCACCCACTATCTATCTATCTATCTATCTATTTTTTTCATCTATCTATCTATATGTCTGTCTATCTATCTATCCATCTATCTATCCATCCATCTATCTATCTATATTCTGATTTCCATTATCAGAACTTTTTAAAATGAGTTTTAAGTCGAAAGAATATATTGTTAAAAAGTAGATATTAAGTCGAAAGGAACCTACCTACATACATGCCTGCCTGCTTGCCTGCCTGCCTGCCAGCCAGCCTGACATCCCGCCCGCCCACCCATCCAACTACCAACCCACTATCTATCTATCTATCTATCTATCTTTCTATCTATCTATCTATCTATCTATCTTCTGATTTCCATTATTAGATCTATTAGTATACATTAAGTCGATATGAACCTACCTACCTACCTACCTGCCTACCTGCCTACCTGCCTACCTACCTACCGACCTACCTACCTACCTACCTACCTACCTACCTACCTACCTACCTTCCTACCTACTTCCCCAACTACCTACCTACCTCACTACCTGCCTACTAACCTACCTACCTACCTACCTAACTAACTGCCTGCCTGTCTGCCTGCTTGCCTGCCAGCCCGCCCGCGTTCCCACCCAGCCACCAACCCACCATCTATCTATCCATCTATCTCTCTATCAATCTCTCTATCTATCTATCTATCTATCTATCTATCGATCGATCTATCTATCTATCTATCTATCTATCTATCTATCCATCTATCCATCTATCTATTTATCTATCTTCTAATTTATACTATCAGATCTATTAAAAATGAGTTTTAAGTCGAAAGTATATATTGTTAAAAAGTATATATTGAGTCGAAGTGAACCTACCTACATACGTGCCTGCCTGCTTGCCTGCCTGCCCAATCGCCCGCCCAC
Source organism: Loripinus fragilis (assembly GCA_964019695.1). Classification (NCBI taxonomy): domain Eukaryota; kingdom Metazoa; phylum Mollusca; class Bivalvia; order Lucinida; family Lucinidae; genus Loripinus; species Loripinus fragilis. Next base: position 68,031,571 of record OZ026530.1, read on the forward strand.
CCACCCGCCTGCCTGCCCACCTGCCCGCCCACCCAACCACCCACCAACACACAACCCACCCACAACCCACCCACCCAAAAACTCACCCACCCAAACCCACCACCCAATAACCCACCCACCCAATAACCCACCCACCCCACCACCTACCCACCCACATACCTACCTACCTACCTACCTACCTACCTACCTACCTACCTACCTACCTACCTACCTACCTACCTACCTACCTACCTTCCAACCTACCTACCTACCTACCTACCTAACTGCCTGCGAGCCTGCCTGCCTGCCAGCCCGCCAGCCCACAGCCCACAGCCCGCCCGTCCTACCAACCACCCACCCACTATCATCTATCTATCCATCTATCCATCCATCCATCAATCCATCTATCTATCTATCTATCTATCTATCTATCTATCTATCTATCTATCTATCTATCTATCTATCTATCTATCTATCTATCTATCTATCTATCTATCTATCTATCTATCTATCTATTCATATATCTATCTAACCATCTATTTATCTTTCTATATTCTGATTTCCAATATCAGAACTATTAAAAATTAGTGTTAAGTCGAAAGTATATATTGTTAAAAAGTATATATACTTAAGGAATAAAGAAACGCAACAAACACTTTGAGTCGTTGTAAGCATACAATATGATGCAAGTTTCTAGTGCAAAAGATATTTATCGATAGGAGCAATATGTGTCCGTCAAATTACAGCATGTTCAAAGTAATTATCGATTACGTATTCATTTTGGTATGCGCGTAACCAGCCTGACCCCCCGTAGTAAACTGCTGAAAAGGGTCAATAGAAGCAAAGTTTTAATCAATCATCGGTTCATTGTTTTAAAAAGTCTTGGCATAGAATGCAGATCAAAGAAATGATCAAATGGCGACGTTTCTGTAGGATTCTGAAGCGGCTTAACGTCATTAACGTCAACTCTGAATACTGCGTGAAACGCGTAAACTTTCTTTTCTGCTTGAGATTTATTCATTACAAGGATGTTTTGTTCAAGAATTATGACTTGAGATCTTCAGACGTCGAAAAAGCTCAAATCCGACGTCAAAATTCGATATCTGACGTTTTAATGGTTTCTATAATGTATATGTGTTTTTCTAATGATAAAATGCTCCAGTGACAAAGTTTAGGCTACAGTTAACAAGTTTGGTGTTCACTCTCGGCATGTAATCAGATGTTTTCTCTTGCATTATGCCGTGTTTTGTTTGGCTAACGTCAATATAAACACCTTACCAGCGTATTTCTACGGTATCTGAAAAATCAGTTTATCCCAAGAAAGCATGTTCTGATGTCTCTAGGTTTATCTTATCCCATATATTCACCAGCGACCCAAACCTGACGGCTCTAAGCGACGTTTATCGTTTATTCACTACCATTGTGTATCTTGCCATTCAAGTAGCGTGTTTTGACGCAATATTTGACTACATTATGAATATGATTGGACGTTTAATTAATTTGCACATTGTCAAGTCGACGTCAAATAACCAAACATGGAAAAGACGGGGTTTCTTGATCTTTATTCTGACGGTAACGTCACATTTTACAATTTCATATGTTTTCATCTTGTAGCGTAAAATGTAGCGTTAAAATGACGTTTTGGTATTTCATCACATGCTATAAATACTCAAAAAGAAATTTTCAAAAGAGATTTTACCAAACCGTCATTTAAACACGCAAAAATTATATTTTTGTCTGTTGCGTTTCTTTATTCCTTAAGTATATAAAGTCGAAGTGAACGTACCTACATACCTGCATGTCTGCTTGCCTGCCTGTCTGCCAGCCCGCCGCCCACCCAGCCACTCACCCATTATCTATCTATCTATCTATCTATCTATCTATCTATCTATCTATCTATCTATCTATCTATCTATCTATCTATCTATCTATCTATCTATCTATCTTTCCATCTATCTATCTATCTATCTATCTATCTATCTATCTATCTATCTATCTATCTATCTATCTATCTTTATTCTGATTTTCATTATCAGAACTATTAAAAATGAGTGTTAAGTCGAAAGTATAAATTGTTAAAAAGTATATTTAAAAGAGACTAAGTCTGCAACTATGAACATTTCTCGAAAAAAAAATATTTTCTTTTTAAATGATTTGTAAAAGCAGAATTAAGTTAAGTTTTCATAATAAATCTGTTCACTGTAGCTGAAAACTGCATGGAAAAGTGAATTATCTTATAAAAACAGGTGTTTTTCTCTTGTTGGTAATCATTTGCGTCCCTCCAATAATTATAGACAGTCAAGTTTTAACATAAATGCTGTTGTTTTGATACTTATGATTTGTAAAGATTTACGAAATTGGTAAAATGAATACCTGAATTTTAGTTTTTAACTGTGTTCTTGAAAAAAAGAAACATTATTTCAAAAATTAAAAGATCAAAAGTTACAGACAATGCAGCTTTAAGTCGAAGTGTACCTACCTACCTACCTACCAACCTACCTACCTACCTACTAATCCGAGCCTTCTCTGATGTTTAAGTGGCTTTTCTATATTTTGATATTTGCCACTAACATCAGAGTAACTCCTATTACGAAAATCCAGAATTTTCTTCACCTATCAAAAATTGGGTATTTTTACCAAAAATGTTGACAGATGAATAAGTTTTCATTTTATAACAGCTTAAAATGATAAAACTAATGAACATACAACTAAAAAATGAAAGAAGTTTCGTTTTTTAAGTGATTAATGGGAAATGATGGCAAATGAATATAGCTCAATCACCAACTATATGTGTACAGAGGGTAGGCTACAAAAGGTGAGGATAATTTCCATCTTTGTCAGATTTAAATGAAAAATATCATTTTATTTTAGAGATAAATCATAACTCGACCCTATTTTAACTTTTTATGTCACCGATCTTTCATTCAATTACCATATTTTTCATTGAAAGTGCCCAGCCACGGCTGGCTGGGAGAATTCTGGATTTTTGATAGCTAAGTTGCTCTGACGGTAGTGGCAAATATCAAAATAAAGAAAAGCCACTAAAACGTCAGAGAAAACTCGGACTACCTACCTACCTACCTACCTACTGTCCTACCTACCTACCTACCTACTGTCCTACCTACCTACAGTCCTACCTACCTACCTACCTACAGTCCTACCTACCTACTCACCTACCTACCTGACTGTCTGCCTACCTGCCTGCCTGTCTGACTGCCCGCCAGCTCGCCCGCCCGCCCGCCCGCCCGCCTGCCTGCCTGCCAGCCCACACACACAGCTGTCCAACCCACCCACCCCCAACCACCCACCCACCCATCCATCCAACCACCCAACCACCTACCTACCTACCTATCTTACCTACCTACCTACCTACCTACATGCCTATCTACCTACCATCCTACCTACCTACCTACCTACCTACCTACCTACCCTCCTGCCTACCTGCCTGTCCGCCCGCCCGCCTTCCAACCAGCCCGCCCGCCCGCCTGCCTGCCTGCCTGCCTGCCTGCTTGCCCGTCTGTCTGCCAGCCCGCCCGCCCACACAACCATCCACCCATCCACTATCTATCTATCTATCTATCTATCTATCTATCTATCTATCTATCAATCTATCGATCGATCGATCAATCTATCTATATACACATTATCATAATAGTAACTTGATCTCGCGTAATGTATCACGTCGAGTGGATGAGGTCATACCATCGGATCACCCGAGACGCGTAGCGTCGAGGGTGATCCAATGGTATGGCCTCATCCACGAGACGTGATACTGTACGCCAGATCAAGTTACTTTTATGATAATATGTTTATTATATGCCTTTTACTGACATTCTTTCTGATTTTTAAACCTGTTTTGGTCTTTAATCCCGAAAAATTGCGGGAACGTTTGCCATTACGTTACGTTTCTTGATGTCACGGCAACATGTTTTCCGTCTCTGGTTCCAAGCTTGCAATTTACTTTACGTAACGTCGCCGCAAAAGCAGGTGACCGACGTTAGCCTCGTTTTAAAGGATAGTAATATGGATTCAGAAAACCTCAGCTCGTTGATCTGGCTTTCTGTATCAGATGGCCAGAAAACAGACAGTTCTAAAGTCGTATCAGTTATAGGTAATAATAAATATCCATATTCTTATTTCCATCATTAGAACTAATGAAAGTATATATTGTTAAAAAGAATATTTATTAAGTCTAAGTGAACCTACCTACATACCTGTCTACCTGC